>CAVLYW010000149.1:0-128244 GCA_963675345.1 Trididemnum clinides
GGTTAGCTCATCGAGCGTGACGTCCATTTGCCTGGCTTCTGCCAGCAACTGATCAATCCGGTCATTCAGGATTCTGATTCGTTCCTGTTCCGCGAGAGGTGAACCCCCTTCTGCAATAAACACCCCTGCGCCCTGACGGCTCTGCACCACGCCATCACTCTCAAGCTCCCTGTAGGCCCGGGATACGGTGTTCGGATTGACCAGCAACTGTTCAGCCAGCTTGCGGACCGGGGGTAACTGCTCCCCGGGGACGAGGCGTCCCGCGGCCGCCAGGTACTTCACCTGCTTCACAATCTGCAGGTAAATCGGCGAGCCGTCGCTGGTAGTTATGTGTAGTTGCATGTGTGTCGTTTCCGTCAAATTGTATTAACGTACTAGTACAATAATACAATTCTCGACCAAGTCAACACATCCCACAAAAAATTTGTTTAAACGCATTTGAGCACGACGCCAGGCGTTGCCCTGAGTGCTGGTCTGAGCGCTATCCGCCAGGCACGGGTTCCCCTACTATTTGTTACTGTTATCAATTAGTTACCAAATCAGGGGCACCCGATGGCCGGACTCAGCAAGAACATCGTCGGTTATACCAGCAGGATTTCCGTCACAGCAGGAGACCAGCAGGACTTCATGTTGAGTGCTGAAAACCCCGGCACCTGTAGTGTGGAACTTGTTGAACTGATCTGCGGTGATACCCGCGCCAAGGGCGCCGGCTTCCAGGAAAAACCGATAGCATCAGACCTGACTGGCACCATCAACGTCACACATCAACCTATCCACACTGGCTCGTATGGCCGCGCCAGGATAGGAACCGGGGTACGCACCATCTGCCTTGCGTTCCTGCCTACGACCATGAAGGAAGGCACCCTTGCCCAACTCGGGCCATTGACTATAAGCACTGGTGAGACCGGTCTCAGGATCGATATGGCCGGAGACGGAACCCTGACTCTTCCATTCAGGTTAAATCGCTGGCACTGGCTTGGTGTCACCATAGACAACGACGAACTAAAGGGTCGCGTGACCTCCGACAGTGTCGGTCCAGCAGAAATCCCTGAGACGGTCGAATCATCTTTTACGCTTGGCACCCCGGCGACACTTGATGTCGATGAGCTTATTCTCGGCGCAAGGCGAGACAACGGTATTGCCACCTCTGTCTTTAATGGAAAGATCGAACGCCCCTGGTTGTCATCAGCAAGTGTTGATTTAAGTGATGCAGAAACTGCTACCGACAACCTGGATCGCCTGAAACAGCTCAAAGGACTCATCGCCGCGTGGGATTTCAGCCAACAGATCGCGGGAGACAACGGCAGGGATATAGGTTCGCAGAGCTGCGATTTTACCTTCTTCAATTGCCCCACCAGGGCAGTTAAGGGGCGGTACTGGTCCGGCACATCCAACAATGTTAACGAAGTACCTGAGCATTACGGTGCCGTGTACTTTCACGACGACGACCTGACCGATGCAGGCTGGACCCCGACGCTGTCCTGGCAGGTGCCTGCCGATTTACCGTCAGCTGTGTATGCATTGAAAATCACTGACGCGTCATCGAAGGACTACATCCCCTTCTTTGTCAGGCCGGCTCCTCATCACACACGCAAGTCAATTGCCTACCTCGCACCAACCGCCACCTATCTTGCCTATGCAAACCAGCGACTTGGCCTCGACGAGGGCATCCTGTCGGATGGCAAGATACGCAACGCCAATGACGCCTATCTTGCCAGGCACATCGAGGTTGGCCTGTCCCTGTACGAACACCACAGTGATGGTTCCGGCGTTCACTATTCATCCTACCTGCGCCCGGTGCTGAATCTCAGGCCTGAAAACACCATGTGGGCATTTAACGCCGACACCAATATCACCGCCTGGTTGCGTCACATCGATGAACCCTTTGATGTGATCACGGATGAAGACCTGCACCGCGAGGGGCTGTCACTCATTGAGGACTACAAGGTCATCATCACGGGCACACACCCTGAGTACTACTCAACCGAGATGCTGGATGCGATTGCAGATTTCCTTGGCGCAAACGGCCGTCTCATGTACATGGGCGGCAACGGGTTCTACTGGCGAATAGCACACCATCCTGACACACCAGCAATTATCGAGGTGCGCCGCGCGGAGGACGGCACGCGCGCATGGATTTCAGAGCCTGGTGAGTATTTTCACTCATTCACCGAAGAATACGGCGGTATGTGGCGACGCCAGGGCCGACCACCAAATCTGCTGGTCGGCATTGGTTTCGCAGCACAAGGGTTTGACGGCGGCACTTACTACCGTCGCAAACCCGACGCAGATAATCCAAGGGCGAGTTTTATTTTTGAAGGAACAAGCGGCGATGAGATCATCGGTGACTACGGTGCAATCGAAGGCGGCGCCGCCAGCCAGGAAATTGATCGTTGGGATGCTGAACTCGGTTCACCTCCACACGCGCTGATTCTCGCCAGCTCCGAGAATCACAAGCCAGGCATGTTACGCGTTGTCGAGGAGCTGCATATGAGCACGCCATTCCTGCAGGGAAGCCAGGTGCGTGCTGACATGACGTTCTTCGAGACACCTTCAGGCGGCGCAGTCTTCTCAACCGGGTCCATCGGCTATGCGGGCGCACTCGCACATAACAATTACGACAATGACGTCTGCAAAATCACCACTAACGTATTGCGGCGATTTGCTGACGAGACTCCGTTTGAGTATCCGGGCTAATCCTCTGCCCAGGTTTCTGCACGCCGCATGCTTTCGGCATAGGGCTTTCTTGCAAACCAGAGCAGCACCACGCCGATAAACCCGAAAATACAAGTCAGGCTGATCATCGAGTATCGAACACCTTCAGCCTCTGTAAACAGGTACTCATTGAAAGCGCCAGCAATCGGCGGCCCGAGCATCATGCCGATGGAAACAACCAGCATGTAGACCGCAGCAACACGTGCCCGCAGCGGTGGTGGCGTAATAACGGGGAGCGCGCCAGTTGCAATACCAAAGGGAGAGTTAACAAACAGCATTGCTGGCACATAAAGCACAAATGCCCAGAACGCGTCTGGCGCAAACTGGATCAACAATACTGACGGTATCGTTAAGGCGCCACCGACAAGTCCCGCAGTGATGTTCGCGTCCGCATGACCTCGCCTCGTCAACCAGCCCGCAAAGACGGCCGCTACAATCGGCCCCATCGTCCCGAACACAACAAATATCCAGCCGAAGATAGTTGACGCGTCAGCGGCATCATAGCCGTGGACACGCACAAAAAAGGTCACCGTCCAGAACACAAAGCCGTATCCCATCAAGGCAAATGACAGGAAACCCAGGTGGTGGAAAACCATGGCGGAAAGGTTGTCCCGATAAAACTGCACCAGCGCCTTCATGTCCCCACTGGCTTCCCCGCCAGCGTGCGGACGTCGCTCCGGCTCGCGCAGTAACAGGAACAGGAACGCAAGCACCACGCCGGGTGCCCCAACGTAAATGAAGGTTGCCTGCCAGGGTTTCAACTCGCCGAGGAGAGGCAGTACCAGCGGTTCGGCGTCCGCCACAATACCCAGCACCACCCCGCCGATAATAAAAGCAAGGCCGGAGCCAATAATGGCGCCAGTCTGGTAAGCACTGACTGCGAGCGGGATCTGCGAGCGGGGGAAATAGTCGCCAATCAACGACATGGTCGCGGGCGACAGAGTCGCTTCGCCAACACCAACCCCGATGCGCGCGAGAAAGATATACCAGAAGTTCCTCGATGCGCCGCAAGCCATCGTAAAGAGAGACCAGAAGAAGATACCTGCCGCAATGATATGTTTGCGGCTTTTACGATCTGCCAGCCAGGCAATCGGTACCGCCGCCATGGCATAGAAGATTGCAAACACACCGTAGAGCCACCCGATCTGGGTATCACCAACACCAAGGTCTTCTTTCATCGGGTCAACGACAATGGCGACAACCTGCCGGTCCACAAATGCAATGAGCGATGCAAAGATCAGGGCACCAACCACAAACCAGGCATAGGTTCGATTCGGATAGGGTATCGCTGTAGTATTGATGCGTTAATCCTTAGCGTGGTGAAACGCAATGGTTGTAGAAAGAGACCACCTTGGCTTTGATGCACCGGCACCGCTCGATCATCCAGCGAGACAGAGCCTTCCCGATGGGAGAGACCCGGGTCCCGCACTGGGTGAGCAGCTACCGGATTTCACCTTACCAGATGCCTACGGGAACGCCATCAACTTCACCGAGGCGCGGGCCGGCAGGCCAGCTGCCGTTATCTTTTTCCGCTCCGCTGTCTGGTGACCTCCCTGCTGGACGCAGCTAGGTGAGCTGCGCGACGCGGCAGACAAGTTCGAAGCAGCTGGTGTGGCTGTATTTGCCATCTCCTATGACGACCAGGAAGTATTAAAAGCCTACGCTGACAATGAAGGCTTTCCCTTTCACCTGTTGAGTGACGAGGACTCTAAAGTCATCAGGCAATACGGTGTGCTGAACGACCAGATCGATGAAGGTGATGCCTTTCTCTATGGCATACCCTACCCGGGGGTCTTTATCTGCGATGCATCCGGCACAAACGTCGGCAAGTACTTTCACGACTCTTACAAGAAGCGCGAAAGCGCAGAGATGATTCTGGATGTCCTGCGCGGTGAAGTGGTCATGGACGAGTCTTTACCCCATACCAGTGCTGACGCCGACATTCCGATTACCGCTTTTGTCCACGGCGGCAACGGCAGCATCAGGCAGGGTGTGCGCCGCAAACTGATCGTCAGGTTCGAGCTGCCGGATGACCTGCATATCTATGACACGCCCGTGCCGGAAGGTATGGTTGCGACCGAGATCAACCTGAATGGCCCACCCGGACTGATCTTTGAAGAGATTAAGGCACCACCCACAGAGGAACTTACCCTCACCTCCCCGGAAGTGACGCTCAATATCTGGTCCAATCGCGTGGACTTCGAGATTCCTTTCTACGGCGTGGGCGAACTCGTCAGTGAGACTCGACCCCTCGACGCAAGCGAGGCCACCATCAATATCGATATCAGGTACCAGGCCTGCAATGATGAAACCTGCCTTCTGTCCCAGAAGACATCCCTGACCCTCACCCTGCCGTTGGAGGTGGTTGATGTCCCCGCGCTCGGCATACACATGGGGCACGGGCAGCGGGAAGGCAGTTTTGATGCAGCACCGCATATGAAACGATTGATGATGCGCAAGGTAAAGCCCAATCCAATGAACCTGCCCAGGTTCATATTCCGGAATATCAGGATGCAAATCGGTGCAATGCTGCGCCAGAAAAAAGAATAAAGAGGACAATGATCATGAAAATTTCTTTTCGCCTGGCGACACTCGCCGCCCTTTCCATGTTCATCGTCAGTGCACCGGTGCTGGCTGAAGACGAATGTAAAACCTCCATATGGGGGCCACGCGATCAGATCGGCGCCGCCAACCGTGTAACACCCGCTTCTGTGCTGGCAGCGTCCCAGTTGATAAAAACCGGTAAGACCTACGCGCTGGGTATTGTCATCGACAGTAAGACACCTGCCTTCGCACCCCGGGGTTTATCGCTGACGGTTGTGCAGCCTAATCAACAGGAATCAAACAGACCGTTTGCAGGTATGACCTACAATGACGATATCTTTACCGGCTGGCTCGGCATCGGTTCCCAGATTGATGGCCTGGGCCACCTTGGATATGAAGGCATGTACTACAACTGTAACCATGCCAAGGACTTTGCCCAGATCGGAGGACTGACCAAGCTCAGCGTTCACAAGATTCCACCCATTGTTACACGGGGCATCGTCCTTGATATGGCAGGCCATCGGGGCGTGCCGCACATGCAGGCAGGCCAGGCGTTCACGGTTGATGAGGTGAAGGCAGTCGAAGAGAAACAGGGCACACCCATTCGAGAAGTTGATGTTGTGCTGTTTCATACAGGCTGGACCGATGCCATGCTGAACAGCAACCCAGAGCTTTGGGTCAGCAGTGCGCCAGGTCAGTCCGAAGCGGTTGCCGAATATGTGGCCAGCAAAAACGTCGTTGCTGTCGGCTCCGACACCTGGGGGCTGGACGTCGTGCCGTCAGAAGATCCCGCCCGGCCTTTCCAGGGCCACGTCATCCTGCTGAAGGAAAACGGCATCTACATCCTCGAAACCATGAACACCGGTCCGCTGGTACGCGATGGCGCTTATGAGTTCCTGTTTGTACTCGGTCAGGCAAGGGTGCGCGGCACCGTGCAGATGATCATCAACCCGGTGGCAATCCGATAGCTAGTTCCTGTCCGGAAACGGCAGGAACTAGAACAAGCCATGGATGGCTTGTTCATTTCCCGTAGGGAAAGGCGCGGTCCGTCGCTACGGGGTTTCTAAAGAAAAAGAGAGAAACCGATTCCATAAAGTCACAGGAAGTGACTTTACGGACAAGAACTAACTATAGTGTCAGGCGGCAGGTGCCGGTGCGCCTGCTGTTTCTTTCCTGTGCAAGATTGCTGCAATCCCCAGTGAGATAGCGACCAGCACCAGTGTCACAAAACAGAACTGGATTGCGGTTTCGATATCACCACCACGCTCAACAATCATGCTGCTGGCAAACGGTGCCAGCGTCGAACCAAGCCCGCTCATCAATTGCAGGTAAACCACGTTTTTGTGATTTGGTGAGACGATAAAAGACAGCCCGAAAGCCACGTAGGAATTGTAGGTCGCCGACACCGATACGCCGTAACAGTAGGCGAGCAGCAGCATGACATCGACGGAGTCTGTTTGCGTAAACGCAAACACAGATGCCGTCGAAATAAACACAAAGCAGAACAGCAGGTATTTTACGTCCACCCGGGACGCTGCCCAGGTACCGAACAGACTGCCGATAAAAGCAGCGGTGAAGATGTTGCCCATGAAGGTGCCGGACGCTTCTACAGTAGCCCCAAAGTTTTGCTCCAGGTACTGGGGCGCCCAGACGAATATGGAGATCTTTGCCAGCATGAAGAGCGCGAGGCTGATGCCTACGAGAATGATCCCCGTATTCCAGCCGCCAACACCTGTTGGTTCATCATCGTCGTCCAGCGTGACCTGCGGCTTAAAGTCGGACACCACGCTGAGTAACACCACGAAAGCAATCAGCCCAGCCACCACCACGTAGACGCTGGTCCATGGCAGCTCGCGAACGACAAACCAGGTTGCGGCAAACGAGAAGATAATACCGCCACCATTAAACATCGCATCCTGACCCACCATGATCATCTGGCGCTGTTTACCCATCCATTGCTGGGTAATGACGGTTACCGCACCACAGGTCACCACGGCGAGCAGCAGCCCAATCACGAAAAAGAGCCACGGCAGCAGCGAGTAAACACCAGAGAGATGCAACACGCCGATTAGAATCGCGGACAGACCATACATCCACACAATGACTGACTTGATAGACAGGTAGTCAAAGATAAAGAAGGCGACAACACCGCCCAGGAATATGCCACCGGTCAGCCAGGTGAACTGGGCTGATATTGAAGTGATTTCAACACCGTAGGTCTCTGCCGCAGGTGCGGTCAACAAACCCACCGTGGTTACGAAGCCCGCCATGATCAGCGTGGCGAGCAGCGGCAGGAGCATCAATCGATACTGGTTAATACTCATGATGTCTCCCGCCGGTTCGTTCTATGTGGAAGTTGCTTACCAGTTATGCGTTTCGCCGTTCCATTTCCAGAAACCGCCATTGGTATCACCGTTCAGTCCTTCAATCACGTTAACGATACCTTCAGCGCTTTCCGCAGGTGTGAGGTCAGCTTTCGGACCACCCATGTCGGTCTGGACCCAACCGGGATGAACCAGCCCAACCGCGATACCTTCTTTGCCGAGCTCAAGGGCTGCCACTTTCATGAACTTGTTTACCGCCGCCTTGGTTGCGCTGTAGGCATACACCCCAGGCATCTCAAAACTCATCGCCGCGTACTGGCTGGTGACTGTCATGACCTTGGCAGCGCCAGCCGCTTTGAGGTTTTCCATCAAAGCCTGCAGTGTGCGAACCGGACCCATGGCGTTCACGTTAAAGGCATCGGCAAACCCGTCGAAGTCCATCTGTGTGACTGTCTGCTGGTCAAACGCCGGACCAACGGTACCTGCGTTGTTGATGAGAATGTCCACGGCAACACCGGAAAGATCAGCAGCCAGCGCATTCACGTCATCTGAATTGCCCACGTCAACCTGCTTGACCTCGATATCACCTTCAAGTGCCTTCAGGTCATCCGCGCCGTCCGGGTTACGACAACAGGCAATCACCTTGTTACCCGCTTCCGCATAAAGTCGCGTGAGTTGAAGACCTATTCCTTTGTTTGCACCTGTAATGACAACCGTCGCCATGCCAATCTCCTGAAAAGTTACTGAACCCGTCGAGCATAACAGACTCGCGGCAATTTGGTTCTTGTCCTGCTTATCCTGGTCAGTCGGGGGCGATTTCTTCGAGCGGCTTGCCGGCAGTTTCGGGCAGGAACATCCAGACAAAGAACGGTGCTACAAGTGACACGCCCGCAATAATCGCGATCGAGACCCAGTTACTGCCGGTATAGGCAAACAGCACAGAGACAGCTGTCAGCCCGACGATTGCCGCAACCGTGCCGACCATCCCGCGGAAACCGTTAGCCGTCGTGCGATAGCGAGTCGGAAAGAGCTCGGTGCCATAGCTGGTCGTGGTGACATCGCCGCCCATGACAAAGAAGATCAGCGCAATCCACAGCAGTGGTACAAACACGCCGCTCGACAGGTAGAAAATCAACGTGACCAGGGAGAACATGGCGGTAAACAGGATCGTCACGGGCTTACGGCCAAACCGGTCGGACAGCCAGCCGGCAAGCGGGTTACCAACGATGGCAAGCGCACCGCCGATAATGTTCAAAATAGCCACGTTGCCCGGTGTCCAGCCATGTACATCCTGCAGGTACTTCGGTGCAAAAAACCCTGCTGTGCTGCCCGCCAAGGCAAATCCAAACACGACCAGGAAGAGTCCGATGGTTCGCTTTGGGTGGCGGGTCAGCAGTTCCTTAATCGGTTTCAGGAGTGGCTGGCGAATATGTTCAATCTGCTGGTAACGGTGCGTTTCAGGCAGCGATCTGCGCCAGTAGGCAATTAACAGCAGTGGTACCAGACCAATGAGATACAGCGAGCGCCAGCCGTAGGGCATGTACTCAACAAAGCCGAACATCAACGCAGCAAACCCTGCACCGGTTGCCTGCAGTGCACCGAGCGCCCCGATGCCCCAACCCCGGTGCTCGGGCTTGAACTCCTCCGCAATCACCACCGCCGCAATCCAGACTTCCGCGGTGGCAAAGATTCGGGCGATGAACTGAAACACAACAAATGCTTCTGCGTTTGGTGCAAACGCGGTAGCGCCGGTCATCACCGTATACCCGACAATGGTAATCAGCAGCATCAAGCGGCGGCCCACCCGGTCAGCTGCCATCGCCAGGAAGATAGCAAAAAAGGCGCCGGCCCTGACCACCGCACCCAGCGTACCCAGGTCAGCTTCGGCAATCGCGAGCTCTTCCTGGATCTGCTTCAGATTCAGGGAAAACAGGTACATGTCGTATTGTTCAAAGAAGGACACGGCCGCCATGAGACCGAGCAGCTTCCACTGATGCGCCGTCAGGTCAGGGGCACGGCCCAGGAACCATGCGAACTTGTACCAGCCAGGCGTATTCGACAACGTACTTCCTTAAATCTGTCAACGGCAACGCTGCCAGTCTGCTCACAGTGTTAGAATTTCTTTGCTCTCACACTTACTGATCAACGCAATCCGCATGTTACACAAACTAATCGTTGCCGCACTTGTTCTTCTGACGGCCTGCTCACAACCCGAGGAAGGCAACACAACAACTCCACACACAACTTCACAAACAACCTCAGCAACAGATATCCCAAATGAGATTCGGACCAGGCTGCTGACGGCACAACCCGGTGATGTGATAGAGATCCCAGAGGGAGTCTATGCCTTCACTCGCGGGCTGTCCCTCAAGGTCGACGGTGTGACGGTTAAAGGCGCTGGAATGGATAAAACAATCCTGTCGTTTAAGAACCAGCTTGCGGGTGCGGAAGGCTTCCTTGTGACAGCCAGTGATTTCACTATCGAGGATCTTGCGATTGAGGACACAAAAGGGGACGCACTCAAAATCAACGAGGGCAGGAACATCATTGTCAGAAGAGTTCGCACTGAGTGGACCAATGGGCCCGATACTGACAACGGTGCTTACGGGATTTACCCGGTTCAAACTGAGAACACGTTAATTGAAGGTGTCGTCGCCATCGGCGCCTCTGATGCAGGTATTTACGTGGGGCAGTCCCGCAACGTTATCGTTCGCGACAGCCGTGCTGAATTCAACGTCGCAGGTATCGAAATCGAAAATACCGTTGACGCAGATGTCTACAACAACGTCGCCAGGAACAACACCGGCGGTGTACTTGTTTTCAATATGCCCAATCTCGAACTGGAAGGTGTCAGGACACGGGTTTTCAACAATCGTATTGTCGACAACAACACAGCAAACTTTGCTAAACCTGGTGGCGCTGTTGCAGGTGTACCGGCAGGTTCAGGCATTTCCATCAATTCCAACGACGAGATCGAGGTTTTTGACAACGATCTTAAAAACAACCAGACAGCACATATCCTGATTTCTTCAGTCTATTCCACCAACTACTCCGGCAGAAAATCAGCGTCAACGTTCGATCCCTATCCTGAGAAGATTTTCATCCACAATAATCGATACGAAGGTGGAGGAAACAACCCGGATACAGCCTGGCTGCCTGCGATCAAAAACAAAATGTTCGGCGCTGAGGGTAGCTTCCCGCACGTATTGTGGGATGGCTTTATCGACGAGAATAAAGCCGTGGATGGCAAGCTACCTGCTGCACTGCAGATATGCATTGATGAGGACGAAGTCGTTGTACTGAATGTTGACGCACCTAATGAGTTTGCAGAACCACGCCTGCAGTCCGATCAGCACAGGTGTAAACACGAACCGCTGCCCGCAGTTGAGCTAGCACTTGCTGACCAGGTTTCTAGCTAGCGCGGCGTTGCTGCTGATTGCATCATGTGGTCAGCAGCCAACCGTAACCTTCCACGAAGTTTCTGACCCGGAGGCGCTGTCGGACTGGGGACTCTTTTCTGTCTCAAACGGGTATCTGACGCCTTCTCCTGGTACGACCACGTTCACGCTGAACAGTGTCCTTTTCTCTGATTACGCACACAAGCTGCGTACGATCTGGGTCCCACCACAAACCAGTATCACTAGTGCAGACGGCGAAACGCTCAACTTCCCGACGGGCACGATCATCACCAAAACCTTTTTCTATCCAGATGGCAGGGCTGGGTTGCTGAAAGTGACTGACCAGGGACAGTTTATTGACGAGCATGGTATCCGCCTTGATGAAACCCGCGTCATCGAAACCAGGTTGCTGGTCAAAAGAGAAGATGGCTGGGCTGCGCTTGCCTACGTCTGGAATGATGAAGAATCAGAAGCAGCGCTCTCTATCATCGGTGATGAAAGGCTACTCGATATTGGCACGGGGACTTTCACCTACATCGTTCCTGACCGGAATCAGTGCAGCAGCTGTCACGTCACCAATCTCGCCAGCAAGGCCATCAACCCCATTGGCCCGACACTATCCAACCTGCACCGCGGCGAGCAACTTAACGTCTGGCAGAAATCGGGATTGATCGATACATCAACAATCCCAAAGCCTATGGCGGACTGGCGCAATGAGAACATAGATGTCTCATATCGAGCCAGATCCTACCTGCACATGAACTGTGCTCACTGCCACAGCCAGGTGGGCCCTGCAGATACATCCGGGCTTTACCTGACGCTCGATGAGCAAGACATGATCAGACTGGGGCGATGCAAACTACCGATCGCTGCTGGCCAGGGTACAGGTGGTCACGCCTACTCCATCGTACCCGGCAAACCCAATGAGTCGATCCTGGTGTACCGCATGCGGACGCTCGATCCAGGCGCGATGATGCCGGAGGTTGGTCGCAGCGTTGTGCACAACGAAGGCATCACACTTGTGTCTGCGTGGATCGAGGCACTCGAGGGAGATTGCTGAGTTCTATTCTCAGGCATAGTGAAGATCAATTTCACGCTATGTAGCTTGATGAATCACTAATATGGCGCATCTTTTTCAACATGCCTGCCGGAGTTTCAATGTCTGCAGTAGAACTCGATTTCGACCCTGATGCCTTGCGAGCAAAGTACCGCGAGGAGCGGGATAAGCGCCTGCGCATCGATGGTAACGAGCAATACCAGGAAGTTAAGGGGGATTTCTCCCATTACATCGACGACCCTTACCTCGATGAGGTGATCGAGCGCGAACCCCTCACCGATGAAGTTGATGTCGTCATTATTGGTGGCGGCTTCGGCGGGCTGATCACAGGGGCGCGCCTGCGCGAAGCCGGGATCAAGGATATCCGCATCATCGAAAAGGGCGGCGACTTTGGTGGCACCTGGTACTGGAACCGCTATCCGGGCGCTGCATGCGACGTGGAATCCTATATCTACCTGCCATTGCTGGAAGAATTGAATTTCATACCAAAGGAAAAATACACACACGCACCTGAGATCCTGCAGCACTCCCGCAACATCGGTGAACACTACGACCTGTACAGCAACGCCTGTTTCCAGACTGAGGTTGAAGCGCTCGACTGGGATGAAGATGCTGCACGCTGGATCATCAGGACCAACCGCGGTGATGCCATGAAGGCGCGCTTCGTCTGTATGGCGAACGGCCCGCTTAACCGACCCAAGTTGCCGGGTATCAAGGGCATCGATGACTACCAGGGCCACACCTTCCACACCAGTCGATGGGACTACGATTACACCGGCGGTGGGCCTGACGGTGGCCTGGATAAACTTGCCGACAAGCGTGTTGGCATCATCGGCACTGGCGCAACTGCCGTGCAGTGTGTGCCTCACCTTGGCGCAGCTGCCAAAGAACTGTTCGTGTTCCAGCGCACGCCTTCATCCATCGATGTGAGGGACAACCGGCCCACCGACCCGGCATGGGCGGAGAGTCTCGAACCAGGCTGGCAGAAAGAGCGCATGCGTAACTTCAATACACTGGTTTCCGGCGGCATCACAGACAAAGACCTTGTGAACGATGGCTGGACAGAGATCATCCGCAACCTGCTCACCATGGCCAATCACCGCGAGGGTGATCTCGACATGAAGCAGATCGCCGAGATGATGGAACTTGCCGACTTCCAGAAGATGGAGCAGGTACGCGCCCGTGCAGAAGCTGTGGTCAGCGATCCTGATACGGCCGAGTCACTGAAACCCTACTACCGGCAGTTCTGTAAACGGCCCTGCTTCCATGATGAATACCTGCCGACGTTCAATCGTGACAGTGTTCACCTGATCGACACAGATGGCAAAGGCGTCGACTACATTACGGAAAAAGGCGTCGTGGCAGGTGGCGTTGAATACGAGGTTGATTGCCTGATCTTCGCTACCGGTTTTGAGGTGGGCACCGACTATACACGCAGGTCCGGCTACGACCTGACTGGCAAAGGCGGTCAGAAACTGAGCGAAAAATGGGCGGACGGAGTACGCACCCTGCACGGCTTCCACAGCCGGGGCTTCCCGAATCTCTTCATCATCAGCCAATCCCAGTCAGGATTTACCGTGAATTTTCCCCACGCGATGGATGAGCAGGCGCACCACCTTGCCTACATCATCTCGCACTGCCTGTCTGGCAATGTCACCACCGTTGAGGCCAGTGAAGCAGCGGAACAGGCCTGGGTGGATGAGATCATTTCCCTGTCCCGGTTTAACCAGTCATTCCAGGAATCGTGCACCCCGGGCTACTACAACAACGAAGGTAAACCCAATCCGAAGAGCATACAGAACGGAGCCTACGGCGCCGGACCCAACAAGTTCTTCAAGCTGTTGAAGGAGTGGCGCGAAGAAGGATCAATGCAGGGCCTGGAGCTCGGTTGATTGGAGCGAATCAATCGAGCAGACCACGCATTGGATAAACAGGCTCACAACGTTAGTATCCCGATTCTGAAAATAAGGACCCGACATGATTGATCTGAACCAAGACGGTGAGGTGTTTGTGCTCACCATGGACGATGGCGAAAACCGCTGGAACACAACGTTTGTACGCGAGTTCGCAAAGGCACTGGATGAGGTTGAAGGATCTACCGGCCCTGCAGCCCTGGTGACCACCTCCTCTACCGAAAAGTTTTTCAGCAACGGCCTCGATCTCGAGTGGCGCATGTCCGATGACGAAAACCATCGTGGCGGTGACAGGGATGCCTTTGGCAAAGAGTTCATGGCACTGATGAGCCGCATCATTACTCTGCCCGTCCCCACCATCGCTGCTGTTAACGGGCACGCGTTTGGTGCCGGGTTCATGTGTGCGCTGTGTCACGACATTCGCTTCATGCGCTCAGACAGAGGGTTTGCCTGTGCCAACGAGGTGGAGATCGGCATGGTGATACCAAATCCGGAGCTTGCGCTGTTCCGCCATAAACTGCCGATGAACGTGTTTTTTGAAACTGTACAACTGGCACGCCGCTGGACTGGTCCTGATGCGCTCGCAGCAGGCGTCGCCCAGGAGATCGCACCACTGGATGAACTCCTCGACAAGGCCAAGGCTCGCGCCGCGGAGCTTGCGCGACTCGGCGAGAACCGCAAGGTGTACGGCACCATGAAGCAGAACATTTATGGTGAAAACGCTGCCCTTAATCACCCGCACGGACCGGCTTACATGCTGGCCCACCCGGAGCAATTCCACTAGGCAACCGTCGCAACACGCTGCCGGGAAATCGAATGACCTACCCACTGCGTGCAGAGGACATCGCCGTCCAGGTTGTTGAATCGCGAGAAGAAGACAGGCTCATCACTGAGCTTGTCATCTTCAACCAGGGCGACGAGCCGCTGACCCAAAACTGGCGGTTGTATTTCTCACTGGGCCTTACTCCCGCACCTGAAGAAACATCGGTGCAGCAGGTCCTACTGGACGGGCGTTATGGATACCTGCAGCCCGGCGAAACCTGGCAAACGCTGGCGCCGGGAGATCAACACCGGATCAGGGTAAACAACTGGCTGTTTTCAGGTATGCCACTTGCAGCACAGCAAGGATTCCACCTGGGCCGTCTTGACCCCGGCGATAACCAGGACAGGCTCATCGGCAGACCGGTTGAGCTACCGGCAAAGCTCGCGCCAATCCGCCTTGAGAACAAGTGGATCACGGACACGTCGCCAAGTGCCGATACCGCCGTCCTGACACCGGAATACATGTTCGATGTGAATGCCGAAACAAAAGCAGATGGTAGTGGCTTCTTTGTCATCCCGGCGATCGCGTCGCTCGACCCTGATACCGAGAGTTTTTCGGTAGAAGGCTTCAGCATGGTCCCGCGCGCTGTTGATGGCCTCAAGAACGAGGCTGACTGTCTCAGGAGCCATCTTGACGCATCAAATCTCATCAAGGATGGCGGCACACCAGTATCGCTCAGCCTGTCCTCATCGCTGGCACCCCAGCAGTATCATCTGGTGTGCAGTCCGGCGGGTATCAGCATCGAAGGGCATTCATCCGAAGCAGTTTTCCACGGCATCCAGACCTTTACACAGCTTCTGGCGTATGAGGATGGTGTTTGCAGGTTGCCGGAAGTTGATCTCCTGGACGCACCCGACTTTGAGCATCGCGCCGTATTTATCGATATTGCCAGACACTTTCACGATGCTGCGCAGATCGGCAAGGTCATCCAGGCCATGTCCCTTTACAAGCTCAACCGCCTGCAACTCGGCATCTCCAATGATGAAGGCTGGCGGCTGGAAATACCGGAAATACCTGAACTCACCGGCATCGGTGCAACCAGGAGCTTCGACGTTACTGACGATAATGGTGAGCGGCGCGCACTTTACCCGGCCTGGGGTGACAACGACGCCGACACAAGCGGATTCATCACCCGCATTGAATTCATTGAGCTGCTGCAGCTGGCGCAGCAACACCACGTGGAAATCATCCTGGAATTCAACCTGCCAGGACACGCCAACGCGATCCTGCGTGCCATCGAATCAACCGGGCGTTACAACCTCGTTGATCGGGACGACACCTCAATACATCGCTCAGCGCAGGGTTATACCGCCAACGTGATGAACGTCTGCCTGCCTGACACCTATCGATTTGCAGCAGACATACTCGCGTCGTTCAAGTCCGCCTATGATGAAGCCGGTGTCCCCATGCAACGCATTCACCTCGGCGGCGACGAAGTGCCGGAAGGTGCCTGGTTACATTCGCCCGTATGCAGGCAATCCACCCTCTGGGATGGCCACTGGGATATGGATAACCCTGATGACAGGCAGGCGGCGACGCAGGCGTTAAATCGGCACTATTTCCAAACAGTACGCGAGGCAGTCGAAGCCACGATTCCCGGGATTACGTGCGGCTTCTGGCACGAGATGGCACAACATGAAAGCGGGTCGTCCGGCGCCAACTATTTCAACGCCTGGACCACAGAAGCAGGCCAGCGCGAAATTGTTGATGAAGTCCTGCAATCAGGCCAGCAGCTGGTGATATCCAATGCCAGCTACCTTTACCTGGACATGCCGTACGCACTGCACCGCGACGAGCCAGGGCTGCCCTGGGCTGCCTATATCTCTACCCGGCATATTCATAACTTTGACCCGTTGGCCTGTTGGGATATAGCAGAAGAAAACACAGCACAGGTTCAAGGCCTGCAAGCGCAGCTCTGGTCCGAAACCATCTATACACCTGCGCTCATGGACTATCACCTGTTCCCCCGTCTGCTTGCTTTTGCAGAGCGCTGCTGGAATTCACGTCCGGCAGGCGACTGGGCGCGCTTTGCGGGTAAGGTTGGCAGGCGCGAACTGGACGCCCTGGCCGCCTACGCAATCCAGTTTCGGATCCCACCGCCCGGCGCTCGCATCATCGATGGCCGGTTACATGCCAATACAAGCTACCCCCACCTGGTGATTCGTTATACTCTCGATGGTAACGAACCCGGACTAGACGATAGAGTCTACAGCGGTCCTGTCGAGATCGATTCGACAACCGTGCGCCTGGCAGCATTTCATCCTGCTTCAGGTCGTTCGAGTCGGAGCGTTGAGGTAAGCTAAACACTACAAGATCAATAACAAGTATCAGCTGGATGTTCGAGCGCCTGAACGAAAATAAAGAAATCCTGATCGCCGCCCATGTGATCCTGTTGGCGATTGTGCTGATTCCGTTCCTTATCTGGGGAGAGTTTTCAGAGCAATTCATCAGGGACGTGATGGCAGGCGAACACAACCTGAAGATCGGCGCCGTATCGGCCCTCCTGTTGGCACTCGACCCATTCCTGCCGGTACCCTCCAGCGCCGTCAGTGTCACCTCAGGTCTGTTGCTGGGCATGCCGCTCGCGTTTGCCAGCTGCCTGTTTGGACTCACCGTGGGCTGCCTGATTGCATATTACTTCGGGCAGATTTTTCGCCGCACGCTGTTTGATCGATTTTATGAGGATGATGAATTCAGGAATGTCTCCCTCGATCTCTCAAACTACGGCATGTTTGCACTCATCGCATTGCGGGGCGTGCCGGTACTCTCGGAACTGAGTGTGATGGCGGCTGGGTTTCACCGCTACTCGGTGACCAAGTTCTTTTTTGCAACACTATTCGCAAACACCATCCTCGCAGGTCTTTATACCTACCTTGGCGATACGGCAACCGAACTTGGCTCCATCTCGCTTTTTATCGCGGTGTTCCTCTGCATACCCCTTGTTGCTTTGACCATCAGAACAATCTGGCTGTCCCGCTTTGCCGAAACCGAAGGAACCTGACATGGCTGAACTGATCTCCGCTGACACATCTATCTATTTTGAGTACCACAAGGCAGCAGTCGACAACGCGCCAACGATTCTCCTAAGTCACGGCTATAGCGCCACCTCGCAGATGTGGACAAACCAGGCAGAGGTTCTGTCGGCTTCTTACAACGTCATCACCTGGGACATGCGAGGCCATGGCCGCTCAGGCAGCCCTGATGATCCGGCGCAGTACTCCGAGGCATTAACCGTGGCCGACATGGCCGCACTGCTGGATCACTGCAGCGTTGATAAGGCAATAATTGGCGGGCTTTCACTTGGCGGTTACATGACGCTTGCGTTTCATGTAGCTCACCCTGATCGGTGTTCTGCGCTGATGCTGTTCGACACCGGCCCCGGCTACAAGAAGGATGCTGGGCGAGAAGGTTGGAATCGGATAGCTGATCAGCGTGCACAAGCGCTGGAAAAGGAGGGCCTTGCTGCACTTGGCGAGGGCGCCGAGGTCCGCATCAGCATGCACAACTCAGCCCAGGGTCTTGCTCATGCGGCAAGAGGCATGCTGGCGCAGGTTGACGACAGGATCATCCAATCCCTGCCACACATCGCGAAGCCAACCCTTGTACTGGTAGGAGAAGACGACGAGGCCTTTATCGCCCCGTCGGATTACATGGCCGCAAAAATTCCCGGCGCCCGTAAGGTTGTCCTGCCGGGCGCGGGACATGCAGCTAACATCGATCAACCAGCGGCGTTCAACGAAGCCGTACTGGAATTCTTAGGCAGCTTGTAGCTCCGGGCTGAAAATCGCTTCTGCCATCTGGTCTGCAACATCACTGGTCGGGCGACGTTCCATATCCGATATGCGGAAGATGCGATCCAGCGTTGTGCCAATCTCGGCTACATGGCGCTTCACCAGCGCTTCATCACGCTCTCCGATTCGCTGGTAGTACACATCAATGATGCCACCTGCGTTGATGACATAGTCAGGCGCATAAAGAATGCCCATATCCAGCAGATCCGCTCCAATCTCACGGGCGCTGAGCTGGTTATTGGCCGCACCGGCGATGATGCCAGCGCGAATACTTCGGATGGTTTCAGGATTGATGGCGCCGCCCATGGCACACGGTGCCAGTACGTCTACTTCTGCAGAAAGAATCGCATCAGGTGAAACCACATCGACGGCGTGGTCTGCTGTGACACGATCAAGATTTCCCTGGTTAACATCCGCCACCGTCACGATCGCACCCGCCGCACGAAGCAGGCCAACCAGGTGGTAACCGACGTTCCCCACACCCTGCACACCTACGCGGATACCGGCAAGATCACTTTTGCAGCGGTACAGCACCGACGCCGCAATACCTTCAAAAACACCCAGCGCGGTAATAGGAGACGGGTCACCGCCGAATCTTTCGTTGTCTGCAATGCCAGATACAAACGCGGTGCGCTCACCAATTACCTTGATGTCGTTAACACCGGTACCGGAATCTTCAGCAGTGATATAACGCCCGCCAAGAGTCTCAATGAAGTCACCCATCGCGTGCAGTAATGCCTCGGACTTATCCGCCCTTGGGTCACCAATAATGACCGCCTTGCCACCACCAAGCGGGATCCCCGCCAGTGCAGACTTGTAAGTCATACCACGAGAGAGCCTCAGTACATCCGTCAGCGCATCAGCTTCTGACGAGTATGGATACATCCGGCAGCCGCCAACCGCAGGCCCCAGGTTTGTGTTATGCACGGCGATAATGGCGTGCAGATCACCTGAATTCCTGACCTCCACCACTTCGTGGTGATCAAACTCTCGATGTGACTCAATCTCAAAACGGTTCATATTCCCTCCTATTTCCGTTCTGTTAGCCCTCCCGGCAACTACCGGGTCGACTTCTTCTCCTCTAACAATTGTTTGACGATGCTGCTCGCGCTTCCCTTCGATGAAGGTTGGCCATTCAGGCAGCTGCGGCTTCCTCGACTGCCGTGACTACAGGGATCAACTGCCCTTGTAGCTCCGACATGAGGATCTTCTGCCGCGCGCTGGCGGCTATATAGTTCTTTTCCTTAACGTGGCCATAACCACGGACAGACATCGGCAGTTCTGCCAGCCGCACCGCAGCGTGATAGTTCTTTTTGGTTACGAGCCTTGCGACTTCATCGAGCAGGCTTTCAAAGTCAGCCAGCATCTGTTGCTCCAGCCTACGCTCAGCCGTGTATCCAAACGGATCAAACGCGGTGCCGCGCAGGAACTTGAATGGGGCCAGCAGCCGGAAGACCCCGGTCATCAGGGAAGGCAGCTGGCGTTTCCTCGGCAGGCCAGTGTCTTTATCTTTGGCAGCGATGACAGGCGCGGCCAGGTGATAGTTCACATTGAAGTCGCCTTCAAACAGCTCCTCGAGTTTTGCGGCAAAGCTGCCGTCGGTGTAGAGCCGTGCCACCTCGTACTCATCCTTATACGCCATCAGCTTGTACAGGGATCGGGCAACTGCTTTGGAAAGGCTGCCATCAAGGGACTTTTCCCGTTCAACGCGACGCATCTTTTCAACCAGTTCACGATAACGTTGCGCATAGGCTACCGACTGGTACGGCTCGAGCCTCGCCATTCGATCGGCAATAATCTCATCGATGTCATCAAGCGGTGTGAACACACTGCGGACACCTGCTGCAGTTTCGACCTGGGCCAGGTCCGCCGCGGCCAGTCTGCCCCAGTTGAATGCTTTAACGTTGAAATCCACGGCAACACCGTTCAGCTTGATCGCTTCATGCAGTGCCTCGATAGATACCGGTACCAATCCGTTCTGTGCTGCAAAGCCGAGCAGGAAGAGGTTACTGGCGATGGAGTCACCAAGCAGGTTTTCTGCAAGCATGGTTGCTTCAACAAAGCTGACTTTGCCTGCACCTACCTCTTCACTGATCAGTGATTTCATGTCATGGACGGGGATCTCAGCATCAGGGTTTGTCACAAACTCCGCGGTTGCTGCGCTCGCATCATTTACCACCGCGTGGGAGCGCTCAACGTTCACCTTCGCGATGGCTTCATTGCCTGCCGCTACCACCAGGTCACAACCCAGCAGCAGGTCGGCATCTCCAGCTGGAATGCGCACAGCGTTGATCGCAGCCTGGTCCACACCCACGCGCACGTGACTCACCACCGCACCAAATTTCTGCGCAAGCCCCGTCTGGTTCATCGTGGCGCAGCCTTTACCCTCGATGTGGGCGGCCATCGCAATAAGCGCCGCCACCGTCAATACGCCAGTGCCACCAACACCCGTTACCACAATGTTCCATGGCTGATCCGTAATGGGTGCAACCACAGGCATGGGCAGCGCACTGACATCAGGTGAATTGAGGATACCCGCAGGTTTGCGAAGCGTGCCGCCTTCAACCGTGACGAAGCTCGGGCAGAATCCTTTCACGCAGCTGTAGTCCTTGTTGCAGGCGCTCTGGTCGATCTGGCGCTTGCGACCCAGTTCTGTTTCGAGCGGAATCACGGACAGGCAGTTGGACACCACACCGCAATCGCCACAGCCTTCACAAACGTCGGGATTGATCACAACCCGTTTGGCAGGGTCTTCCATCAGGCCTTTCTTGCGCCTGCGGCGCTTCTCAGCTGCGCAGGTCTGTTCATAAATGAGCACAGTGGTGCCCGGGACTTCACGCAGTTCCTTTTCGATACTGATGAGGTCATCACGATGATCAATACTGAGCCCTTCAAACCGCGCCATGGCCTTGTGGATATCCGGCTGATCGGAAACAACCGCAATACGCCCGATGCCCTCACCACGCAGTTGGGTCACCATCTGTTCAACAGACAGCGCACCATCAACCGGCTGGCCGCCGGTCATCGCAACCGCGTCGTTGTAAAGGATCTTGTAGGTAATGTTGGTACCGGCAGCAATCGCCTGGCGTATGGCGAGCAGGCCGGAATGGAAATAGGTACCGTCGCCCAGGTTCTGGAAAACATGCTTGGTTTCCGTGAATGGCGCCTGGCCAACCCAGGTCACACCTTCGCCGCCCATCTGGGTAAATGTGTCGGCTCTTCGGTCACCCTCTTCCCAGGTACCCATGTAATGACAGCCAATACCGCCCAGCGTCCTGCTGCCTTCCGGTACGCGCGTGGATGTACTGTGCGGGCAACCCGAACAGTAGTGCGGGATGCGCTCTGAGGTGTTGCGCGACGCAGCCAGCGTCATCTCTTTGCGATCATAGAATTTCAGACGATCGCTGATTGCATCGTCCTCGTAGAACCGTGCCATGCGCGACGCAATCGCGCGAGCCACCATGGCTGGTGTCAGCTCAGAGACATTCGGCAGCAGATCATGGCCATGTTCATCAAACTCACCGATAACACGCGGGCGCCTGTCGACGGGCCAGTTATAAAGCTGACCGGTAAGCTGGTCCTCGATGATGGAACGCTTTTCTTCGACAACGAGGATTTCATCAAGGCCATCAGCAAACTCGTGTGTAGAGATGGGCTCAAGCGGCCAGCTCATACCCACCTTGAAGACCCTTAAACCAATCTGGCCCGCTTTGCGTTCATCAATGCCCAGGTCTTCCAGCGCCTGCATCACATCGAGGTAGGCCTTACCGGTGGTAATGATGCCCAGTCTCGGTTTATCGCTGTCTACAACGATCTTGTTAAGGCGATTGACACGCGCAAACTCACGCGCCGCATAAATTTTGTACTTGTTGAGTCGCAGTTCCTGTTCCAGAGCCGTATCCGGCCAGCGACCATGTACGCCATCTTCCGGCAACTCAAAATCCTTAGGAATAATAATGTCAACGCGACCAGGATCGATCTCTGCCGAGATAGCGGAGTCCATATTTTCTGTAATCGCCTTAAGCGCAACCCACGCACCGCAGTAACGTGACAATTCCCAGCCGTAAATACCCAGGTCCAGAACTTCCTGTACGTTGGCCGGATTCAGCACCGGGATCGAGGCGCCGATAAACATATGCTCAGACTGGTGAGGCAGGGTTGAGGATTTTGCCGCGTGATCGTCACCGGCCACCGCCAGCACGCCGCCATGTTTTGAAGTACCAAAAGCGTTGGCGTGTTTGATCACGTCCATGCTGCGGTCAACGCCTGGACCCTTGCCGTACCACATGCCGAACACGCCGTCGTATTTTGCACCGGGGAAAAGACCAACCTGCTGACTGCCCCAGACTGCCGTTGCCGCCAGGTCTTCATTGACGCCAGGCTGGAACACGATGTTGTGCGCATCAAGATAGGACTGCGCCTTCCACATCGCCTGGTCTACCCCACCCAGAGGTGATCCACGGTAGCCAGAGATAAAACCTGCCGTGTTGAGCCCTCTCTCGTGGTCGCGCTGATGCTGGAGAATGGGGAGGCGAACCAGGGCCTCAATACCCGTCATGTACGCCCGTGTGACATCCAGGGCATATTTATCGTCCAGGGAAACCTTGTTGCGCATGACTTTCTCCAGGTGTTGGAGCAACAGATTGTAGTGGGGTTGGGAGAGGCAGGTTATGCTATTTAGACGTCAAACAGGCGATATCAGGAGATATTTATTCTAATATTGGAATATTTGTGCATACCTAATTCATCATTATGGAAGAACTCAATCAGACTGACCTGCAGATACTCTCAATGCTGCAGAAGGACGGCTCGCTGACCACCCAGGAGATCGCAGAACGAATCAACCTGTCCCAGTCACCCTGCTGGCGGCGTATTAACCGGCTCATGGAGCTCGGCTATATCGATCGCAAGGTCACCCTGCTCAACCGCGAAAAACTCGGCATGGATGTTGTGGTGTTTGCGACAGTGAACCTGTCTGCCCAGGGGCGAAACAGCCTTGAAGAATTTGAACGCGAGGTCGAAGTCCTGCCGGAGGTGGTGGAGTGTTACACCATGGCAGGCACCTGGGACTACATGCTCAAAATCGTCGTGAAGGACATTAGGCACTACGAGCTGTTTGTACGGGAGAAACTGACCCACCTCGCACACATCGGCGAGGTGCACTCACACATCGCGGTAACAGAAATCAAAAACGCAACCCAGCTGCCGCTGGAAACGCAGCTTTAGCCAGCGAAACAGTCCAGCCGACGATCGGCAAGCCAGGCCTGCACCTCTGCACGCTCGTTATCACCCAGCGTGGTGTTGATCCTGTTGAGAATCATTTGCCTGGATTGTTCAGGGTAGGGCCGTGACAGGTAGCTGACTTCTTCGCCGTAGATATCCGCATGAAAGGCTTTGGCACCGGCAGCCTGTGCGTCTCGATTGGCAAGCACATAGGGCTGGTAGGTTGAGACCATTTCACCCAGCACAAACTCAGCAAAACCTGTTGGCGACGACAATGGCGCGACATCGCCACCGCCATCCCAGTCATCTCGCGCACCTTCTGAATAGGCAACCACGGTTTTAAATGCCTGTGTGACCTTCTTAGGATCGGGGTCCATATTGGTATGGGCACGTAATCCGCCCAGAATGACGCAGTCCACCGCGGTGGGTCTGTCACCCATCAGGTAACGGGTTTCGTTCAACTGCTTTTCCATTGCTTCAAGCGTTCTGAGGTATTCATCTTCCGCCGGATTGCGCTGCTGTGCCGAGTCAGTGCCGGTGGCCCGACAGGCTCGCGGGCCCCAGTTACGCACGCGGGCCGCCGCTTCTTCATTACCTTTGGCCATGCGTGTTGATGCAAATACTGCACTCTCCTCGTAGTGCCAGCGGTAGTGAACCATGGTTCTCGCTACCCATTCGTCAAAAAACTCTTCAACAATATGTGCGAGGACACCGGCAGGCCCGGTCGGGAAAAGTCGACGCTGCGGTACGCGCGCATCAATCATCTGCATGATTGGCGTGGTGTCACCGATCATCCAGTTTTCAGGGGTCTGCAGCACCGGCACCTGGTGAGTACCGGAACGTGATTCGATCATTGCAGGGTCTGACTGGGCCTTGCTGCACATCTCAAATGGCAGGCCATAGAAGATAAACGCTGCTTCAAGCTTGCGGGTGAAATAGCTCAGTTCCCCGCCGAAAATGACATACGACATCAGCCAGCGGCCTTCGAGAACTTGAGGTTCAGTTCAAGCGTGCCGAGCATGATGCCCGGCTGATGCAGCAGTTTATTGTCATCCGCGTAAGCCATACCATCGAGTCGATCGAGCAACGCTTCCCAGGCGATCTGTTGCTCGAGGCGAGAAATACCTGCACCAGGGCAGACCCTTGGTCCGGCAGAAAACGTCAGGTGTCGTGTTACCGCCTTACGATCCAGGCGCAACTCATACGGGCATTCAAACTCGTCCGGGTCTACATTTGCCGCCCCCCAGCGCAGGTGCAGCACGGAACCCGCCGGGACTTTCACACCCTGAAACACTTCATCCTGACTGGTCTGTCGCGTGGATAAGCCCTGCGTAGGCGAGCGCATGCGCATACCCTCTTCGGTAAACTGTCGCACCAGGCTGCGATCGTTTTTTAGCCGATCAAACAATCCATCGTGTTCACAGATCAACTGCGCCTGTTCTTCGATGGCGTACTGCGTGGTTTCGAGACCACCAATGATCATCGCGTAGACCACACCATTGACTTCCATATCCGTCAGCTTTCGATTCAGTGGGCTATAGGTCACCTGTGTCAGGAAGGTGATCATGTCGTCCTGCGGGTTGCGCCGTTTTTCTTCGACCTGCTCCTGCACGTACTCCTTGAAACCATCGAGCAGCTCAAACTGTTCACGGATCTCTTCTTCATTCAGCTGGTTGAGGTGCCCGCGGCCATAGACAAAGGCTTTAACCTGCGCTTCCCCCCATTTCGCGAGCCGTGGAATATCCTCCAGTGGAAAACCGAGCACGCTCGCCATCACCCGCTGCGGAAGCGGTCGCGCGAACCTTTTGATGAATTCAACTTCACCATCATCAATCCACTCATCAATCAGATCGTTTACATGCTGGCGGATCATGTCCTCGTTACGATTGGCACCAGGGCCAACCCAGGGGTCTGTCAGCTCCTGTTTATGGCTGCGCCACAGTTCCATATTCGGTCGCAACGTCACCATGGAAGCCATCATTGCATTAACGTTGGGCATCTTCTCAGGATCCTGGCCACTCTCTGCGATCTGCCTGATCGTGCCCGACATGATCGGCGGGAAACGAGCCGGGTCCCGGACAACCGTGTTGATGTCCTCGTGCTTGGTGAGGATATAGGCATCCTGATCAGGGCTAAGCCCCTCCCCGGGGAGTTTATGGACTGGCGCCTCTGCGTGCAGAATCGGATACGCCTCGTACCAGTGTTCCTGCGCGCCCGGACCAAACAGGTCAACATCGGACAGGTCAACCGGGCATTTCACTTCATTTTCTGTTTCAGACATAACGAACCTGTGTTCTTTTTATACGGGGTGTTTATCTTCAATCTTGCTTGCGTGGCGCAGCCACAGACCGCCACCAAAATGAGGTCGGGGATCATACGAGCGATGTCCGAGAAGTCTTTGCACACGGCCTGACCGGCACTGCAGTTCCTCGGTGGAGTAGTCGAGTGGATTAGATTCTTCCGGCGTCAACCAGCCAACAACAAAGGAAAGGTGCAACGCCTTGCGCCACCGATCGGTTGTTTTGTTAGCGCCGCCACCATGGACGGTCTTTCCGGTGTAGATGAAGGCATCACCCGGCCGCTGTTCTGCAGGTACCGTCATGGATTGATCACCATGATCCTCAACATCTTCCCATTTGTGACTGCCGGGAATCACCCTGGTTGCGCCGAGTTCTTCGGTGATTTCTTCAAGCGCAATCATCGCACTGACCGTCAGCTCCGCACCGCCAGGCCAGTTCTGGATGGCCACGTATGGCCAGTTCTCACAATCGCGATGCAGCATCTGCTCATCTTCGCCCGGGCCGATGTACATGGCCTGGGCGGTATTCACCCAATAGGAACCGCAATGGGGTAACAGCATTGCATCCGCAATCTTTGCGTACACCTCGTTATCGAGAAGATCAAAGTACGCCTCAGAGATCTTGCCGATGCTTGAGAAACGAATGGTGTTGGCACCAACAAACTCTTTGCCCAGTTCATCCAGGCCCTGGGTTGCACCGCCTGGTGCAAAGTTCCTGCTGAACTCACTGATATCTTCATTGAGCTGCGCGATCGTCTGCTCGCTGAATATTCCTTCAACAATGACACCGCCATCTTCGCCCAGCGCGGTGAGAATATTTTCAAGCGGTGCCTCGGCTGATATGCGTTGCAGAGCCATGGTTACCCCCGATGATTTTGCTTTGACAGTACAATAGAAGCGCTGATCGGCTCAACCCTGCCCCGTGTTATACTGGCTCATCCCCACCAGGTGCCAGGTATGAAATCGGCAAAACCGCCACTGCAGATCACGGCTTACTATGTCTTCCTGGTCGTACTTGTCTATATCATCGCAACGCTGTTTCCCGCCATCACCCCTTACCTGCCTTTTGGCGGTAATGAAGTCACCTCCTCCGGCATCAACGAATTTGTTACCGGTGAAATCCGGGTCATCTCCTGGGAGCCGACGGAAAAAGCTATTCGTATGGCGCTGACCCTGATCGGTGTCGTGCTCATCATGGAACCGGTTGCCTGGATCTATATGGGTGCACGGCGCCGACGCGGCAGGGACCAGGCGTTCCTGCTGACGTTGCTGTTATTGCCGGTGGTTGTTTCCGCCATTGTCCTGGTTGTACAGAACAGCCTCGCCCTCGCCTTCAGCCTGGCCGGGATTGTTGCCGGCGTGCGATTTCGCCTGACCCTGGATGACACGCTGGACGCGAGCTACATATTTGGCGCCATTGCGGTTGGACTTGCAGCCGGTATCGAAGCGCTGGAGATTGCGATTGTCCTGACGGTGTTCTTCAACTACTTCATGCTCATTTTCTGGGAACTCGACTACGGTCAGGAGGTCTCTACTCAGAGATGGTTTGGACGAACCTGGATGAACACCGGCTCCGAAGAAGATGACACACCCGATACCCCTCGTATCCAGATTCGCGACGATTAATTCACTTGATCAATAAACAGATTATCCTTGCGGGGATCCTGGCCGCGTTGATCTTCGCGGTGGCAGGCCTCGTCACGCTCATCTCAGCACCACCGGCTGAGCAAACCAACATTCTCCAGGTGAAACTGCCCACGTACCTGCGCGAAGCCTCCGGCCTTGCTCGATTACCCGGCGGTGACGTACTGACACACAACGATGAGAAAGGTGTGGTGTACTCCGTTTCCATGGTGGACTTTGCTATCAGTCCGCGAGCCTCTCTCGGCGCGCCGGCCATGGACGGGGACTTCGAGGGTATTACGCTACTTGGTGAGCGGATTTACCTTGTCACCAGCACTGGTGAAATTTTCGACTTCGCATTTGATGACACGATGCAGGAAGCTGTGGTCGAACCGGACCGACGGGACTCAGGACTGAAGGATATCTGCGAGATTGAGGGCCTGGCACACGTTGGCAGAAAACTGCTGCTGCCGTGTAAGACGTCTTTTGTCGACGAGCACAAGAAGAAGCTGACGGTGTTTGAGTACTCACTTGATGACAACAGGACCGGTATCCATTTCAGCCTGGATAAGGATGACCTGGTGAAACCAGGCAAGATTCATCCCACGGCCATCGAAGTCACCGATACACACTACTACGTCATTACCGGCAATCGCCTGCTGGTGCTTGAGCGAGAAGGGTTTGCTGCAACCACCTACAAGTTAAAGAAGAACCTGCACTTCCAGCCAGAGGGGATAGCCGTGTTGGACGATGGCAGGATCGTGATTGTTGATGACAACAAGAAGGGTACTTCACGCATGACGCGGTATGAGGGATTGCATGAGCTTGAGGTGGTTGCGCCCTGAGATCTCTCCATTGCGTTCACTTCGTTCTCTTCAGTCAGCGTGACCCGGTCGAGATGACGTGTGGACTACACCTTTCGTTTGCTACCTCGACAACTATCGACAACCTCTTCCTGGAACTTCTCATCATCCATGATGATGTCGTAACCCTTCGCAAGGAAGTTACCCATGCGCTTTTTCATCCGGTCAGAGAGAATCGGGTCATCCTGGATCAGGGATGTGAGGCTTGCTTGCATCGACATCATCCTGTCCCTGGCGGCGGGCAGCTGTGCATTGTGCCGGCAGTAACCCCTGTAAAGTCGCGTGGTCACCTTTTTGATACCAAGGTTGGCCGCCGGGTAGGCGTACTTTGCATTGATGATGCCGCTTGAATCGAAGTCATACACCACCGGTACGTAGACGCCTTCTGACAGAAGCGGCTTGGCGTTGTGACAACATGAATCGTCCGCTGACGACACCAGTGAATAATCCATATTGCTGATCAGGTACTGCAGGAGCGCAATTTCCGTCGACACCCGGGGATCAATTTCGTCATAACGCAGTCGCGCAACATCAGCGGTCCTGAGACCCACGCGTTTGGCCAATCGCGATTTACGCTCAATAAAGAAGCCGGGCTCAGTGCGCTGCTTACCCTTCTCATCCTGGTAGGTTACATTCAACCAGCGGGCGCGATATGAAATTGGGCTCAGCTCATTGTACATCCGGTAGACGAGATACTCTCCGCGAAGATAGTCCGGGTAGGTGCCTCCTCTCTTACAGAGCACAACCAGTTTCAGGTGTCGCTGGTGATCAAACAGGGTGTCCTTGATCGCTTTCTTATCGAAGTCGATCCAGAGCGGCGCATTTTTGCAGGTTTCAGGGTCAAGGCGCTTGTTACCCCGGACACTCAGTTCAACCTCAAACTGTCCTTCGCCGGCAGAAAGCGTGCCGGCATACACGGCTGCCTTGTCCCGTTCTTTGTTGATTTGTTTGAATGGCGCATCGATAAACACGTCCAGTGTTTCATCAGACCTGAACAGGTCATCAGCGCTGGCACTGGCTGCCAGGATGCAAAAAAAGACTGCCACCACCCCCGGCAGCTTAATTACCTGAAGATAGCTTCCCTTCATTAGTGTCCCACCTCCCAGGACTCGAGAACTGACCCAGCGACGCCGGGCTGTCTGTTTCCATGAAGAATTCATGTGCCGAAAACCCATCATCCGCACGATGGCGCACATACTCATTCTTATCATTCAGTATCCAGGATTGCCGTGAATCCTTCACATTGGCATGCATGATGCCGTCGATCAGCGTTTCTCGAACCGGGCGACTTTCAACCGGCACCAGGATTTCGGCACGGGCATCAAGGTTGCGCTCCATCAGATCGGCAGAGCCAAAGTAGATTGCTGCACCCTCGGCGGAAATTGGCATGCCGTTACCAAACATGTAGATGCGCGAATGTTCAAGGAATCGACCAACAATGCTCTTCACCCGTATGCGTGACGACATACCGGGGACACCCGGAACCAGCATGCAGTGCCGGCGCACGATGAGGTCAATGTCGACACCGGACTCTGAAGCGGCGTAGAGGCGCTCGATGATTTCCGGGTCTGTCAGCGAATTAACCTTGATACAGATGTAGCCGGGCCGCCCCGCCCTGACATGGAAGATCTCCTGATCTATCAGGTCATTTAACTGCTGACGGAGATAGTAAGGCGCAACAATAAGCTTGGTGGGCTCCCCCATGCGTTCACTGGTGAGGTAGCTGAACACGAGATGAGCGTCGTATCCAATCACTTCATCACGGGTGAAAAAGGACAGGTCCGTGTAAATCTTCGCGTTAGCGGGATGGTAGTTACCGGTACCGAGGTGCGTGTAGGTAATCGCCTCATCATCCTCCATCCGCACGACCAGTGTCGCCTTGCAATGGATCTTGAGGCCGATGATGCCATAGACGATCTGTACGCCCGCCGCCTCCATCCGCTTGGCCAGCTGGATATTGGACTCTTCGTTATCCCTCGCCTCAAGTTCCACCACCGCAAGTACGGTTTTACCGTTCTGCGCTGCGGTGATCAGCGACTCAACAATCGGTGATTCGTCGTTGGTCCGATACACGGTCTGCTTGATCGCCACCACGTCAGGGTCGTTTGCCGCCTGGTCCAGGAAGCGCACCACTGAATCGAAGGATTCAAACGGCCAGTGCACCAGCAGGTCCTGTACCTGCAACGCGGCAAACACATCGTTTTCAAAACGGGTGAGGGTTTCCGGGTAACGCGGCTTGTGTGCCGGGAACATGAACCCGGGATAGTTTTCACCCAGCTCACCAAGTATCTCGGACAGGTTCGACAGGCCAACCAGCCTTGCCGAAAAAATAAACTCGGTCTCGGTAAAGTCCATGTTCCGATGCGCAAGCGTCAGCAGTTCCTCGCGGTTCATGAGGCCGAGGTGTTCCGTCACAAACCGAATTGAATCATCGGACATCGATTCGCTGACGCTGAGCTTGGTGACATTCGCCTTGTGCCGGCTGCGCAGACCCGACTCGACAATGGCGCGTAGATCATCGTTCATCTCTTCCTTGGCAAGATCGTTGTCCCTCAGGATCTGGAACACGCCAAAGTTCCTCAACTCTTCATCCGGGAACATGTCCTGCCAGCAGCACTGGATCAACAGCTCCGATGAGATAAAGCGGCGATGTTCACCAGGCAGTGATACAAATCGCGGCAGGTTATGCGGCAGCGGCATGACGATGCGCCCGCGCCTGAATTCAAGGATCACACACAGGCCGCCACTGCCAATAAACGGAAACGGGTGTTCCTCGTCGATCGTGAACGGCGTCAGGACATGCATGAAATGGGTCCTGAAGTAGCGGGACATCCATTCCCTGTCACGCTCGCTGAGCGCTTCGGGCATCGGGAAGAAAATATTGTGATTCGCGAGCTCTTCTTTCAGGTCATCCCAGCCACCCTGCAGCGAGATCATCAGCTCGTTGGCTTCAAACGTCACCGCCTTCAGCTGCTGTGCTGGTGTCAGGCCGTCTGCGGTGACGTAACCGTCCTTGCGAGCAACAGAGCGCTTCATCTTGGCGACCCGCACAGCATAAAACTGATCCAGCACATCCGCAGCGATGGTCAGGAATCTCAGGCGTTCAAATAACGGGTGATTGGGGTTGGCTGCTTCCTCTGCAACTCTCTGGATAAATCGCAGATCAGAGATCTCACGATTATAAAGTCTCTCACTACCGGAAAGGACCGGTTGCAGCTTTGCAATATCGTCTCCGGCGAAAGCGGATGGCTGTCTCGATACGGCATCGGATAGGCCGAACATTCGAGAGAACAGCTTGGCGATGACTTCTGACATAGGTCCCCAGTTACTGCGGGAAGGGTGTACCTTCCCTAAGGCGCGCTTTCTACCAGCGGCTCGTTTTCTTCACCTGTTTCAGCTTCCATGCCGGGTTTGCGATTGGATCGAGATTTTACCCACTTTTTAAGGTTACTTCCTTCCGGGTCAAGATCTGCCACCAGCTGCAGGTAGTCATCAAGGGACCCGTTATCCATAGGAAGTGGTACCAAAGTGCCACGATGTATCACTGAGAACTTCCCGTCTTCAATCACGAGGTTGGCGAGGTTGCCTCCGTAGTGAGCCGAAATACCCACATCCACGAGGATCACCCGTCCGCCAAACCGCGACATGACCGCGCCATGTGTTGGTGTATGCCCGATGATGACGTGATTCACCCCATAATAGTCGAGCATCCTGGTAAGAGGCTCCTGTTCTATTGAAGCAGGGTTACCCGCCAGTCCCCGGTACCATAATGGTCCCTGCTCATCATTGAACATGCCGACATCAAGTCGCTGTGACATTTCCTTTCTAAGCTGCCGATTGATGGTCTTCAATGGCAGAAGTTCTCCATGAGGATTGAGTCCTGCATGCACAAACAACACGTCATTGATTTTCAAAGCGGTGTTGAGCCGCGCTACCCACCGGGCGTGCTCCTGTCCGGGTTCCCACGTGAGACGGTGTTCAACGTAACCGATCGGAAACTCTTTGCGTAATTTCTCAAGCGTTGCTTCCTTGTCCTCAAGCAGGGTTGGGTCGATCTTTGCCCTGAACGCAAGAACATCTTTCAGGTAATCCTCTCTGAGGAATTCGGAGCGTGCGTTCGTCAACGCCTTGTATTCGCCAGGATGCACATAACGCAGGTCACCCTGGATATTCATGGCTTCATGGTTGCCGATCAGGACGTGCACCCGGCCACCTTTGCGTTTTGCCTGTTTTTCAAGTTCCTGCAGGCGCTTTATGATCTTTAGAGAATCCGGGCCCCGGTCGGTAACGTCGCCCATCTGCACCAGGTGAGTCTTACCTGCAGCCCAGTCGCCGTCTTCGTCGACCAGCTTGTTGTGCTGCAATAGGCGTACAAACTGATCGTAGTCGCCATGCAGATCCCCGATGACAACAATTCGGTCAACCTTCTTGAATACCTCTTTGGCAAAGGTAACTGGTGATGAGATAAGTGCCGCGGTAACCAGGAGCGCGACAAAGATTCTTGGGAGCACGGTATGCCCTTTTTGAGTATCCTCAAAAGCATACGCTGTATCAGGCTTTTATTCGAGATTCTCAGGCTGCGCGGTCAAATCTGCGGCGGACCTGCTTTTCCGAGAGGCTTTCACACTGACTACGCGTCATCAGCGCTTCGCGCTGCCTGCGCCAGTCAATCAACACCATCTCACCCGACATCTCTTCGGCCAGCAGGGTACAGTTTTCCACCCAATCGCCACAATTGAGGTAGTGAATACCTTCGATATCATGATTGTTGGGGTGGTGGATATGTCCGCAGATGACGCCGTCAACAAAATGCATCGCTGCTGCTTTCGCGGCGGCGTACTCATAATCCTCAATATGTTTGACCGCGTCAGCGAACTGGTACTTGAGGTAATTGGCGAGCGACCAGTGACAAAAACCAAACAACCGGCGAACAACATTCAGCTTTCGGGATAACACCATCAGCATGTCATAAAGATCACCACCGATGCGATGTCGCCAATCGCGGGTCAGCACTTCGGCGTCAAACTGGTCCCCATGTAACACAAGCAGCCGTTCGCCCCTGGCGGTCACGTGCACTACCTGCTCCACCACTTCGATGCCACTGATTCGACTACCGTAGATCCTGCGTACCGGGTCGTCGTGGTTACCAGGGAGGTATGTCACCTTGACACCCAGCTCTGCAATTTTCAGGAAAGCGGACAACACCTGCGTGTGTTCGTCGGGCCAAGGATGACGTTTCTTCAGCGCCCAGAAGTCGATGATGTCACCCACCAGGTAAAGGTGGTCACAGGAGTTAAACTGTAAAAAGTCGAGCAGGGTTGCGTACTGGCAATCCGGTGAACCCAGATGAACGTCCGAGATGAAGACACTCTTGAAGTGCATATTTCTTAAGTCCTTCGGGGTCAGGTTTGAGGCTATTTTCGATATTGGTATTAAGGTGACACTCAAGTTCTGTAAATTCACCGTTAAATCCGTGGGTTACGCTGATTGTCAGCAGCGAGATGGAACTTCAGGATACTCGGCCCCCTGGTGTCTCCCACTTCGATATCAGCACACTCACCCTCCAGATGACGCGAACGGCTGTGATTGATAGCATCGGGGGACTTTTTCGTCGGAGCCGGTAATGAGCAAAGCCCACATTGGAGAAAGCATCCCAAGACGGGAGGACATCCGCTTCATTACCGGCAAGGGTCGCTACACCGATGATGTAACCCTGCCGGACCAATCTTATGCCGTATTCCTGCGCTCCCCTGTGGCCCATGCAAAACTGATCGGATTGAAGACGTCGTCGGCCATCGGTATGCCAGGTGTCCGTGCCGTCTACACCGCTGCGGACTATGAGGCTTCCGGCCTTGGCACATTAATGTGCGGCTGGATGATCCACTCCAAGGATGGCAGTGAGATGAGGACGGGGGTACACCCACCGCTCGCATCAGGACGACTTCGCTACGTGGGTGAACCGGTTGCGGTGGTTATTGCAGACAGCAAACAGATGGCAAGGGATGCGGCCGAACTGATCGACATCGACTACGAGGATCTCCCGGCAGTTACAGACCTGACCCAGGCGGATTCACCGGACGCTGAACAGATTCACGATGATGTACCTGGCAATGTTGCCTACGACTGGGAACTCGGCAACAAGGACGCAGCCGAAACCGCGTTTGCCGATGCTGCACACACGGTATCAATCAACCTGACCAACAATCGCCTGGCACCGGTGGCAATGGAGCCTCGCGCCCTCAACGCGATGTACGACCAGCGTGACGATCGCTATACGCTTTACATCACGAGCCAGAACCCGCATGGCCTGCGCATGACGCTTGCGGCTGTGATTGGTCTTGCACCGGAACACAAGCTGCGCGTGATCTCGGAAGACGTTGGCGGCGGGTTTGGATCAAAGGCTTTCAACTATTCTGAAGAAGTCATCTGCACCTGGGCATCACGCCTGCTGGGCAGACCAATCAAATGGACGGCAGACCGCAGTGAGGCCTTCCTGACGGATGCACACGGCCGCGACCAGCGCGTGAGTGCAGAATTGGCGTTGAATGCTGATGGCAGGATCACCGGGCTCAAGGCGTCCATCACCGCCAACATGGGCGCCTACCTCTCTACCTTTGGCTCGCTGATCCCCACATATATGTGTGCTCCCCTTCTTTCAGGACAGTACGACATTCCTGCCATTTACTGCGAGGTGAAGTCGGTCTTTACGAACAGTACACCCGTGGATGCCTATCGCGGCGCTGGCAGGCCGGAAGCTGCCTACATCATTGAGCGGCTGGTTGATCTCGCGGCACGCAAACTTGGTATGGATCGCGCGGCCTTCCGGCGACAGAACTTTATTACCGCTTTTCCGCACCAGACGCCGGTGCTGAGCCAGTACGAGTCCGGGGACTACGGCGCAGCTCTCGACAAGGCGCTCGAGATCATCGAATACGATGACTTTGAGTCTCGCAGGCTTGAAGCCAAATCCCGCGGCAGGCTGAGAGGTATCGGACTTGCCACGTGGATTGAGGCCGCTGGTATCGGCCCGTCGAAGAAACTCGGGGAACTGGGTTCCGGCGCCGGCCTCTGGGAATCTGCGCAGGTTCGGGTCAACCCAACCGGCAGCGTTGAGGTAATGACAGGTTCCCACTCCCATGGCCAGGGACACGAAACCACGTTTGCGCAACTTGTCGCCGACAGGTTCGGTATCAGCATCGACGACGTTGAGATCGTGCACGGTGACACCGACAAGGTGCAGTTCGGTATGGGAACATTTGGTTCGCGCAGCGGACCGGTGGGCATGTCAGCACTCGCGATGGGCTGCGACAAAATCATCGAAAAAGGCAAACGTATCGCCGCCTACAATATGGACGTCGCCGCAGATGAGGTTGAGTTCGAAGACGGTGAGTTCTTCTCGCCAGGCAGCAATACACGCATGGCGTTTGCGGAGGTCGCGCTGGCATCTTACACGGCGATGTCTTTTCCGACAGATGAGCTGGAACCCGGCCTGAAGTCCGACGCCTTCTTTGACCCACCGGACTTCACTTTCCCTGCCGGTTGTCACATATGTGAAGTGGAGATAGACCCCGACACTGGTGTTACCGACATCGTTGATTTTGTCGCAGTGGACGACTTCGGCACCGTGATCAATCCCATGATTGTGCATGGGCAAATGCACGGTGGTATCGCACAGGGTATTGGCCAGGCCCTTTTAGAAAACGTCAGCTACGACGAGGATGGCCAGTTGTTATCCGGCTCCTTCATGGACTACTGCATGCCGCGGGCTGATGACCTGCCATCGTTTGAAACCGAATTTTCCAATACACCAACCCCGAACAACCCGCTTGGCATTAAGGGTTGCGGGGAAGCAGGTGCAATCGGTTCACCCTGCGCCGTCATATCTGCCATATCAGATGCCCTGGATATCGATCATATCGACATGCCGGCCACCCCGATGAGAGTCTGGTCAGAGATACAGGGCCGCAGCGCATGACCCGGACCATTATCGAGGGTGCACGCGTCATAGATGGCACCGGCGCAGAGCCATTCGATGCATCCGTCACTATTGAAGACGACAGGATTACGGCGGTTGGTGCCAGCACAACGGCCGACACAGCAGAAGGCGAAGCGGTCCGAATCGATGCCAGCGGCATGACCGTGATGCCGGGGCTCATCGATGCCCACTGTCATATGACCTTTGATGAGCCCAACTCAAATGATGAGTTGTTCTTTCATCGGCGTGAAGGCCTTGCCGCCATCATCGCCGCACAGAACGTGCGTAAACTGCTTTCTGCCGGTGTTACCGGCTTCGTCGATCCGGACTCGATCTTCGACGTCGGCATCGATCTGCGCGATGCAATCGAAGCACGCGTTATCGACGGCCCACGCATGTTATCTGGCGGCAACGCACTATTGACCTCTGTTGGTGGCACAGCCGGTCGCCTGATCCCAGATGATGGCCTCAGGGGTTACGCAAAAATTGTGTCTTCTCCTGACGATATTGTTAAGGAGGTGAGACGCCAGATCAAAAACGGCGTTGACTGGATCAAGGTTCACGTGACCGGTCTCCTGCCAAGGCAGGCCATCAAGGGTGAAATCCAGGCCTGGTCACTGGAGGAACTCAAACTGGTATGTGATACCGCACATGAACTTGGTATCCCTGTCATGGGACACTGTCGCAACGCGCAAAGCATCGCCGATTCCGTCAGGGCAGGCATGGATATGCTGCTGCACGCCACCTTTATGGACGAAGACACCCTGGCGCTTGTCATCGACCACAAGACGCCGATCGTGCCGACGTTTACCTTCCAGGCCAATCTTGCCGAATACGGTGACGCTGTGGATGCTGATCCTGGCCTGCGTGACATCTTCAGGAAGGAGATAGAAGACAGCGCAAAGCAGATTCGCACTGCCTACGACAATGGCGTGCCTGTTTTGTGCGGTACTGAAAGCGGTTTTTCACTCACACCCTACGGCGACTGGCATTACCGGGAGATGGAAGTCTTCGTGAGGGATATGGGATTCAGCCCCCTCGAAGCGATTCACGCTGGCACCATGGCGTGTGGGGATCACGCCGGATTTGCCGGTACTACCGGCGCTATCGTACCGGGGCGACTTGCCGACCTGATCCTGGTTGATGGCGACCCTTCGAAGGACGTCACCGTGCTGGCAGATCATGATCGCATCAAACATGTTTTTGTGGGTGGACGCGAAATGGACAAAAGCCTGCCCAACGAGCGACTGCCGATTAATGGTTGGCGAACCAGCCAGTACTCATCCCGCATCCTCAAAAAGGAGCTGACCTGATGACTGAGCACACCATTGACACCTACACCCACGCATCAAAAGCCCTGCGCGAAAAGAACCTGCGGCAGGCGCTTTACGACGAGGGTGCGGTGGTCATGCAGGATGTCCTGGTAAACCTGCATGGTGATGAACACCGCGCCAGGCGCAATCTTGAAACCAAGGTCTTCAGGCGCGACTTCTTCAGATTTTACGAAACCGAAGTCTTCCCAAGGACGCTCCAGGAAACCATCAAACCTTACCTGGAAAACGGCCGGATGGACCTGGTTGATTTTGGCTACCGGGCGATGGTGAACCTGACGGCGGATTTCACCGGTATCGATCGACCCAGGAAAACCCCCGAGGAAACCGCAGACCTGATGGCATTACTGCGCCTCTTCGGCAAGACCGCCACGCTGGCACACGCAACCATTGACCGGGACGCGGTGCGTAACGAGGCAATGGATGCGCTGGCCCGATTTGATGAAACCTATATCGCACCCTCTATAGCAACACGACGCGCATTGATCAGTCAGTTTGAAAACGGTGATATACCGGAAGAATCGCTGCCAAGGGATATTCTTACGGTGCTGTTACGCAATGAAGACAGCATCGACCTGCCACGCGATGTGCTGACGCGTGAAATGGCGTTCTTTGCGCTCGCAGGCGCACACACTTCCATCCATTCGCTGACTCATGCTGTGCATGAACTGCTGACCTGGCTTGAAGAACACCCGCAAGACGTCGATCGTGCGCATACCGATAAACGGTTTATCCAACGTTGCGTGCTGGAATCAATCCGCCTGCATCCTTCCAGTCCAATCGCCGCACGCCGATCGATGTGTCCAGTTGCGCTGCCCGATGAAACCGAAGTTGAAACCGGCACCAGCGTCATCATCGATCTACAAACGGCTAACCGTGCCACCGAGGTGTTCGGCGATGATGCGGGCGAGTTCAATCCAACCCGCGAGCTACCCAAGGGCCAGTCGCCGTACGGATTGTCCTTTGGCCAGGGGATGCATGCATGCCTGGGCCTGAACCTTGCAGCCGGGGTATTACCCGCCGAAGGTGACCAACCGGAGCACATGGGCACCATTGCCCTGATCGTGGATACCCTGCTCGCACACAACGTTCGCAAAGACCCTGGTGACAAGGCTGAAAAAGATGCATCCACGGCTCGTGACCTCTGGGGTTATTACCCCGTCCTGCTGGACTGACAGTGGCGGAGATTACACTCACCCGTTACGCGGATGTGTTCGAGGCGCTGTGTAATCCTGACCTTCGCCAGAGCCTTTACGACAAGGGCAAGGTCATCATGGCTGATGTACTGCTGACGCTGCACGGTGATGCACACAAACAGCGTCGACACCTGGAGCTGCGCCTGTTTCGGCGCGACTACGCGCTTTCCTATGAACGCGAGGTATTCCCGGCAACCCTGCAGCAATCCCTCAAACCGTATCTTGCCGCAGGGGAACTTGACCTGGTCGAATTCGGTTACCGCGTCACCATGAACCTGACAGCAGATTTTGCCGGCATCGACCGCAGGGGTGACCCGGAAGAAACCGATCGCCTGCTGGCCATCGTCAAAAAATTCAGCGAGGGCGCAACGCTGGTGCACTCGGTGCGTGATGCCGCTGAGGTAGAACAGGAAGTCGAGGAGGCCAAAGCGCTTTTTGCCGAGACTTTTCTCGCACCCTCCAGGGCAAGAAGGGAGCAACTGCTGCAACAGTTCGCTGACGGCAGTATTGATGAAACCTCCCTGCCGAGAGATGTGTTGACTGTGCTGCTGCGAAACCAGGACCGAATTGATTTGCCGGAAGACGTACTGCTGCGTGAAATCTGTTTCTACCTGCAGGCAGGCTCTCATTCAACAGCGAACTCCCTGGTTCATGCAATACACGAGATATTCGAAAATGGCGTGCCGCTTGATGAACTGCCGAGCGACCCCCTCAGGTTGCAGCGCTGCATCCACGAAAGCATGCGTCTGCACCCTGCAAGCCCGGTTGCATGGCGAACCCCGGTAAAGCAAACCCATGTTAAGGGACAACCGGCGAGCGAAGGAGACCTTGTCATTCTTGACCTGGCTGCGGCTAACAAAGACACCAGCATCTTTGGTGAAGACGCGGCAGTCTTCAACCCGGAAAGGGTTATACATGATCGTAAAGTCTCGCGCTTCGGACTCACCTTCGGTACCGGCGTTCATATGTGCACGGGTCGCGATCTCGACGGTGGTATCTGCAGTACCGCCGATACAGACCCTGCGCAGCACCAGTATGGTATCGTTAGTCGGCTGGCACAGACACTCATCGAGGCGGGTCTATCACCTCATCCAACGTTAGCGCCAACGGCTGATTCGTCTACCAGCAGAAGTAACTGGGGTTACTACCCAGTTGTATTGAACAATACTCAGCACCTGATCCAGTGAAAGAGAAACAGCAAAACAGAAGCAGTAAAAGAGAAATAGTATGACGCGAACCATGTTCGTCACCGGCGCGGCCAACGGCATTGGTTACGAAATCGCCAAGGCCGCCGTGGATGCACAGTACAAGGTAGGCATGGTCGACACGGACCTCACCAAACTCGAAGAAGTCACGCGCCACCTGAGCGGCACCATTGCGCTGCCTGCCGACGTTACCAAACCTGTCAGCGTGGCAGACGCGTTTGATCGGTTCACACAAGAGTTTGGCGCACCCACCACCGTCATCAACAACGCGGGAATCGTCAGGTTCGGCATGTTGCTTGACCAACCGGTCGAAGACTTTGTCGATACGATCAGCGTTAACCTCATCGGTACCTATATTGTTGCCCGTGAGGCGGCTCGTCGCATGGCCGAAGGCGGCCATATCATCAACATCACTTCCATCAACTCCATCACACCTGGTCCCGGGGCCGGCGCGTATCCGGCAGCAAAGTCCGGCGTCAAACAACTGACACGCCAGCTTGCAATTGAGCTGGGCCCAAAGGGAATACGCTGCAACGCCATCTCTCCCGGCTTTATTGATGCAGGCATGTCGGCGCCGATCTACGCGGACCAGAAAGTTCGTCAAACCCGCAGCGGCGCCGTACCACTCGGCCGGCTCGGCACCGCCGCAGATATTGCGGCAGCCGTGATGTACCTCGACGCAGAGGCAGGCGCCTACGTAAACGGACACGAACTGGTCGTCGATGGTGGGGTTGTCCACAGCCTGCTTAACCAGCTGCCACGAGACTGATGACCCGCAACCTGCTCATCACCGGTGGTATCAACCACGATTTTGAGGATGCCGCCAGCGCACTGGCTGACGTCCTTGTTCCGGCAGGGATTGAAAGTGAGATCACCTTTGATATGCGCACAGCTTTTGAGGCTCTCGCGACCGGCAACTATGAACTCGTCACCCTCTACACTTTACGCTGGCGCATGCTTGATCATGAAAAGTACATTCCCTTTCGTGAAGAGTGGGCTTATGAAATCAGCGCTGATGATCGCAACCTGCTGACCAACCATATTGCTGAAGGAGGCGGCCTGCTCGGCCTGCACACCACGGCGATCTGTTTTGATACATGGCCAGAGTTTATCGATCTGCTTGGAGCACGCTGGGTGTGGGGCACTACGTTTCACCCCGATCCAGCGTCTTTTGCGGTATCACCCCTTAATCATATTGTTACGGACAACCTGCCGGCTTTCTCAGTAACCGACGAGCTTTATCACAACCTGCAGAGCGGGAACAACGCCGTGCCATTGCTCAAAGCAACCAGCGCGGAAGATGGTTCCGATCAGACGCTCGCGTGGGCCAATACCTACGGCAAGGGTCGCGCCGTTTTCTCATCACTCGGGCACGACCGGGCCTCTCTCAGCCAGCCTGATCACGCCCTGTTCCTGCGCAACAGCGCAAACTGGTGTTTACATCATGAAATCAATTGAGAACCTCTCCGTGCTTGTAACCGGCGGCGGCTCCGGGATCGGGGAAGGTGTTGCCCGTTACTACGTTGAACGAGGTGCCCGTGTCACTATCTGTGGTCGGCGTGAACACAAGATCAGCGCCGTCGCAGAGGCACTTGGTCCCTCATGCCTGGCGATTACTGCAGACGTTACCAGCGACACCGACCGCCGGTGCATTGTCGAGGCAGCGGTGAAACACGGCGGCAAACTGGATGCACTTGTCAGCAATGCCGGCAATATGTACCGGGGGCCACTCACGGAACTCGAAGAAGATGCCTTGCAGGACATTTTCAATACCAATGTGGTTGCCGGCATGCTGCTAAGCGGACTATGCCAGCCTCACCTCGCCAAAACGGACGGTGCCATCATTTTCATCGGTTCAGTTCACACCAGGCGAGCCTTCCCAGGCGCGTCGCCCTACGCTGCAACAAAAGGCGCATTGGAAGCACTAACCCGCGTACTTGCCGCAGAACTTGGTGAGGACGGTATCAGGGTCAACTGTGTTGTACCGGGCGCGGTTTTTACCGAAATCAATCAACGTGCCGGCCTGTTTGATGATGAGACCGCAGCCGCCCGCCTGCAGGGTCTGAGTTCAAGTCATGCACTCGGCAGAATCGGAACGGTGACAGAAATCGCTGAGGCCATCGACTACCTGATCAGGGCCGAGTGGACTACCGGTGCCGTGCTGGATGTGGATGGTGGTCTCGGGCTTGGCGTCACACGGGCCTGAAATGGAACGCAGCATCACGGACTACCACCTGGATGACAGGGGTGACTGGGTAGCGGAACTCGATTGTGGTCATGGCCAGCACGTTCGCCACAATCCGCCGTTTACAGTAAGGCAATGGGTCACCACACACGAGGGTCGCCAGTCAAAGCTGGGCATGTTGTTGAACTGCGTGCGCTGCGATCGACGAGAGCTGCCGGACGCATTGGAATGTTACAAACAGACGCCGGTGTTCACACACGACAGCGTGCCGAAGGGACTGCTCAAAGATCATTCAACCAAAACCGGTACCTGGGGCAGGATCAACGTCACCTCGGGACAGCTTTGTTATCGTGTGGGAGACCAGGAGGAGATTCTGGATCCGGGGCATGCCGGCATTGTCGTGCCGAACCAGCTTCACTCCGTCCTGCCGATTGGCGAGGTTTCCTTTTTTGTCGAGTTTCTGAGAGTGGCGAACCAACGCTGAATCAGGCACCTGCAACCTGGCATTTGTCGCACCAGTAGAGCCTGCGGGACGCTAGATTGTCTCGCCGGATCTTGTTTCGACACGCGGGGCAGGGTCTTCCTTTTCTCGCAAATACTGCAAAGCGTGAGCTTTCATAGGAACCGCCGCCTGCCTGCAGCTTCTTCGCCCTTGAGACGGGCACGGTAATCCCACCCGTGCGGTAACTGCGGCGTGAAATTCTAAGAATTGCACCGGCAAGGCGTGACCGCTCGCGGTTACTCAAGTTTGCGGGCTTTGCCTTCGGATGCACCCTGGCATCAAACAGGATCTCTGACCTGAGGTAATTACCAAGACCCGCAATGAAACCCTGGTCCAGCAGCAGTGTCGCGAGTGACCTGCCGCGATGTGCAGGGGCATTAAGCTGCGCGAGCACGCCCTGCTTGTCCAGGTTCTCATCCAGCACGTCCGGGCCGAGCTTGCGCAGGAAAGAGTGCTGGGAAAGTTCCAAGGTTGGCAGCACATCTATCTCTGATGCACTGTATAAAAGCGCGCTGTGCTCGCGTGTGTGCAGCCCAACGCGTAGTTGCCGATTTGTTTCAGGCAATGTGCCTCGTGGTACCACGTACCAGACACCATAGAGCTGGTTGTGGGAGTAGAGTGTGAAACCATTTGAAAACTGGGTCAGCATGGCTTTGCCATGTGTCGTCACCCTGGTGACGCTTACCCCTTTGAGCTTGCGCTGATGATTGGAGATAGCAGGCAACAGCAGTTGCACATCATCTAAAGTGCGCCCCACCAGGACCGCCCCAACCTCATCTGCGGCTTGTCTTATCTCCGGACCTTCCGGCACACCCGCTCCCCTTCTTTATGTGCGCAGTGTTATTTGTGTCGTGTCGACTGGCTATGCAACCTGCATCCAATACTGCCACGGATACTCGTCATCCTGTGCTTCGAGGGGTTTAAGATCGCGATGTTCAAAGTAGGAGCGTGTAACCCGCTGCGCTTTGATCAGCAGGCCGGTAACACCAATGCCGCTGGCATCCTTACTGACGGCGGACATCAACCTGCGACCAATACCTTGCCCGCGAATGACCGGTAGCACATAGAGCCCATGGAACAATCCATTCTCGTGGCCTGCGCTTTCCCACACAGCGACCCCAATCACCTCGTCTTTAAGTGTCGCAACCAGGAACGACATGTGGTCCATGTCGGTCAGGCTGTACTGCAGGACTGCCGACATCCGGCGCTTGTTCCTGTTCTGTACGGGCCAGTTCATCACCGCGGCGTCAATCACCCGGTTGATCGCGGTCAGGTCCTCTGTAGTCGCTGGCCTTGTCCTGATCTCTATCATTCCTCTGCTTCCTTTTTCCTTCCTCCAGTTCCAGCAGACGCATGCGCAGTGCCTGCGCTTCACCTGCAAGCACCACAAATCTCCTGATCCGGCCATTTCTACGTGCTTCCAGCGCCTGGGCTTTCTTAGCCTTGTAGCGCTGTTCAATTTTGCGCCTGGGATTGCGCCTTAACCAACTCATTACTACTCCCCTTGAACCATCGGTTATACGTCGGGGGCGCGCCAAACAGATTGCTATTCAGTCGGTTGTTTCGCCTCTCTCACGGCGGGTGTAAAAAGCACATTGCCAACAACCTGCCTGAGTGGCGCTAAAAATCTTGATCAGCTTTTCAGTGTTCGGTGTATACGCTGCGAAAGTGCAGATGCACTGGAAAACGCATCCTCCACCCGATCACCCAGGCACCAGTCGCCACATGCAGCGAGGCGTAGTTCGGGTTCGATCCAGTAGGGTTGGTCCAGAGGTGTTGCCGTCCTCGCGTAACGCCATCGATGCACCTGGTAATCGCAAACCTCGACATCAACCAGCTGCCTGAACGCGTCGAGGAGCTGGCGCGCAACCTCCGGCAGTGGTTCCTCCAGATGTGTCTCGGCCCAGTCGCTGTCAGTATGGACCACAAGGTTATAGCGGCCATCAACAGCAGGGCCTGTCGACATCCACGTGATCGGTGAGTCTTTCACCACCGCGGCATCCCAGGTGACTTCTTCTGAGAGCCAGAGCATCATCGCAAAACAACTGCTGAGGGCAACCGAGTTCAGCATGCCACCGGCTTCACCCAGCAGCTGGACTGCCTGTGGCGCTGGTGTCGTACTTACCACCCAATCAAAGTCGCCGAGCACCGTGTCATTGTCATCCTCGAGACGCCACGCCCCGTCGTACATTGATAGTCGTGTCACCCTGCGTTCACGCACAACGTTGGCTTGTTCAAGCAGCACCTTGCATATCTCATTCATGCCGGGCTGGGCGACGTAATGAGGTTCGTACCAACTACGCTTGTACGGTTTACCACCCGGGCCCAGTGTCACCACTTTAGGGCGCCAGTCCTCAAGCACGCCTGCTTCAACGTGAGGAGCAAGAAAGGACTGAAACGATTTGCTGCGAGCCGTAATGAACTGTGCACCGTGATTGAAAGACGCAGTGCCTGCGCGCCTGCAGGCCAGCCGCCCGCCGATCCCGCGACTCTTCTCAAAGACGGTGACATCATGATCCGCCAGTGCGTCCAGCTGCGAGACAAAGGTTGCCCCCGCGAAACCCGCGCCGATTACCGCGATTTTCATTGGACCTGGTGCCATCGGATCCTACCCGGGTATTGACCACTCATAACATTCTTCTCCCGCATCTCATCTGTGTCAGCCGACGCTTCGTACTACCGGTACCAAAGCGCCAGCTGAACTCTCATAACAGTTACGAGATTCCGGCGTCTTGGATCAGCCTGGTTAAGTTAAGAGATGTACGGAGAATATATGTACAAGGTATTTGTGATGATCCTCGCCGTGCTTGGCACGGTTACTATCGCGGGTGCAAACAACCTGCCCGAGGATATTGTGGAACGCATCAAAAAAGTGGGCGCCGTTTGTCTGGTTGGTGAGCCCTGCGCCGATAAGGGTTCGGTCGCCAGCACCGGTACTGTCACCACCACCGCAGAGGTCGGGCCGTCAACTTACGAGACATATTGTGCGGTCTGCCACAACGCTGGTGTGGGAGGCGCACCGCTTCTCAGCGACCAGCTTGCCTGGCAAGGCAGGATCGATGACAAGGGTATTGAGACGATTTACGCCAATGCGATTGGCGGCATCGGTGCCATGCCGGCGATGGGTACCTGCATGACCTGTTCGGAAGATGACATCCGCGTCACTATCGACTACATGTTCACCCAGTCAGGCGTTAACTAACGGCGCACCTCCCGAACTCTCGGATTCGTCCTAGTGATTCCACCATGGGCGATCAGAGAATGATCGCAGGTCAAGCTCATGGGTCCATGTAGACCGATGCTGCTGCGCCACATGGTAGTAGGTATCCGCGATAAGCTCGGGCACCATCAGACCATCAGCCGCGCCCCTTGTTTCACGCAGTTCCTGAAATCGTTCCGGCCAAGCATCTTGCCGAGTGTATCCGGTGCATCCACCGCACCATCAATCAGCACATGCGCAATGTGGATACTTTTGGACCGAACTCTGCGTTAAGGCTCTGGCACAACATCCGGCGCCCGCCATGGCAGCTGCGTGTGAGTGTTGGCCCGCGTTACCGCGCACTGCCGCGGTTGCAGAGGTAACCAGGATGGTCCCCTGACCGCGTGCTTCCATGTGCGGTGTCACGGTTGCCGCCAGGCGATAAAGGCCAAAACAGCCGAGACGCCAACCCATTTCGAATGTTTTATGTGGCGTTGCGGCAAGCGGTCTGTCACCTATCTGTGCGCCCAGGTTGTAGACAGCAACCTCAACCGGCCCGACGTCTTTTTCAAGATTCTCCACCAACGTTTCGATAGTCCCATCTTCAATGGTGTTAAGCAGCTGACCGGTTGCTTCACCACCGTCTGCCCTGATGTTCTCGACCATATTGTTCAGACCTTCCTCATCGCTGCGTCGACACAACACCGCGTGATAGCCTTCAAGGGCGAACTTCTTTGCCACGTTTCCGCCGATACCGGCACCTGCACCAATCACCAAACATACTGGTTTCATTACATCACTCCTCGATTCTCAAGTTTAATGATTAAACTTGATTCAAGATAAAGGCTCAGCCAACAAACGTCAATCTATCTTCACAAGTTAGTTCTTCACAAGTTAGCTCTAGCACCAAAAGGCCGGAACCCATGCAAAGAAAGAAGGGTTCACACGATTTCGTTACACGGCCTCTAAAGCAACGAATCAGCTAGCAAGACGCAGCCGTGCGGCATTCAACACCACGGACACAGATGACGCTGCCATCGCGAGCCCTGCAAATGTAGGATTGATCAGCGGACCACCCAGCGGATACAGCACACCTGCGGCAACAGGGATAAGCAGCGTGTTGTAGGCAAAGGCAGCGGTAAGGTTCTGGTAGATGTTACGCATGACCGCACGAGACTGGCGAATGGCAAGCAGGATGCCTGTCAGGTCATCTTTGAGCAGTGTCACGTCTGCACCTGCAATTGCGATATCCGCACCCTGCCCCATCGCAAAACTCACATCAGCAGCGGCCAGCGCAGGGGCATCATTCACCCCATCACCTACCATACCGACAACTTCGCCGCGGGCCTGGGCTGCCTTGATGTAATCGAGCTTGTCCTGGGGCTGCATCCTGGCAAGGTAGTCTGTGTCGACCTCTGCTGAGATGCGAGATGCACTCATCTCGGCATCACCAGTCAGCATGATCACGTCCAGGCCTAGCTTGCGAAGCTCATCTATTGCTGCACGACTGGTGGGCTTGGCCTCGTCCACGAGTGTGATAGCCCCAATGACTACGTTATCGAGGCCAACATATACCGTTGTACCTATCTCATCGCTGGCCTCACCTGCTGATTCAAAACCAAGTCGAGCCAGGTATTCAAAACTACCGGCTGCTGCAACGCTACCATTGACAACACCCTGCACGCCGCCGCCGGGGTCGGCAAGGAAGCTCTCCACGGCGACCTGCGCTGTGCCATTTACCTTCGCGTAGGCAGTAATGGCATCAGCCAACGGATGTTCTGAGTTGCGCTCAAGGCTGGCAGCAATTTTGAGCACCAGGTGCTCATCATCGCCTGACACCCCGGTCACCTCGGGCCGACCAACGGTGACAGTACCGGTCTTATCAAGCGCGAGTGTTGTCAGCCGACTGGTGGTCTGCAGGGCATCGGCATTACGGATGAGCAATCCATCACCTGCTGCGCGCCCCATCCCCACCATGATGGACATGGGCACAGCAAGACCTAATGCGCATGGGCAGGCAATAACCAGCACACTGATACCCACGGTGATGGCGTAGGCGATTGATGGTTCCGGACCAATAATCCACCAGGTGGCACTCGCGAGCAGTGCAACACCGATGACAATCGGTACAAAAATCGCCGCGACACCATCCACAACGTGACCTATCGGTGGTTTCGTGTTCTGGGCTTCAGCCGTGAGTTCAACGATGCGTGCCAGTGTCGTTGCACTGCCTACTTTCTGGGCTTCGATAAGCAAAGTGCCGAGCTGATTCACGGTACCTGCGATAACAACATCACCAGTATTGCGATTGACCGGCAGCGGTTCGCCGGTCACCAGGGATTCATCGATGCTCGATTCGCCTTCCAGGATCACACCGTCGACAGGGATGGCATCACCGGGACGAATTCGTAGCAGCGCCCCTTTGTAAACCTGGCTAACAGGCACCTCTCGATCGATACCATCCTCAACCAGCTGGGCGGTCTGCGGCGCCAGTTCGAGCAACTGCTTTACTGCCAGCGACGCCTTGCCACGGGAATGGATTTCGATGGCCTTACCCAGGCTGACAAAGCCCATGATGAAGACCGCCGCCTCAAGATAAAGGTGATGCGCCTCCGGTGGCACAAACGAGGGAAAGATAAGCACTACCAGCGAATACAAGACAGCAGCCCCAGTGCCCAGCATGATGAGGGTGTCCATGGTGGCCCGCCCGTGCCTGGCTGCAGCGATTGCGGCAACATAAAAATGTCCGCTCGCTGCCCACATCGCGGCAGCTGTAACGGCAGTCATTCCCAGCCAGAACGCGGTATTGGTCATCGCAGGCAGGAGGCTCATATACATATCCGCCATCAGGATCACCCCGAGGGCAAGGGCCATAGCAGATCTCAGCAGTGCCGACCGAAGACTGCGGGTGAGCCTCTCGGATTCCTCAGCGGGATCGTGCAGTTCATACACGCTGGCCCGGTAACCCGCCTGCTTCACGGACGTGATGAGGAGCTCGACCCCGGCGTTGCCCTCAACCACCGCTGATTCACTGGCGAAATTGACGCTGACATCCGTCACGCCATCCGTCGCGCGCAGCGCCTTCTCAACAGATGCAACACAACCGGCACATGACATGCCTTCGATGCCGAGGACGACGGAGGTCATTTCAGGCTCGCTTGACCTTGCCGAGCAATTCGACCAGCTCGGAAAACTTCTTGCGTTGCTCTTTCTCGTCACCAGATGCAATCGCTGTTTCAACGCAGGTAGCGGCGTGATCTTTCAAGATAGAATTCTCAACTTTGCTCAACGCCGATTTGATTGCCTGCACCTGCTGCAGGATCTCTATGCAGTAACGCTCATCTTCAATCATGCGCGAGATACCGCGGACCTGCCCCTCGATCCGATTCAGGCGCTTGATCGTACTTTCCTTGTCCAGGTTCACTTCATGGCCTCATTGTTCATATACCCCATAGGGGTATATAGTATATTACATGAGTAACACTGAAAACCCGATTTCTCGCCGCCGCTTCATGCAACAGATGCTCGCTGTCTCGGTAGCCGGCGCGCTATTACCCGCGTGGGCGAGAAGCGGCCACGAGCACAGCATGAAAGGGCTGCGCGCCATGTCCGGACAGGTATTTGACCTCACTGTGTCCGACGCCGTGTCCGTTATTGACGGCAGGCGCGGACACTCCGTCCTCGTTAACGGTCAGCTGCCGGCCCCATTGCTGCGCTGGCGTGAAGGTGATGAGGTAACCATCAATCTTCACAATGAATTGGATGCTGACACCTCAATCCACTGGCATGGCCTGCTCTTGCCTTACCAGATGGATGGTGTGCCTGGTGTTTCGTTCCCCGGTGTAGCGCCCGGCGAAACCTTCACCTACCGGTTTCCGCTGAAACAGGCTGGCACGTATTGGTATCACAGCCATTCAGGTCTCCAGGAACAGCAGGGTCACTACGGCCCGATCATCATCGAACCCCGGCATACCCAAAGTGACTTCGACAGGGAATTTGTGATTGTCCTGTCCGACTGGTCCTTTGAGCATCCACACAAGATCTTCAAACGCCTTAAATCCAAGGCCGATACCTACAACTACCAGCAACTGACATTGCAGGACATGATCCAGGACGCTGCTCGGGATGGCTGGCGGTCTGTGATTGAAGATCGTCGCATGTGGGGGGACATGCGAATGAACCAGACCGATATCGCTGATGTGACCGGGGCCACCTACACCTATCTCATGAACGGGCACAGCGCGGGCGAGAACTGGTCAGCCTACTTTGAACAAGGTGAACGAGTCAGGCTGCGTTTCATTAACGCGTCCGCCATGTCGATTTTTAACGTGCGAATTCCCGGCTTGCCTATGACAATGGTGCAGGCGGACGGGCTCAACATCAAACCGGTAGAGACCGATGAATTCCAGATTGGTGTTGCCGAAACGTTCGACGCGATCGTGACACCTGGCGATGCAACCTACGCCATCGTTGCCGAAAGCAATGATCGCAGCGGTCTTGTACGCGGCACGCTGACCTCCACGCCTGGCGCAGTAGCCACCACACCAGCATTGAGGCAACGCCCCAGGCTGACCATGAAAGACATGGCAATGGATCACGGCGATGACGCCGGACATCACCACCATCATGGTCACCACATGATGAAAGCCGAACCGCAAGCGCATGATCACCCGACGGGCCCCGGTGTTGTTGGTCTTGTCAGAAATCCCGTGAACCGGTTGGGCGAGCGTCCTCTTGGCCTCGAAGATGAACCTCACCGCGTGCTGGTTTACACCGACCTCGAAGCTGCAGAAGACAATCCAGATACAAGAGCGCCCGGCCGAGAACTCGAACTGCACCTGACCAGCAACATGGAACGATACATGTGGTCATTTGACGGCCTCAAATTCTCGGAAGTCCGTGAACCGATCAGGTTCTACAAGGACGAACGCCTGCGACTGACGCTGGTAAACGACACCATGATGCCGCACCCCATCCACCTGCACGGCATGTTCTTTGAGGTTGTCACAGGTGCAGGAGACAGGAAGCCGCGCAAACATACGATTGTTGTGAAACCCGGTGAAAGAATGTCGGTAGATGTCACCGCGGATGCACCCGGTGACTGGGCTTTCCACTGTCACCTGCTTTACCACATGCACGCAGGGATGATGCGTGTTGTCTCTGTTGTCGACGACGCAGTCTCATGAAGCAGTCTTTCACGCTTGCCATCCTGCTTGTGATGCCAGTGCTGGTGATGGCCGAGGACGCGCGCATGGCCGCCGCGAGGGAAGCCCTGCGTGAATCTCATGGCGGGGGCAGGTACTTCATGTTTGGTGCCGACCGGTTCGAAACACACTCAAACCATGGCGACCCAGTGCTTAACTGGGACTGGGCGGCCACCTACGGTACTGATGAGCAGAAACTGAAAATCACGACCGAGGGCGAATACCACATTGACGAGTCCGATCTCGAATCAGGCGAGATCGAAGTGTTGTATCACCGTCCGATCAGCGCGTTCTGGAATCTCGACCTTGGTATTCGCCACCTTCATGCGGAACGAGATCGTAACTACCTTGCCGCTGGCCTGAACGGCCTGGCACCGCAATGGATCGAGGTTGACGCCTCTGCCTATCTTTCAAACAAGGGAGATCTATCAGTCAGGGCGGAAGCTGAACGGGATTTTCGTTTGACCCAGCGCATCGTCCTGCAACCCAGAGTTGAAGTGAACTTCGCCTTCTCGGATGACGAGACAAACCAGGTGGGTTCAGGATTTTCTTCAGCGCATGCAGGCCTCAGGCTTCGATATGAGATTACACGTGAACTTGTGCCTTACCTGGGCATCAGCTGGGAAAAGTCGTTCGGAGAGACCGCTGACCTGACCGGGGAACACCGTAGTGCCCGGTCCTTCGTCGCGGGTTTAACCCTTATCTTGTAACCGCTTATCTTGTAACTGCAGGGTTATCGCGGCTTGTCACCGACAATTGTAACCCGCTCCATGGTTCGCACCTCAGGGTAATAGTCAGCAGCAGCATAGTGCTGGGCAGCACGGTTATCCCAGAACGCAAAGCTGTCAGGGCGCCAGCGGAAGCGGCACTGGTAGTCTGGTATCCAGGCCTGAAGGTAGAGCTTCTGCAACAGGGCGGTTGATTCGGCCTCATCGAGGCCAACGATTCTACGGATAAACACACGGTTCACATAAAGCGATTTGCGACCGCTGACCGGGTGGGTTCTTACCACGGGATGAATGGAGGGGGGAAACTCCTGACGCTTCGCTTCGATCTCTTCCTCGCTGGCTCCGCGTGCACGCATGCCGGACAGAAACGCCTCGTTATCATGTTCCGCCAGCAGACCGTCTAACTGCGCTTTGGTGGCATCATCAAGCGCGTCATAGACCGCTTCCATGTTCGCAAACAGCGTATCACCACCCACCTCGGGCACGACGCGAGCCCGCAGGATAGACCCGAGCGAGGGTATTTCCCGCCAGGTCACATCCGAATGCCAGACGTTGATATAGGGCGGCCGGTCCGCATCGTTGTGCAGGCGGATGACTTCGGGAAAGTCTTGCTCATTTTCTGTGAAGGGATGTACTTCCAGTTCCCCAAAACGCCTGGCGAAAGCAATATGCTCTTCTACTGAAATATGTTGATCCCGAAAGAAGAGCACTTTCCTTTCCACGAGCAGCGCTGACAACAGGTCGATGACATCGTCATGAACATCGGCGAGATCGATATCATGAACCTCGGTACCGATAACCGGCGACAGGTGATGCAACGAGAAAGGCAACGTTTCAAAATCACTGGCAACTGACATCTGGTTCTCCCTTTTTTATTCCTGGCCGCAACTAAAACTGATCTCGTTCAAAAATAGCTGCAACCCTGCGCATCTGTATAAATACTGTACAGCGACTGACCGGCCGTAATAAACAGGCGATTTCGTTTCGGACCACCGAACGTCAAATTGGAAACGGGCTCGGGTATGTGAATCATGCCAAGCACCTCACCATCTGGCGACAGGCACAGCACCCCGTCACCGCCTTCACCCGCCCAGCCCGCTGACGTCCAGACATTGCCGTCCGTATCACAGCGGAATCCATCCGACATCGCATTGCCAAGGTCATGGAAGACCCGCCGGTTGGCGAGTGAGACACCGTCAACGACATCAAACATCTCTATCACGCGGGGATGTCCCGGCGTGTGTGAAGCCCCTGTGTCACTGATATACAACTTTGAGTAGTCCGGCGAAAAGCAGAGCCCGTTGGGCTTTTCGAGGTCCGAGGTCACTACCGTCATATCACCACTTACCGGATCAAGCCGATACACATTGGTGGGTAACTCAAACGGTGCCTTATGCCCCTCGTAATGCCAGAGAATCCCGTAACCGGGATCCGTAAACCAGATGCTGCCATCCTCATGGGTCACGATGTCATTAGGCGCGTTGAGCTGTTTGCCATCAAAGCTGTCGGCAAGCACGGTTACGGTGCCATCATGTTCTGTTCGGGTCACGCGCCGCGTACCATGCTCGCAGGTAAGCAGCCTGCCCTGCCGATCCCGGGTATTGCCGTTCGAATGATTGGAAGGTGAGCGAAACACGCTGACTTCGCCTGTTGATTCCAGCCACCGCATCATGCGGTTGTTGGGTATGTCACTGAACAGCAGGTAGCCACCATCACCGAAGTAAACCGGCCCTTCTGTCCACCTGGCACCGGTCCAGAGTCGCTCGAGCGCTGCGCTGCCGAGCATGTACTGCCCAAACCGGCTGTCCCTCGGCTCCCAGGCCGGGTCCGGGTACCGGACAACATCGCGCTCAAAGTCCCGATCCATACGTCTGTCTGTCATTGCGCTTCCTCGTAGCAGGAGAAGTTGAAAAACGTTTCCCTGTTGGCAAAGTTCAGGTTAAGCAGTTTGAGTGAAGCAGGGCCATCAACCTTCAGCGTCGCCTCACCTGACCAGGTATCACCAAACATACTGGTCAGTTCGCTGCGGCTGACCCAAACGGCCTCATGCGGTTCCAGGGACGACACCAGCTGCGTTTGTGCTGACCCTATTACACTGCCATCCGATCTGTACAGCGTTCCCGTGATATTGGTTAGTTCACTTTCACCTGTATTAATCAGACGCACGAAGGTCTCATCCTGCGAATCCTGACCTTCGATGTTATGTACCTCGCCAGTCCTTACGCAGTTGGTGTTGCTGATCAGACCACTTGGACTTGTCAGCTTCACCATCAGTTCAAACTCGCCGCCGGCGCTGCCTGACACGGTTAATAACGCGGGTCCGCTCCAGGCTGCAACGCCAAATAGCCCCTCGAGTTGTTGAGCAGATATCACCAGGCGGCCCCTGGCATTTACCGTACCGAGATCAACACCTGCTTCACCCAGTTGCACACCCGCCTGGTCATGTATTGAGCCTGTGAAGGTCTGTTCTTTATCCGCCGTATTCACAAGGTGCAGGAAAGACACATTCCTGCTCGCCGAGTTCGTCATCAGGTAGACCTGCCCGCTATCAGCGGATTCAAAACAGGAAAAGTTGAAGAAGGTCTCTTCGTTCACAAAGTTCAGATTAAGTAACTTAAGACCCTTTTCTGCCTCCACCATCAGCATCGCCGTGCCGTTCCACTGGCTGCCGACCAGTGTCGCCAGGTCGTCGCGGCTGATCCACACGGCTTGTCGTGCATTGAGTGAGCCCAGCAACTCGGTGCCCGCCTTGCCGACAACAGCCCCGGACTCATCGTAGAGTGTGCCGGTCACCGCGCCGATAGCGTTGTCCGAATTGTTGATAAACCGAACAAAAGTTCGATTAGCTGAGTCAAACCCTTCAACATTCATCACCGCGTTGTCGCGTACGCAGTTGGTGTTGCTGATCAGTCCACTTGGACTGACCAGTTTGCTCATCAGGGAAAAACGTCCCTCGACTTTGACGTTAAGCATGGCGGGGCCAGTCCAGGGTTCTGTACCGACGAGCGATTCGATATCCGCCGCCTTCAGTATGACGCGTCCAGCCGGTGCAATAGCGCCGCTGTGCAACTGTGTATCCGCGTTGCCGAGCACGTTGCCGTCACCGCTGTACAACGTACCGCTGAAACGCTGCTCAGCATTACTCGAATTCACGATGTGCAGGTTGGTTACATTCCTGCTGCTTGAGTTGGTCATCAGGTATTGTGTTGCAGAGGTTGCAGGGCTGGCCGCAAACAGGCCACCACCGCGCGACCCGAGAAAGAACCGCCCCGGTGTCCCCGGGTCACTCTTAAGAAACCAGAAGAAGTTGAAAGTCAGGCCGTTGGTGTGGCGTGTGAACTGCAGACCATTGTCGGTGGATACGTATAAACCGGGTTGCACTGTATCGTGGTCACCCGACTCCAGCATATTCCAGTTGGTTGATGCGAGGGCCGCCACCCTGGTGGGCTGTGATGCATGAACCGCAACACCTTCAACACGCGGCTGGCTGAGCACCCGTGTCCAGGTCTGGCCTTCATCGGCGGAGCGATAAAGCCCTCCGGCGGAAGTACCCGACCCGGTAGCAAGCCAGCCATCAAAAGCGGTGGTGGCGGCATACATGACCCCATTTGATGCCTGCACGAGATCAAGGATCTGCCCGGTTGGCGCTGTTGCAGCGGTTACTTTCTGCCAGCTATCACCCGCATCACTGCTGAGATAAATTCGCCCCTGGTAGCCTGTACCACTGGGGCTTCGATTCGCGGTGCCGAGCAACAGGCGGCCTTCAGCAGATTGGCTTTCGACAATACCCCAGACATAACTGAGATCTGCCTGATCAATACCTGCATTTACCTCAGCCCATGACGCACCAGCGTCGGTTGAGCGAAACAGTCCTTTGCCATAAATCGACACCACCAGGGTACGGGTGGCTGACGTGCCGCCACGCAACATCACTAGATCGGGCCGCCCTCCTTCTATCATCCCGGGACCAAGCTGTTGCCAGCTCTGGCCTGCATCGAAGGATTTATACAGGTACCCTCGGCGCCAGTTCTGCTGGCCTTCCGAATCTCCTCCATGCCTTACAACATAGAGAATGTTGCCGTCATCGGGATCAACAACAACCTGGCAGGCACAATCGGTTGAGTTAAATGCATCGGCGTTCTGCGAGGCATCCATGCGTCGGAACGACCTGCCGGCATCTACAGACTTGAACAATCCCATGTCGTCTGCCCCGAGCCACCAGGTATCAGGACTGGAGGGATCAACGCTCAAATCAAAGATCTCCATCAATTCCAGGCCGCGAGACGAGAAGGTACCGTCACCATTGTTAATACTGTATCGCTCATCCCAGGTGGCGCCGTTATCTTCACTGCGAAACACGTTGACGCTACCGGTATACACCAGGTCTTTGATCAGCGGCGAATACCCGATGAAGTGAACATGCAGATCGTTCCACCACGCGGGGTCAAGCCATCCCCATTCCTTGACCACTTCATCGAGCCGGCTGTTATCCCAGAGCCATGTCCACTTAACGTCACCGGGGTCCGTGGTGAGCGCAATGGAGGTTTTATAAATCCCCATCTGATCCCACGCGTATTCGCGCCGCGTCCCCACAATAAGGTTGTTGGGATTATTCGGATCAACCGCTATTCTCCAGTAGCTGTAAGCCATACCGCTTTCAGCACCAAACGTCGGCAGATCTCCGGTTATATCCTCCCAGGTCGCTCCAGAATCCATAGACCGATACACACCACTGCGTTCCCACTTGTCGGCCGTCGGTGTACGCAGCGTCGCAAAAAGAAGAAGTTTTCCGTCGGTCACGACACCAACCAAGCCATGGGCAATCGGTTTTTCCGGTAAACCCGTCGATGCCATCGACCACGTCAGTCCATCGTCCTGGCTCTTTAAAACGCCCTCGGATGTGGCGGCATACACCACACCCGCAAGAAGGGGATCAAATACGATCCGATGCACCGCGTTGCCACTGCCGCTGAGAAGATCACCCGCGGTCAGGTCAATTTTCGCGAAGGTGCTGCCACCGTCGGTTGATCGAACAATGGTCGACAGGCCTGTGTTGGCAAACGGGTTGCCGTTACCGGCCAGCACAATATTGCTGCTATGCGGAGACACCGCGACAGCGCTGAAAGACTCTGCATCTTCACCAAAGAGCGGCGGTGCCGGGTAGACGAGAGACCAGTTGGCTGCACCATCGGTCGTCTTGTAGATGCCGGCCCAGGTTGCGAGGAATACCGTGCCAGGGTTGCCGGGGTCGATCCCAAAGTCCTGGGAAGCATTGGCCCCGGCAGGAAAACTGGACAGTTGCAGGCCGGTTGCGACCCTCTGGTAAGACAAACCGCCATCCGTGGTTTTGAAAGGGCCCTCTATGTCACCACCGATGTAGAAGGTATCTGCATCAGTCGGATGAAACACGAGAGTCCAGAGATCACTGCCCCCACCCGGTCCAGGGTTGGTCAACCTGTAGTCATCTGCGGCAGCGACTGACGCCGCAACCAGCAGCAGTAGCAGAAACCAGTGATTCACATGGCATCCTCATTGAGGAACGACGTCATTAATACCACAGCGATCGGACCATGCCCAACTGACCTGAAGCTGGCACCGGAAGACCAGCATCAGTCAAGCATCTGCTCATAATCACCTGCATCACAACAAACCACCCAAGGTATGAAAGAGGACAACAGCATGTACGAGGTAACACTGAACTATCCTTCCGGTGCCATCATCGCCGACTGGTTTGACAACTTTCTGGACGCAGAGACCTATGCAATTGAGCAGCTTGAGGAAGACACCCGTTTGAGGGTCTCAGTTCTGGACATGGAATCATCACGCGTGCTGATGATCCTCGAGGATCGTAATCCGGCGGCGACACAATAAGCCTTTAACCAACGTCTCTCCCCGATCAGGGCAGCGGAGCTTTATACTAGGTCCTTCGGCTCATAGGACCGGTTTCTCCTCTTGCGTATAAAGTTATCCGCTGCCCTGGTTTTTATCCTTTTTGGTGCAGCTATTGTCATCCAGTGGCAGGCCGGATCGCCCTCCTGCCCGGTCCCATTGAAGGAGGACTTTCTCTCTGCTGCAGCAAGGAACAACGCTACCATCCTCCTGCGCCATGCGGAGACCTGTGATGACGATGAACCCGACTGCTCGAAAGACCTGACGGAAACCGGACGTAACCAGGCAAAAGCAACCGGCGCCGCAATTACCGGATTACTGGGTGAAAGCACCCACGTTTACCACAGCCCGCTTGCACGAGCGCGAGACACCGCCATGGCCGGGTTCGGAAAGGGTATCGAGGTGCCGCAACTTTCCAACACCTGCAAAGAGGGGTTTACGGCGTTCCTCGAGACCCGGCAACGCGATGGTAACGAAGTGCTGGTTACCCACAGCACGTGTCTCGATACGCTGACCGAAAGCGGTTACGCCACGCATCACATGGATACAGGCGATGATGAGAATTTTGCAGTGGCGCTGCTTTTTTCCGGTGACAGGTTCCTTGGCTGCATGCAGTCAGGAGACTGGTCAGCCTGGTCCGCGAACTAAACCGAGAGCTAGTTCAAGAACTAAATCGAAAGCTAGCCGATGTTACAGACCTCACCGGTTTTCAGCATGGGATAACCTGCGGGCTGGTAGGTCATGATGATCGCGCGCCGAGGTCGATCCGAATGGTTTGGGTAGGAACCGTGGATTGAGTGCGGATCAAAGAAGACCAGTGAGCCTGCCGGCACTTCCATCATGACGCGGTCTGACTCATTGAAACAGTTCGGGTCCGTAAAAAAACCGCCGAGCTGACTGCCATCATCCGTGCCCGGCAGGCACCCCTGCTTGTGACTGCCACGAATGACACCAAGGCAGCCATTACTCTCATCGGCGTCATCAAAGGCGAGATAAACATTAGGCAGCAGATCAACGTGATCACTGTCGTGAATCCAGTATGGCGAATCCTGGTGCCAGCCGAAGCCGGAACCTTCTCGCGGTCGTTTCAGGTTGAGCTTGTTAGTCCAGACGGCGATATCTTCCTGGCCGATGATATCCCTGACGGGATCAACAATTCGTGCGTCCCTGACAAGACCGTCGAACTGCGGGTCAAGCTGCTGTACGGGTTCTATGACCCGAATCGTCTCGCTACCCGCCTCGTGCTCGAACTGCACGGTCATACTGCCAACGTCCACAAAGCGTTTTGTATCGAGGTAGTAGGTTTTGCCGCTACCAGCGAGTTCTGCAGCTTGCGTCACGGCTCGTTCGACCGAATCCGTCAGGCTTTCGAGTTCCTCACCTTTGAAAACAGACGGTCGTATCAGGTAACCGTTGTCACGGTAACTGCGAAGTTCCTGTCTGCTGAGCCGATGTACCACTACTTATCCTCTTCCTTCGGACGCCGCGGAAAATATGCGTCGTCCATATGCCAACCCCGACCGGCATCCTTGAGCCGTGCAGCAACAGATTTGTCTGTGCCGGGCTGATGATCTCTTTGTTTATAACCGCTGTCGGAGTACCTGTAACCGTAGTCCCGGCTCAATTCTTCGAGCGACGAATTCGGGGAAAGTTCGCCTATCCTTACGTACTCACCGCGCTCTAACCGCAGACGTTGATCCACCTGAAAGTCTCCGTTCCAGGCGCCTTCAACACCGCCCAGGCCAAACACCTTGGCACCCAGACGATACAGCAACTTGTCCGAAGCATTTTCCAGGATCTCCGGCGCCGCTGACAGCATGTGCAACTCCTGCTGACGCATAAACGGTTTAACGCTGTTCATGACAAGAATTGTGCGGGAGGTATCCGATTTGTTCACACCGGTGCCGTGCAACAGCCTGCCTTCGAAGATCATGACTGTGCCAGCCGGCGCTTCGAGATTGATTGCAGGCGGCAGTGGTTCATCCGGCGCATTGCCTGAACCTGCCTCTGAGAGGATACGGTGGGAACCCGGCACCACGAGCGTACCGCCGTTATGTTCGCCCATGTCATCCAGGATGAACATGGTGTTAACGGTGAACGGCGCCGCAGGGTCTTGAAAGGGCGCTATCGCCTGATCCTGGTGAAGCCCCTGGGGCATGTTGTTTTTGTTGGTGATGATCGCGATGAAACACGACATCAGGAAGTTTCTTCCCATTGTCTCGTTGAGCAGCTGTTCTATCACCGGACCCGCCTGAACACCTGCAGGATCATGTTCAACACATTCAACAAACTGTCGCCCCTTGTTGATGAGTGTGTGTACAAACTGGGTCGAACTGATTTCTTCATCGGGCCTGGGCGGCGTTCCCATAAACGACGCGACACCCGCGAGGCGTTCCCCAGCCGCCTGTTCATCCAGGCGTTGTTTCATACGCTGCAGTTGCTCGCTCGACAATGCCGCATCAATGAGGCAGTAACCCCATTCCCTCAGGTCACGCCGCAAGTGCCTGATGTCTTTTTCAGGTACCGGCAGGCGATAACCAGACCAGTAGGCTCGTGCAGATCCGCCGGTGTTGTAGTAGAGCGAATCATCAGCAAGATCCAGGCCCGGTACCTGGCCGTCCGAGGGTGCATCCGCCGGGTCCGCGACATAACCGTCTTTTGCTGAAACGTGAAAAGCCTTTCGGTACAGCGTTTTGTAGGGTTCCCCGCTCTTCAGGAACGATTCATACAGCCTCTCCTCACGAGGGCTGTGCTCCGCGACATATTCGGGGGAAAACTCAATTGGTGCTGGCATGTTACAAAACTAGCAGGAAACCTGCGTAAAATAGCCGAAATCGCCAGATTATTTCACCCCTCGTGGCGCAGGTGACATATGCAAACCGAACAACACATTGCTGCTATCCGCGAACAGGGCTTCACGATTATCGAGAGCCTGTTGGACGACGAACAACTGGATAAGATCCGCGCGGCGCTCGCCCCCTACCTTCAAGGTGAACTGATGGGGCGCAATGACTTTGAAGGATTCCAGTCAGAACGGGTTTACGCGCTGCTGGCGAAACACCCGGACCTCGCAATGATCGTTGAGCACCCCGAAGTGCTGGCGATACTGGATGAACTGCTGGAACCTGACTACCTGTTGTCAGCCAACCTCGCCATCAACTCACACCCCGGTGAAACACCACAGGATTTCCACCGCGACAACAGCGGCGGGAACTTCTGTGATCACACCGCGATCCATGGCATCAGCACTATATGGAACATTGATGATTTCACGGAAACCAATGGCGCCACCGAGGTTGTTCCCGGCAGCCACTTGTGGACCGATGAGTATCCAGCCGATGATGACCCGCGCATGATGACGGTAACCATGCCAAAGGGTTCTGTGCTGGTGTTTACCGGCTCCCTGTACCATCGCGGTGGTGAGAACACATCCGATGCACCGCGCCTCGCGATCACACCGCAGTTCTGCCAGCCATGGTTGAGACAACTTGAAAATATGGTGTTGTCAGTGCCACCGGAGAAGGCCGCATTGCTGTCACCAAGGGTACAGGCGCTGCTCGGCTACAGCGTGCGTGCACCGGGATTCATGGGTTATGTGGATGGCGTGCACCCAAAGCGCCTGATCAACCCCGAATATGCCGGCAGGAAGCTTCGCGGTGAGGCTTCATTTGGTGGCGTCAAAGGCTCCTATCACGAATAGCTTAGTCACGAGTAACCGATTCAAGAGTAAATGACGCCGCTCTCGTCGAGCGCATCAATCTCAACATCGGTGAACCCGAGTTCTACCAACACCGCACGGGAGTGCTCACCCAGACCGGGCACAGCACCCTCTGGGCCAAATACCGCGTCACTGATCCGGTAGCCTGCCGTTGTGACCTGGTGTGTGCCAGCAGGACTTGCCACCTCGCTGATCAGCTCTCGCTCATGCAGATGGCCTGAATCGAGTACTGCCTTGAGATCCTGCACACCACCGGCAACTACACCAGCAGCTTTGAATACCGCATCCCACTCGGCTGAAGTTTTCTCGATGAGTTTGGCTTCAACAGCAGTGTCGATCTCATCGATACGCGCGCGAAACTCACTGCTGGGAAGATCAGCAAATGTCTCTAGTCCGATTGCTCGACAGATTTCCTTGCAGTGGGCGGGGAAGTATCCCGCCAGCATCAGATAGCCATCTGCTGACTGGTAACGACCCAGCATGGGCGCATCGCGATTTCCAGGCGCAGCAGCCGGCTCTCCCGTTGTTGCTGCGATAGAGGTATTCCGATTGATCAGAAGCAGGGTTACATCCTGCATGGCAAGGTCGATGTACTGTCCTTCACCTGTTTTTGCCTTTTGCAGGATTGCTGCCATCACCGCCGACGCCCCCTGCATACCCGTGGCATAGTCCAGCACCGGACCGCCGGTGCGAATCGGCCCGTCACCTCGAATGTTGATCGACATGTATCCGGATGTTGCCTGGACTACATCGTCAAAACCGGGCCTGCCGGCATTCGGCCCGGTCTGCCCAAAGGCTGAAATAGACAGGTAAATGATCTGCTCGTTGAGTTGCCGCACCGAGTCATAATCGAGACCAAATTTCTGCATGGTGCCTGGCTCATAGTTTTCCACCATGATGTCGGCTTCTGCGGCAAGCCGCCGCACGATGTCCTGCGCTTCCGGTTTATTCAGGTCGATACAAAGGCTGCGCTTACCGGCATTCTGCGGCACAAACCCTGTACCCACCCTGGCCGCCAACTCTTCATCAGTGCCACCCCAGATACGCACCATGTCACCACGCGGTGACTCAACCTTGGTGACTTCAGCACCCAGCAGGTGAAGCTGGTAGGTGCAGTAGGGCCCCGCCAGCACGTGGGTGAGATCCAGCACCTTGTAGCCTTCAAGTGGTTTCATGATGTGTCCTTTATCGCTGTTTAGGCTTGGTTATACTGGAGCCCTCAGCTCATGTCACCGTCCTCAACGCATGTCACAGCCATCAGCTTATGTCACAGCCATCAGCTTATGTCACAACCATCAGCTCATGTCACAACTGAATAAGAAGCAGGTTTAATGCAACAGTCCACCGGCGCCCTCATCCTTGCGTGTCGCTCGCGGCAGCTTGAGGACTTCGAATGGTTTACGACAAGCCTGGTTAAACACCTGCGTCCTTCTCTCAAACAGAACATCGCCGTCATCGACATCGACTCGCAGCAGGCGCTGATCGATGCGCTGAAACATCCGCCTGTATCCTTCCAGGTGAGTGAGATACACCTCTTTGCCGAATTTCAGGAAGACCTGCTGATCGTCTCTGATATTGCAGGTGAATTCATCACGACGGAAGATCTCAGCAGGCAGGCACCAACCGAAGGACGTTATCCGCATGGCACCTCCTGCAAGATCTGGTTCTGGTCCGAGACGGAACACCCCAGTTACAGCGTCCTGACCTCATTCCAGGCCTGTTTTGGCGTGCACTTTTTTCTCCTGCCGGTCAGCCAGCTGAGAAACCGACTCAACGATCACACCACGCATCGCCGACGCCGCAATGTTGAAGCTACAGCACCGGACGCCACACCGGTACGACGCAACCGGCTGCGAGAGATGAATGAGGAAACTCCCTCGCCTCCCGATATTTCTATTGGCCACGTCATCGCGTTCACCATTGTGATCGGCCTTGGGTTTTCGTTCATGGGTACCGATCTCAGCACCACCATCAACTTTGAAGACACACGCTCCTATACTGATGAAACGGTTGCGCAGACCGGCGATGGAGAACTGGTGCGCTACCAGTGGGTTCACAATCGCACCCGCTGGGACTACGAGTGGTTCATCGCGAAGCAATGGTTGCAGTCAGCCGACGCTGAACTGGAGCAGGCTGCAAAAGCGACAGGCAATGCGGCCTATTGGGCCGGTGTTTACCGATACCTGCTCAGCAAAAACAACGACAGGCTAGGGACAGTTGCGGCTTCGCTGGCACAGTCCGCAAACCGCATGGGATACGACCGCCATGAACTGGCGACGCTGGTGCTGTCGTTTGTCCAGCATATTCCCTACAAGATCCCACGGAACAACCTGCAACTGCTCACGCCGCCGCAAACCATGGTGCGTCGCTACGGGGACTGCGACTCGAAGTCCCTGCTCTATGTGCTGCTGATGCGAAAACTCGGATACCACGTCTCGATGTACATCAGTAACCGTTATCGCCACGCCATGGCGGGCATCGATGTACCGGCATCCGGCACCTATCAGTCATATCACGGCAAGCGATTTTATTTTGTCGAAACAACCTACCCGGGGCATCGCATCGGCAGCCTGCCTCGGGAAGTACAGAACCTCGCATACTGGAAAATTATTCCGCTTGCGCCCCCACAACCTCTCGATGGAACACGATCATGAACCAGTTTCTGATTTGGAATGGCATCTTCAGCCTGCTGCTGGCGCTTGCGCTCGGCCTGCTTGCAATCTACCTCGGATATACCGCCTTCAAGTTCCTGAACCGCGGCATTGATGAAGAGTTTGAGCTGCGCAACAACAATATCGCCGTCGCCATTGTCAGTGGCTCGTTTATCTTCTCGATCGGGATCCTGATGAAAGGTGTCATGGATCCAATTACGCAGACCGTGTTCAACCTGACCTACAAATCACAGCAGCTTGGTATCACCACGATAGAGGTGGTGATGACATTTGGCATCATCCTGCTGCAGTTTACCGTTGCGCTGTTCCTTTCCCTTGCAACCTTGAGTATCGGCACACGGCTTTACATGCGACTGAACCGACATACCAATGAACTTGAGGAAATCGCCAACAACAACATCGCCGTTGCCATCATTGTCGGGGCAATCACGCTGACACTTGCACTGATGCTGGCAGGGGGTATGGATACTTTCCTGACGGCAACCGTGCCGTCACCGCCTATCAATAACGAGAACCTGCCGTTTAACTGACCCGCAGTACCGGCTGGTTACGGCGTCAGCACAATCTTGCCGAAGACCTCACGATCCTCCATGAGACGTTCAGCCTCGATCACCTCTTCAAGGGGCAAAACCTTGTCGATCACAGGCTCCAAGCGACCTTCTGCGCAGTAGTCGAGCATCGCGGTGATGTCACTGCGGCGCCAGCCGTTCGATCCCATGAGGTTATGCTCGAAGGTCCAGACATACCTGACGTCGATCTGCTCATCAAAACCCGCCGTGGCGCCGCAGGTCACAAGACGTGCACCGACCTTCATGCATCTTGTTGAATCGATCCAGGTGCCGCCGCCGGTACAGTTCACTACAAGGTCTACCCCGCCAGCACCCGTAATCTTCGGTTTGCCTTTGAGTTCCCACACGGCCTCGCGCATGTCGGTTTCAACATAGTTAACGAGATGGTCTGAACCAAGTGCTTTCAGGCGATCGAGTTTGCCCACGCTGCTGGCACAGGCAATCACCTCGGCACCAACCATTTTTGCAAGCAGCACGCTTGCTGTGCCAACGCCGCCAGACGCGCCCATGACGAGGACACTATCGCCTTCCTTTACCTGCGCCCGGGTCACCATCATTCTATGCGCCGTGGCGTAAGCAAGCGGAATGCAGGATGCCTGTTCAAACGTCACGGCATCAGGGATCCTGATCAACTGGGAGTGATGTACCCGGCAGAGTTCCGCGCGACCGCCATCGTAGCGCTCGCCAATCATGCCAAGCATGGGGTTGATTGGATCGACCAGGACCCGATCACCGGTCGCAATACCCCCACAGTCGCCATTAACCTCAACGACCTCACCGGCAATATCAGAACCAGTAATAAGTGGCAGCGGGAGTTTGATACCCGGCATGCCCCTTCTGCTGAAGATGTCATGGTAGTTGAGCGAACACGCCTTTACCGCAAGCAGCGCATAGCCTGGTTCCAGTGTCGGGTCAGGATAGTCGTCAACAACCTTTATATTATCGAGCGACCCGTTCTCGTATATGACTGCTGCTTTCATGCAACACCCCTTCAGTCATCTACCATGCAGGCGCCAAAACCCGCAAAGGTGACATCTTCACTGACGCCGGCGAACGCAAGGCGCCCGGAATCAAGGGACACGTTCACTGCATAACTGAATCCTTCAGGATACTGCCCGTTTCCCGCTGCTATCCCCACGATATGAACATGCGAATCTGTAACCTCGATTGATTCAGGCTTACGACTCTGTGTACGACCACCCGCTATCGATTCAACTGTCTTCTTTGACACATGGATACGAAGGAAGTCAGGCGCGTTGATCTCATCGGCTGCCACCGGGTCACAACCGGTTGCCGAACATTCCTTCAGGTCACCAAGTGAACACAGGACAGGTTTTTTCTTGTTGAATTCGGCGTGGCCTGTGCTCGCGATACCGCACAAGACCATCATGATGATTACTTTTCTCAAGTGCTCTCTCCTTCCTGGTAATGCTGTGAGTTATGTAGTGACTGTATCTTGTTTGGCGACCTCATACATCAGGCAAAAAGATCACGTAAAAAAATCACGCAAAAAAAAGCCCCGATGTGCCAATCGGGGCTTTAGTGCGGTTGCAATGTAACAGGTACTGCATCCAATTATTCCAGCTAGCGCGCGTGGGGTAACTGGATCTCCTGTCACACAAGCGTTACGGGACGCTTTCGCAGGTATAAATTAGCTAATGTCCCGCATCGTTGGTATCAACCTTAGGGTTGAATTTTCAATCATTGACCCAGGCGGCGTGGAAGCCGTGGGGTACCCGTTGAGGGATCTTTATCCTGGCAACCGGATCATCCTCAAACTTCCTCGCATCGATGATGTGACACTCGCTGCTGTCAGCGTCGGCATCGTAAACGAAGCAGATGACGTAGCCATCATCCTCTTCGGTTGCACCGATACGCGGCGCAAACACGGCCTCACCTGACTCGCAGTTCTCGCCAAACTTGTGCAGCTGTATCTCACCGGTTTCGTTGTCGTACTTCATTTCGCCATCGAACACAGGCATGTCCTGCACACGGAAGCGCGCAGCATAGGTATAGCGATTCTTGAAACCCACCAGGTTGTCGTTGATCCGTGGGAAGTCGCAATGGAACTCGCGATCGATGGGGGTTGAAGTCACCTCGCCGGTTGCCATGTTAAATCGCCATTCATGCAGCTGGCCGAGCTGTTCACTGACGTCGGCACCTTCTTCGGTGGTAATGCCACCGCGGTTGGAGCGGCAGGCCTGCAGTATCACCTCGTCTCCCTCTTCCCAGGAGTTGGCCACGTGGAAGAGGAAACTCTCTTCAATCTCGAACCAACGGATATTGGTGTCATCACCCATCCTCGGCACGATACCGATGCGACAACCGTTGTCCGGGTCCCAGTTAACCAGGCCACCACCGGACATCATCTTCTCGAAATCAAACACCAGCGGCAGGTCAGGGAAGATCGTGTAGTTCTCGGTAATCGCACAGTCGTGCATCATCACACCCTTGGGAATGGTGATCTCCTTTGTATGCACAGCTTTACCCTCCGGGTTGACCACAGAGTAAGTCAGGAACGGCGGTGTCAGCGAGTACCCAAAGGTCATCATCTCGCCGGTGGTCACATCAACCTTGGGGTGCGCAGTAAAGTTGTGGTGAAGCGTGTCTTCAAAATCGTGTTCACCCTGCGTTTCCAGTTCAGGCAGGCTCACGCGATAAGGCGTGCCGCCTTCCATCATTGCAAACAGCTGGCCGTTATGGAAAACCATTGCCGTGTTGCCGGTGTTTTTGGTTGACGGCATTTCACCTTTGGCAAGGTAATCACCAATCATGTTCAGGCCCGGGTAAATCCAGTGGCCTTCCTTGCGTTCCTCTAACAATCCTGCTGAGGCGACAAAGCGATTCCTGTAGGTCGCCTTACCGTCTGAAATATGCACACCGTGGATCATCCCGTCGCCATCAAAGATGTGGTAACGGGTGTCGTCAGGGACGTAGTAGGGGTTGGGGCCAACGCGCAGGAAGTTGCCGCTGATATCAGCTGGTATCTCAACGATAACCTCCATATCCTCCGCGGTGATTTCCTCAAGTACCGGCTTGTTGTTTCCAAGCAGGTGGGGATTCTGTGTTTCCAGTTCTTCTGCTACTGACATAGGATCTTCCTCTTCTCCTTTTTTCAGGCCCGCCAGACCTGTTTGTTCATCGAACCAAACATTTCTGACAGTTCTACTCTTGTCGGCGTGATTTTCACCGGCAGGAAGTTGGGGTCTTCAGGACCGGTTGAACCGAACTGGGTCAGGTCATAGTCGATCGCCTCATGCTCGATTTTTCTCAGCCTGGTCAGTGACCAACTCTGCGGTGCCACGAACCATCACGTGGACAAAGTCAGGTGGTGCAACCTGGTACTGGATATCAATATTCGGATTGGCGCGAAGCTGGTTCGCCTTGGGTGAATCCGGACCGGTGGCGAACCACAGCACATCACCTTCCCAGGTGGGGTGCACCATCCGTACCCTCGGCTGATCCCCTTCAACTGTTGCTACGGCGCACCAGATTGCCTTTTTGCAGGCTTCATCCACCGTTTTAAAAAATGCATCTTTGTCTTCTACAGCCACGATATTCCCTCTAAAAAAATCAAGCGTGACTGTTTTTTACATTAAACCATCCCGGGCGTCAAAGACCGCCGCTTGGCGCCTTGCCCGATACAGAAGACGCCTATCATGAACGCCACCTAACCTTTTGGTCAGGTATTCACCCCCCGATCCCTGTGCTAGTTTCGCGCATCATGAGCGAAGTCCTCTCCACCCCCGGCACCCAGTCACTGCGCCTCGAACAGGCTAAACGCCTGCACGAATCAGCTATCGCATCCTGCCTGATTGTCGAAACGTTAATCATCGTCCTCAGCACCCTGTTTTTCGTGAATGGACAAATCGTACTCGGTCTCGTCTGGATCGGTCTTACATCGCTGATGGTGGGCGTTGTTTACGCTTACTCGTGCCTTTACTACAGGGGCGGTATTGATGACAGTAACTACCGGCCCTACCTGCAAGGCCACATCTATATCTCCTGCACCACCGGTCTCATCTGGAGCGGGGTGGCAATCTACCAGCTCAACCCGGACTCGCTGCTCAGTCTTACCATTGCTTCAACCATCGTCATGTCAATCACGATGGGTGGCATGTTTCCGAGTTCAGCCTACCGGGCAACCTACCTTGGCCTGTTGTCTTTTTGCGTCATCCCGCTGGCGCTCTACTGGCTGGTTTTCATGCCGAACCCGCTGCGCTTCTTTGCCATTGGTTTAGCCATCTATTACGTGTTCGGACTGATCGCCAGCGCCCGCACGGAAATCAACATGCGTGACCTCGTGGTTGCCGAACAGGCCAAGCGACTCAGCACCGAACTAAAACGTCATAGCGATTTCATGGAAACCGCCAACAAGGAAAAGACCCAGTTCATGGTGGCAACGGTGCATGACTTCTCGCAGCCACTACATGCACAGGGGTATTTCATCCAGGCTCTTCGCAACATCATGACTGACAAGAAGCAGATCAGCCTGCTGAACCGGATTGAGTCCAGCTGGAAGAGCCAGGAAGAACTTATCCGCGGTGTCTCAGACATGGCGCGCCTGGATGGCGGCCTGATCCAGCCAACCATCATGGCGGTGGATACGGAAAACCTGCTCGACAATGTTGCTTCTGAATTCAACGGCACAGCTGACCAGAAGGGTATTCGCTTCAATGTTCACCTTGCGCCTGCGGTGATTCGCACAGATCCTGCGCTGCTGTCTCGGGTGGTCAGGAATATCCTGTCGAATGCTTTCCGCTATACACCCAAAAACGGGCGCATTTCACTCGAGAGCCACCGGGTTGGCGACAAACTGGTCCTGCGGGTAAAGGACAACGGGCCCGGTATTGCCGACGACGACCAGAAGCGAATCTTTGAAGAATATGTGCAGCTGGATAATCCACAGCATGACCGAAGCCAGGGATTGGGCATTGGGCTTTCCATCGTTCGCCGGCTCGCGACACTGCTGGATATTGAGATCCAGCTGGAGTCCGCAGCCGGTGAGGGTACAACCTTTACACTGCGACTGAAGGGCAAGGCTGACAGCCTGCCGAGCACCGAGAAATCGGATGACAGCAACACGATCGACACCGCGCCCCTTGTTGTTGTCGTCGATGACGAAAAAGACATCCGCGATGGCATGCAGGCGCTGCTCTCGGGCTGGGGTTGCGATGTCATATGTGAGGCGAACGGGGACGACGCCGTTCGCTCGCTAGGGGAAGCGAACAAGGAACCCAACCTCCTGATCGCCGACTACCGCATCTCAAAAGAAGAAGTGGGTCTCACTGTCATCGAGAGACTGAGGGATGAAGTTAATGAGACCATACCCGCCCTGTTGATGACAGGCGGTGTTGCCACGATCCAGGGCATCAACGAACTTGAACCCATTACCCTGATCACAAAACCGGTCAAGCCGGACGAGCTCAAGCGGCTGATCAAAAAACACGCCGCGTAGGCGCTTAGCCAGTTCCAACTGGCTCAGCAGCTCAGGACTCGCTGAGTTTGATCACACCGAGACGCACCGCTTCACGAACACACATGGTGCGACTGTGAACGTCGAGGATCTTGAACAGGTCGTTGATGTGAAACTTCACGGTGGCCATCGATACCTCCAGTGCCTCGGCAATCTGCTTGTTGGACTTGCCGTCGGCGATCAACTGCAGGACTTCCTTCTGACGCTCGGTCAGGCTGGCGGTGGGCAGCTCCATCTCCCCAGGGCGAAACGTATCCGGGTAACAGATTTCACCACGCACCACGCCGGATATTCGCGCCAACATATCACCGGCGGGTTCGTACTTGCAGATATACCCCTTTGCCCCAAGGTCATAGGCTTTCTGCATATCCGGCAGGTGATCCGACCCTGACAGCACAATGACCGGCACCTCTATGTCCCAGGCATTCAGGAAGGCGAGAAAATCAAAACCGTTCAGGGAAGGCATCGACAGATCAAGCATGATCAGCTCGTAACTCTTGCCAGCGTCAATGAACTCGGTTGCCTGGTCAACGGAGTAAGCAGCGTCGATCGTCACGTCGCTACCAATCGTTGCGACAAATTCCTGGTCAGTCAGGAGCGAAGATATCCCTTCCGCCACCAGTTGGTGATCATCAACCAGCAGAATATGCATCCGCGTCTCACAAAAATTTATCGTTACTGAGCCAGTCAGACAGGCTCCCCTTGAGAGCGGAGTCTAGCCTGCATATTTTCACCAAACCACCGAAACTTACCGTGAGATATATCACTTTCAGATGGCTCCGAAGATTCTGTGAAAGCACACTTGAACTCAAGCACCAACCGCCTCGAGGCTTGCCCTGCAAGCCGCACGTGCATAATGCCTGTCACGAAACGCCTTGATGTCATCATCGAGAGGCATCTCAAACCTGTCTGCCCAGTTGATCGTGTGCGACAGCAGCACGTCCGCCATCGTAAACGTTGTACCTACAGCAAACTCACATCCGTCAATGTGGTGATGTAATGCCTTCTGCGACTTTTCAAACTCGAACATCGCAGTTGAAAGGATACTTTCCTGGCGATGCGCCTCCGGCAGTGCAAAGCGGTGTTTACCAATTGTCCACAATGGCTGCTCAAAATCGGTCATGACAAAGTAGGCGATCTCGTCATACCGCGCCTTTATCTTATTGTCAGCTGGCATAAGGCCAGCAAGGTTACCTGCATAGTTCACCATGGCAGCACTTTCCGTCAGCGTGACATCATCATCGACAAGTGTTGGCACCTTCCCCTGGGGATTCATCCTGAGGTAATTCTCTGGCGGGTTATCACCATCCACTTCGATATATTGATGCGGCAGGCCTGCCTCATTCAGGGCCCATAACGCCCTGAATGACCTGGATTGTCCGCGTCCGTACAGATAAATCATGAGAATGCCTCCATCAACAAAGTGTCGGTAGATCAAAAACAGCAAAGAAGCTGAGCACCGCGTCGGGGTTGTCACAGCGAATTGCACCATCTCGAAGCGCATCACCCAGCTGCTGTTTACCACCCAGCACCTGGGCCCAAGCCTCGGCCGAGGCCGTGACGGCAAGACTGTCGCTGCCTGCATCATCAACTGTGATAGGCACCGCAACGCAGTTGCGGATATGCAGACCGGCGGCACTGCCGTCGTCAAAATGCATGATGAGCTTCTGGTTGAGTGGTTCAGCGCGGGCAGGTACAAGTATCACTCGCAGTAAAGCGAGTGATTCTGCGGCCGGCCTTGAGAGCACTTCTCCAGCGCGGAACCTGTGCCCGCGAAATCTGGCCAGGTCAACATCGCCATTAAGCTCAAGTGCCCGCGTCAGGCACCAGTTACGAATATTGGCAGACGTTGTTGAACGCGCAACACCTCGAAGCGCGTCGGCAAGCCGGTGCCGGTCTTCCTCATCACCTGCATCAGCGCGTCCATCCGCACCGCGTTCACCGCGCACCAGCCAGGATGCCAGCTCAATCGCCCAGCGGTAATCGCCGTCCGCCATGGCTTTATCCACCTGCGCTCGCACGTTGTCCTTGCCACCAAATCCTGCAATCAGTTTCTGGGCGCGCAGCGGCGCCGGTGTTGGAAAGAGGTTGGCCTCGTCTTCATCAAACCAGCCAAACAGGCCGGTATAGATCTGCCTGATGTGATGTTCGGCGACACCATAAAATTGCGTGGTGGTGTAATGCCCTCCAAAGCAATCAGGTAGTTTTGCGAAGTCGACAAGCTCATCAAAGGTCAGTCCAAGATTTGCACCACGAACCGTCTGGTCCCAGAGGTACTGTATAGAGTCCCGATAGTTGCGGATGACCCCTGCGATCTCTTCCCGTCCTGACAGCGGTGGTCCGTGGGCGCCGATAAGGTGATCAGCGTTGAGGCCGGCAAGCTCATCCAATCCACGCAGCAGAATCCGCGGATCCCGGTATTCCTCACCACGGATCGCAAAGACATTAAAAAGCGCGGGCCACAGCAGGTTGTTAACCGCAACACCGATTTCCGGAAACCAGATGGTTGCAGAGTCAGTGGCATCGGACGGGGCCGGCAGGAGAACCGTTTTCAATCCGGCAATGGTCGTGTCTGTAGGGCTGTCAAACGTGTTGTCAGCAGGTATATAGCCACCTGTATACGGGGCGTGATCAGGATTACGAAAAAAAATTACCCAGCCCCACATTCACCGTGCCGTCCGGCCCCTCGGTTGGCATGACAACCGCAAACTGGTGCACCAGTCCACGCGCACCACGGGGCCCAACTTCACCACCAAACCGTTTCAGGTTGGCCTCGATGCCCGCATGCCCCCAGATGGGGAAGGCGTCTTTCTCAGCGTGTAATGCTTTTGTGCCGTTCACGTAATGGAAATGCGTGCAGATGCAGGCGGCAATCGGCGCATCGGTTTCCTTTCGTACCTCTGCCAGAGCGTCCGCCATCTCTTCTATACATTCACCGGTATCGATAACGATGAGCCCTTCCGGTGCTTCGATGAACGACTGGTTGGAAAGGCCATTGCCAACGAGACTCCAGCACTTGTCACCCACTTTATGTAACTTCCTTACGAGCCTTTCACTGTGCGCAATGGTATCGGGGTGCGCTAACTGTCCTGCCGCGCCAACTGCGGTATTGCCGGGTGTAAAAGGTTCCTGCACTTGGCCCCCCTCTCTCGTAGTATCCAGGTGTTGTTTTTTCCGGATGGTACGCGGTATCCATCAACAGGTACATTGTGGGTAAGATGCTGTTATGCGTCTGACCCGGAGAGCCGATGACACCTAACATTCTTTTCATCTTTGCCGACCAGCATCGCCACAACGTGATGGGCTGTGCAGGGCATCCAATTGTCGCTACACCAAATCTCGATCGGATCGCCAGCGAGGGTGTACGTTTTTCCCAGACCTGGTGCCAAAGCCCTATTTGCCAGCCCTCCCGGGCCAGTGTTATCACCGGTCGATATGCGCACGAACTTGGCGTTACGCATAACACCGGCGGGTTTGATCCGGACTGGGACACGGTGATGAAGCAGCTTCAGGCTGGCGGTTACGAAACCGCCAGTATTGGCAAGACTCACTATCACGAGTCCTATCAGCCGCCAGAAGAAGATGGTGAGGTCGACATGCGATCGCGCGCCGGCTTTGTCGGCGAGTTCGGTTGGGACTATGTGCTCGAAGAGTACGACAAGTACCTGCACGTGGAATCACGGTTGAACACACCCTACACGGATCATCTTGCAGCGCACGGGATGCTGGACGCCTACCGGGAGCAGATCAAGGGTGTCTTCAGACTAACGGATACGCACTGGCGCGGAGAAACCAGTGTACTGCCGCAGGAGCTTGACCTGACGACGTTCCTTGCAGACGAAGCCAAGAACTGGCTGAGCGCAAGGGCAACAGACAAACCCTTCATGCTGAAACTCGCTTTTGTACAGCCACACGTACCGCTTATCGATGATCCCACCTGGGCCGCATACTACGAAGACGCGGATATCGACATTCCACCGCTGGCGCCGCCTGAGATCCCTAACGACACCTGGGGGGACTATATGTCGAGACTGGACAAGCACTCGCAGGCACAGGTAATGGATGAGGATTTCGTCAGGAACGGAACACGGCACTACTACGGCATGATCTCCCTGATCGACCAGAAGGTTGGTGAAATGCTTGAGACACTTGAATCACTTGGTCAGCTCGACAACACCTGGATTATCTACTGCTGCGACCACGGCGAAATGCTCGGCGAACACAGGCTCTGGGCAAAAATGAATTTTTACAAGGGTTCGGTGCAAGTGCCTTTGATCATAAGACCGCCGGGCGGCACAACATCCCGCGTCGATGATTCACTCACAGAACTGACAGATGTGACGGCTACCCTCGCTGACATCGGTGGTGTAGCCCCACCATCCGGCTGTCAGGGCAACTCCCTTGTTCCGGCGCTCTCTGAAACAAAAGCCGAAACAAGAGCCGAAACAACAGCCGAAACACAAAAAGGACGGGAATTTGTTTACTCCAGGATTGGCAGCTACGCCGGTATGCGTAACGGTCAATACCGGTTTACAACCCATGTAAAAAGCGGCACGCCCTGCGAGCTGTTTGACCTGCAGGAAGACCCTGACGAAACGCGCAACCTGGTCAACGACGCGCAGCACGCGGCCTCCATCGAAGAATTCAACGATATGCTGCTTCAGCACGAGACATAACGAACCATTACCTCAATAGCATCGTTAGCGCCACGCCAGTTAACCCGTTAGATTCTCTTCAAGAAACGTTTACTGTTAGCGCCTGCAAGCCGTATGATGGTACCTGAGCTCCTCAGAAAAGTTCAGGAGAACTGGCTTATGCTACGAACTACTGTTTTTTTGGTGCTTTACTTAACGTCAGTCGGCTTAACAGCAGCTGACTACCCCGATATGGTTGGAGTATGGAGGGCAGACCTTCGTACCATCAGCTCCGGCGCCCCCGAAGTCGCAACAGGCGGCATGGTAATTTCCGAGGTAAAAGCCACGGTCACCGTGGATCACCAGGATGGTGAAGCATTCCTTGGCAAAGTCCGCTTAAGTTCCATGGGCAAGAATGACCCCTCGGTGAAGATGTGGGGAGCGATTCGCTCAAACGGCAAAGAGGCGAGGTTCATCGGCAGCGATGGTACCGGAGGTCCGATCTGGTTCATTGACGAAACCAGCTACGAGTTCTGTGTGACCAGCCTGACAGACGAAAGTGTGATGATGGCGTATTGCGGCGTGTTCAAGAAGGACACACCGCAGGAGTAACAAACTCAAAAGCCGCCAGCAACACCCGGCGAGTTTCGCTGCAATGATGCGAGAGGGGTTACCCTGTCTCGCATTTACCCACCTGCATTACCCGCCTGCATTACCCACCTGCAATCAGCCGTGGTTAGGCATCACTTTTCTTGAGAAAAGATCCAGCGACTCTTTCAGTTGATCCGGCGTGTGCAACCCCTGCGGAATCAGCAGGAACGCCTCCTTGATCGGCACCGTTTTGGAGATGTGCTCAATACGCTTGTTGAGCGTATCTGGTGAACCGACCAGCAGCTCCGGGACACCCTGGCCAAAAGGGGTCGCCCAGGTTTTCCAGAACCATTCCATGTCTTCATAGAGTTTTTGCGCCTTGGCATCGGTTTCAGCGCAGATGGCAATCCCGCCCCAGCAGGCCTGGTCACCGGGTTCAAAGTCATGACCATGCTGTTTCGCCTCTTCACACCATTCCTGCCATAACAGCTCGAGAAATTCAGTGTTGCCAGAAAGCACAATCGGACGGCCTTTGTACTTTGCCCAGAACTTGGCTGTTCGCAGGGAACCGGTAAAGCCGCCGTAAAGTGGAATCTCAGCCTGGTAGGGTTTCGGCGCAATACCAACTTCACTCACCGTCATATCCTCAGCAACACCCTGGCCATAGTTTGTATAAACAGGATGGTCGTGCGGATTCACAAAGCCAGTCGGTGGAAACTGCCAGAACTTTCCCTCGTGCCGGATGGTCTCGTTGTTGAGCGCCTTGACCACAACCTCAACGAACTCAGAGAAATACTCGCGGTTTCTCGCATCATCGGGTGAATCGGCGTTCCAGGGACCCACGGCGGTCAGCTCAGGTTTGATCTTGTAGTTCTCGACCCATCGCGCCTGGTAACCCCGCACCAGGCCAACCCCGAATCGTCCCTGCAACATGTGATCCAGTGTCGCAATCTTCTCAGCGGTCATCAGCGGATTATTGACCGTAGACACAAATCCACAGGTCACCACTCTCGCCTTTTTCATGTGCTGGCCAAGCCACATCGCCATCAGGCAGGGATCATTGGATATCTCAAAACCTTCAATCTGGAGGTGGTGCTCGGGGTGACCAAAAGAATAGTAACCACGTTCATCAATAAACGTGGCGAGGTCACCCAGCTCGTTGAGCATGCGGTGATAAAGCTCAGGGTTCCTGCCGGCCATACCGGCCTCAAGTTCGTGGCGGCGACCAACTGTGCAGTAGACAAACAGACCGAACTTCATTGTTCTCCCCTTAGCCTGCAGCGGATTTGTTTTTTTGTTTAGCGTCCCTTGAACGTTGGTTTGCGCTTTTCAAGGAAAGCACTGATACCTTCTACCTTATCTTCGGTTTGTACAAGAGCGCCCTGGGCAAATTTTTCCATTGAGAGTGCTGCTGCCATGCTGCCTTCCATCCCCTGGTGCACCATGGCTTTCATGAACTGAGGGACAAACGGCGCAAACGATGCAAGGTGATCAGCCATGCGGCGGACTTCAGGGATCAACTCCTCCTGCTCAACGATTCTCGTCACTAGCCCGATCTGGATTGCCCTTTCTGACGGTATAGGCTCGCCCATCAGCAGCATCTCAAGCCCCCAGCCGCGCCCAACAATTCTTGGAAGGCGCGCGGTTGCGCCGCCACCTGGAATGATGCCGAGTTTTCCCTCTGGCGTCGCAAAGCGGCTATGTGGCGTGCAGATCCTCAGATCGCAGCCGAGTGCAATTTCGAGACCGCCGCCCATGCAAATACCATCGATGGCAGCGATGGTCGGTTTGGGCGTATCCTCCAGCTGCTCAGCGAGCCCCTGCACGATGGGTTCGAGCGCTTTACGCAGATCCCGATTGGCCACCTCATTCAGGTCAGAACCGGACGCAAATGCCCTGCCTCCCGCACCGGTAATACCAATCACCCTGACAGCCTCGTCACGAGCCGCCATGTCTACGGCAACCTGAAGTTCATCCAGTGTCGCAAGCGAAATAGCGTTGTGCTTATCCGGCCGATTGATGGTGATCAATGCCAGCGGTTCTTCCACTTCATAAAGGATGCATTCAAATTGCATGGTTCTGGTAAGTCGTTGATTTCAGGGCGAGCGAGAATAGCCGAATTCAGTCGCTATTTACAGTTATGATAATAAACCTGACCCCTGTTTATGGCGGCTCATCATGGATACCCAACAACCACGTTACGTGGAGCAGGCCTCCTCACAGCAACTCGCCGAAGCTCTTGATGAGTACTACACCATTAACGATTTTCTGCTGGACCCAGGCGAGCTGGACGCGGAGGTCGCTGGGTTGTTTAAAGCCCATGATGCGGGTCATGTGGTTTTCGGTTGCGATACCTCCATTCGCGGCGAAGCACTGATTGATACCTGGACCGTGGTGGGCACTGACGCTGGCATGAAGGGGTACATGGAGTACTTCAAGCACCCGGAGGTGAACAATATCTTTGCCGAAACCGGCGCCTGGAAGATCACCGTAGAAAGCACCAGGTGCCTGCCTGACATCGTGCGAGTACTCATTGCCAGCAGGCGCATGACGGCCAAATGGCCCTGGTTCAGATACGAGACTTACCTCAACACACCTCTCGCAGACATTCGCGAGCAATACAACATCAAGGTGATCCCTGATCTACCGCAATAGCCTCTGTCAGTGAAAACGCTTTGCCTGTCGCCTGTAATGGTGGCTTTAACCCCAGCAATCCGGTCACGGTTGCAGCTACCTGGTCCTGCTGGACGGTGTCTATCACACCACCTCTGGCAACCCCTGCACCGTAGGCAAGAAACATTGCCGCCATGTCCGGATGGTTCGGATCAAAGCCATGCGCGCCAGATCGCCAACCCGTTAGTGGCAATACCAGGCGACGCGCCTTACCAAGCATGGAGTTGTCCTGACCCAGGACAAACGGGATCTCGGTGGTAACGACGATGTCGCCGGTCCTCTGCTGGTAGCGCCACTCAGGCGGAATGTCTGTACCTTCATACACGGTGATATTGAGGATATTGGCAAGCACATCCAACGCGGCGTCTTTCTGCCGAATGTCATTAAGGAAGATCCGCTTCAGACTTGCGCCACCTCTCACTCTTGCACCGATGCCCGCTTTCTTGAGCGGTTCAGCGATAAGGATGTTCTGGTGCACCTCCGCCATGCCATGATCGCTGGTGATAATCAACGTGGTGGAATCCCACAGGCGACGCTCACTGATGTGGTCCATCAGGATCTGCAGTTGCTCATCCTGCTCGCTGATGATGTCGATCACATCGGGGTGATCCGGCCCCTTGATGTGGGCCATCCCGTCCGCGCCGCGCCAGTAAGTCATGATTAAAGAAGGCCGCTCCCCAACCGGCAGGTCAATCCACTTGATGATCTGTTCAACCTTGTCTGCTTCTGAACGCCAGGCATCAAACGGCGCGATACGATAGCTGGCTCGCTGGTTGCGCCAGTCACCTTCGGAACCGACCCAGAAATAGGTTGCTGACTTTTTCCCCTGCCTTTCAACTGCGATCCACAAAGGTTCTGCGTTGATCCAGTTTGCATCAGGGCTGTAGATGTACTCGGCATCACGACCACGATCGTACATCCGGTTGTCCAGGATTCCGTGAACATGCGGTGCAACACCTGTGGTGAGCGTGACGTGCCCCGGAAAGGTGTTGGAAGGAGAGCTTGGGATCAGCTTCGTTCGAACACCCTGCTCTTCCATCTTTCTTAACGCCGGGTATTGCCCACGGTCAGGGTAGTCATGGCGCATGCCATCCCACGACATCAGGATGACGAGTTCACTGGCAGCACTGGACACACTGAAAGTAAAAAGCAGGCACAACAGGAGAACTCTCATATCACCCCCCTATTAGTGAGCAGTTCGTGGTTGTTGGACAGTTCAAAGACCATAACGTTTCAGGCATCAAAAAATTCTTGGGTGTTATGATCGAACCATGGACCAGGACCAGCTACTCAAGTCATTGATGGAGTTCAGCGTCGCGCTAAGCCAGGAAAGCGACCTGGATAACCTGGTTGAGCGCATCTTCAATACGGTGACTGAACTTGCCAATGCAGATGGCGCCAGTCTTTACTTGAGGAACAACAATGATCAGCTTGAGTTTTATCGGCTGAAGAACGCCGCGCTCAGGATCAACCAGGGCCCGGGTGAATCACCGCTGCCGCCTGTGGACATCTTCTCCTCAGACGGTGACACCAAGCGAACCGTGTCCGCACACGTTGCCGCCACCGGCGAGATATCAAACATTCCGGACGTCTACCAGAACACCGAGTTTACTTTCGATGGCACAAAGTCCTTCGATGCAAACATGGGTTATCACTCCCAGTCCCTGCTCACCTTGCCGATGAAGAACAACGAAGGCAACGTAATCGCGGTGTTGCAACTGATCAACGCTAAGACAGAAGGTGGCAGGCTGGGCGCTTTCAGCGACGATATTATCCCGGGCCTGATGGCGATCGCTTCTAATGCCGCCGTCGCGCTCGATAAGCAGCGTATTCTCAAACACAACGAAGAGCTGATCCGTGCCAGCATTGGGCAGCAAACGGAACACCGCGTTTTCATCAGTCATTCATCTAAGGACCGGGCAACGATCAATGAGAGGATTCTGCCGATCCTCGAGCAGGAGAATATCGGCTACTGGTATTCAGAGTCGGCCATTCAGACTGCGGCGGAATGGGAGCGCAGCATCCTCGCCGGTCTTGAAGCCTGTAACTGGTTCCTGATTGTGCTGTCACCCGCGGCACTCGAATCTGAGTGGGTGAAAGACGAACTGTTCTGGGCTATCGACAACCGGCCAGATCACATCATTCCCGTCATCATCGAACCCTGTGATCCGAGCGGCCTGCACATCAGGATGCGGCGCCTGCAGGTATTGTCGCTAACGGGTGGCGAGGACCCCCGCGCCATCGTCGACCTGGTCAGGGGCTACTTGTAGTCGCCATTCAGGAATCGGAAGAACGGCCTGTTTACCCACACCTCAAGCACCTCGGTGTCCCAGGCGGCGTGATCGATACCGTCAAGCACAGACTGGACCTTTTCCGGCAAGACGGTCAGGGTCGCTTCAAAATCTCCGGTTTTCATGACGATGATCGAGATGATCTCAAAGCCGGGTAACGGTGTATCCGTATAGTAGAAGGGCTGCCACCACGCACTCCTGATCAATCCCTCTTCATCCGCTGAGTCCTTTTTCGCATAACGGGTGACCATGTCATGGAAGCGGGTCCGGTCAGCGGGTGATTCAAACTCAAACAACATCGCCACTTCCCTGCCTTCAACCACGCGCACTCCGCCTGGCAGTGTTTTAACCCTGTCCGAGGCGGGCCCCCAATCCTCACGAAATACAAAGGCCGACACCTTCGGGGTACCGTGGACACGCGCACTGATACCTTCACTCTGCATGAGCGCAGTCAGCTGGCGAAGGTGACCCAGATCGGATTGTGAATAGGTAAAGGTGCGACCGGCAGGAAAATCATCAAACACACCAGAAGGCCTTATGTCGTAACCGGTGATGACCTTTTTGGAGATACCTTCAGCAAAGGCGGTCATAAAGTCGGTCGCATTAAGCAGGTGATCGTGATTAAACAGCGTTGCCAGGTTGACGTAGAGCTGGGGGTCACCGGTCATTCCAAGAAAAGTGCCTTTAACCTTTGCTGGCAGATCCAGCATCTGCGCCACCTTCTCATCGACCTCATCGACATCACCCAGTGAATCAGCCTCAACCACGCCGAGGCTGACCAGCACCGCTGCCGACCGCCTCTCAGCAAGCGAAGCGTCATCCAGTGTTTTGCCGAGAATTGCCGCAACTTTCTCTTCACTGAACGTAGTAGCGAGTTCCTGCATCCCCAGGTTTTTAACGTGCGCTTCGAAAGTTGCTGCGGATACCTGCCAGGTACACAGCAGCAATACTATAAATAGGTAGTTCCTGCTTAATGTCATGATCTTCATGGTCCCACCGGCCTGCCGTTTGCGGGGCGGTCAAAACTACCCTGCCTGAATTTATCACCGGGAATGGCCATCGCATTTACCGGCGTTGAGTGGGTTCCTTCATGTACGCACACCCTTTCGATGATGCGCCATTCATCACCCCTTTTTTCATAACGATCGAGATAGCGTCCCCACCAGGTGTCGAGGACGTCAGCTTCTTTCTGGAAAAGATAGCTGACGTTGTAGGCTTCACCCCGCGCATGCACGCCATCTTCATCGAGATCGATGGTGTGATTCATGATGGTGTGGTTGGTAGAGCGCCAGCGCAGGTGGCTGACCATGCAGTGTTCGACGAACTCGTGTGCATTGCCGACAAAAGTACCATGATCGTCGGTTGCTTCAGGCCAGTAGGCACTTTTCATCTCGTCGGGATCAAGCCGGTCAACGCCGCGACAATAACGTTTTGCCACATCACGTATGGCTTCAAGGTCAGACAATTGCTGCGGGGTATAGGGCATGGGCGCCTCGTTAAGATAATCCTGCCTTGCATGGTGGAACATTCGTCCCCGGAATGAAACCCGGTACGCGTTAACGCTCCCGGGATTTTGTGGTTTTCTTAGTACAGCAGTTCGCGAGGTAGACTACAGGACGTATGCAGGCATTTATCATTCGGCGATTGCTGGCGGTACTACCTACCCTGGTGTTCACCAGCATCATCGTATTTGCGTCGATTCGCCTGATACCCGGTGATGTTATCGACCTGATGCTGGCGCAGAATGATATCTCCACCGGCAACGATCGCGCCGTGATCGAAGCGGCACTCGGTCTCGACAAACCCATCTACCTGCAATACTTCGTCTGGGTTGGCGACATTCTGCAGGGCGATCTTGGACGATCTTTATGGCAGAACACGCCGGTTACACAACAGCTCGCACTCACGCTGCCGATTACCTTTGAACTTGGCCTGCTGGCGCTGATCGTCGCGCTGAGTGTTGCCATCCCCATCGGTATCTATTCCGCAATGCGCCAGGACACCGCCGGGGACTATATCGCCCGCTCCTTTTCACTCCTGATGCTGGCTATCCCCAGCTTCTGGCTTGGCACCCTGGTGATGGTATTCCCTTCCGTGTGGTGGCGCTGGGCGCCTCCGCTGCAGTACACGCCGTTCAGCGAGGATCCCATCGCCAACCTGTCACACATGCTGGTGCCAGCTATCCTGCTTGGCCTCTCACTCTCTGCAGTCACCATGCGCATGACCCGCACCATGATGCTGGAAGTGCTGCGCCAGGACTATATTCGGACTGCACGGGCAAAAGGGCTGAAGGAAAACATGGTGGTGCTCCGCCATGCACTGCGCAATTGCCTGATTCCAGTCGTGACATTGATCGGGCTACAGGCGCCACTCCTGATCGGCGGTGCCGTGATACTGGAGCAGATATTTGTTGTCCCTGGCATGGGACTGTTGCTCCTGGAAGCCGTGTTCCAGCGCGACTACCCTGTTGTCACTGGCGTGTTCCTTGTTGTCGGTGTTGCCATCCTCACGATCAACCTGGTGGTCGACCTGACCTATGGTTTCCTCGACCCCAAGGTGAGGCATTGATATGGCTGCTGTGATTGAAGCGCCAGCCATGAGTCGGCATCCGCTCGTCGCTTTTCACCAGCGGCTGTTCCGTGAAAAACCGCTGGGCGCATTTGGCGGTGTTATTTTTGCGGTGTTCCTCTTCTGCGGTTTGTTTGCCGACGTGCTCGCACCATATGGCGTTAACGAAACCGATATGCTGCAGCGACTGGAACCACCTTCGCTGTCAAACCTGCTGGGTACCGATCACCTCGGCAGGGATGTCTTCTCGCGGATTCTTTATGGTGCGCAACTATCCGTCATCGTCGGCTTCCTTGCAGCGGGCCTCGCAACCGTTATCTCCATCATCCTTGGTGTCATCACCGGTTACTTTGGCGGCAAGACAGACATGATCATCCAGCGGTTTGTCGATGCCTGGATGACGTTCCCGGACCTGGTCTTACTGATCGTCGTGATTTCCATTGTCGGGCCCGGCGTGCCACAGATCGTGATTATCCTCGGCTGCCTGTACGGCATTGCCGGCTCACGCATCATCCGCGGCTCTGTCATCACGATCAGGGAGAACATGTATACCCACGCCGCACAGTCGATGGGTGCGCGCACGTTACATATCCTGTGGTTTCACATCCTGCCGAATGTCATGCCGGTGGTCATCGTGCTTTTTACGACCAGGGTTGGCGCTGTCATCCTGGCCGAGGCGGGACTGTCTTTTCTTGGTCTCGGCGTGCCGCCACCCACACCGACCTGGGGCAGCATGTTGTCGGGGTCCGGCAGGACCTATATGTACCTCGGTCCCTGGCTTGCACTTGCACCGGGCCTGTCGCTGACGATCGTTGTTTATGCCATCAACGTTTATGGCGATGCGTTGAGAGACCTGCTTGATCCGAGGATGCGGGGCAGCTGATGCGTTTAGGACTACTTCTCTTTTTACTTGCTGCGCTGCCGCTCAAGGCAGAGGAACCCCAATACGGCGGTGAACTGAATGTCGGCACGATCCACGTCACCTTGTCTGCCCTGTCCTGGGATCCTGCAGACTGGACCTGGAAAAGTAATCACGACACAGGCGCGGTCCGTGAACAGCTGTTCGCCGGGGATCTTTCAAAAAGTGTGCGACATGGCGGGCCTTATCGATTCATCTCAGACGCCTACCTCCCAACGGAATCAATAAGGGGCGAGCTGGCTGAATCCTGGTTTTGGGAAGACGACCTCACCCTGGTGATCACCCTTCGAGAAGGTGCAATGTTCACCGACAGACCCGGCGTCATGAAGGCAAGACCACTCACTGCTGATGACGTGGTCTTCTCGTACGACCTGGTCAACGACAGTCAAAAGCGAATACCCACCTACTTTGATCATATCCGCGCAGTTGTCCCCCGTGATGATCGAACCGTGGTGTTTGAGTTCAGTGAGTTTAATGCGGAATGGATGTATCGCTTCGGTTACGGCTATTACTCCGGCATATCACCGAGGGAACTTGGCAAGGTGGACCGAAAGGACTGGAAAAGCGTTTCCGGCACCGGGCCGTTCACACTCGAACGTTATGTGCAGGCCAATGCACACATCTACACAGCAAATTCCCTGTATTGGGATAGAGAGGAACTGGGCGGCAAGCATTACCAGATCCCCTTCCTGGACAAGGTCATCTACCGCATCATCAAGGATGAAGCGACCTATCTCACCGCACTCAGGACAGGACAGCTCGACATCCTGGAGGGTATGCGCTGGATAGCAGTAGATCACTTGAAGGAAACCACACCGGAACTTAAGTGGAACCGCTGGCTCGGCACCGGCGGGAATTTTGTATCACTGCGCGTGGACCAGAAGCCGTTTGACGACGAGCGTGTTCGCCGCGCGCTGAACCTTGCCGTGAATCAAAAGGAAATCGTCGATGAGTTTTATGGTGGCCATGCAGAACTGATGGCCTACCCGCAGCATCCCGGTTTTGGAGATTACTTTGAGCCATTGGCCGACATGCCGGAGAGCGTGCAGGAGCTCTTCACCTACAACCCTGACAAGGCCCGGGCGTTGCTGGCAGAAGCCGGCTACCCCGATGGCTTTACCTTCGACATCCAGGTGTGTACCTGCAGCCCAACCAACATGGACCTCATACCGCTGCTCGAAAGTTACCTCGCGCGTGTCGGCGTCACCATGAAGATTCAGCCGATGGAGTACGCTTCCTACCTGTCGGCTATGACAACACGCACGCACGGTCCGGGATACCTGATGACCAGTGGCCACGTGAACCCGATCACGACACTCCGAAAGAGCTTTGTCACGGAACAGACCTGGAACCCTTCCATGTATTCAGACCCGGCATTTGATGAAGCCATCCGCGTGCTGCACCTGACCCGGGATGAAGCCACCAGGATAGAGATGATTCGCAAGCTGACCCGCGAGATGCTCGACAAAGCACCATACATCTGGCTGCCAATTGGTTATGTCCACACCGCATGGTGGCCCTGGGTGAAGAACTATGCGGGTGAACTCAGGGTCGGCGCGGTAAGACCAGGGCCAATTTATGCCCGCATCTGGATCGACCACGAGATGAAACGCGCCATGGGATTCGACTGATGGCAAGACTGCTGACAATTGATGACCTTAAGGTGAGTTTTCGCACAGATCGCGGGGTGGTGCGCGCTGTCGATGGGGTTTCCCTGCATGTAGATGAAGGAGAAACACTCGCGATCGTCGGTGAAAGTGGTTCAGGCAAAAGTGTGACCGCTCTTTCCATCCTGCAACTACTGGGTGACGCCGGCCATGTAGAAAGCGGCGAGATCGTATTTGCCGGCGAAGACCTGCTCACAGTGTCGGAAGCGAGGATGCGGGACATTCGCGGTGACAGGATTGCGATGATCTTCCAGGAACCTATGTCGTCACTGAACCCGGTGCTGACAATAGGCAAGCAGGTTGCCGAGCCCATCTGCCTGCACCGTGGCAAGTCCTGGCAGGAAGCGATGCAGCAGGCAGGTGAACTGCTGGCAAAAGCTGCTATTCCCGACGCTTACGACAGACTTGATGACTACCCGCACCAGTTTTCTGGTGGCATGCGCCAGCGAGTGATGATTGCCATGGCACTCGCCTGCGAACCTCGCCTGATCATTGCTGACGAACCGACAACCGCGCTGGATGTCACCGTGCAAGCGCAGATCCTGAGCCTGTTGAAAAACCTGACCACTGAGCTGAATTCATCCCTCATTCTCATCACGCACGACCTCGGCGTCGTTGCGCGCTACGCCGACAGGGTTGCAGTCATGTATGGCGGGCGAGTGGTTGAAACCGCAGATGCGGTACCGCTTTATACAAACCCCCGACATCCGTATACCGAAGGTTTAATGGCTTCCATCCCAACCCTGGACGGTGAACCAGGCGCGCGCCTTCAGGCCATTACCGGTCAGCCACCGGATCTTGCCAACCTGCCGCCGGGATGCGCATTTGAGCCGCGCTGCCCGCACGCCAGGGACGCCTGTCGCACGTCGAAACCGGCGTTAGAGAAAGTTGCTGACGGTCACCAGCGTGCCTGCTTCGGTTACTCACATGACTGACAATATTGTTGAGGTGAGAAACCTGAAGGTCCACTTCCCGGTGACCGAAGGTGTTCTGAAAAGAACTGTCGGCTCAATATCCGCTGTTGATGGCGTCACGTTTTCGATCAAGCGCGGCGAAACCTTCAGCCTGGTTGGCGAGAGCGGTTGCGGCAAATCTATAACCGCCATGTCGGTGCTGCGCATGCAGGAGGTGACGGACGGCGAGATTGTTTTTAACGGCGAGGATGTCACCAGGAAACCTGCGCGGCAGTTACGCGACTTCAGGCGCCAGGTGCAGATGGTTTACCAGGACCCTTTTGGTTCACTGAACCCTCGCATGAAAGTGGGCTCAATTATTGGTGAGCCACTGCGTGTACATGGACTTGCCGGTGACAGGCAGGCGTATCAACAACGTATCAGGGAACTGACGGGACTTGTGGGTTTGCTGGATGACATGGCGGACCGTTACCCGCATGAGTTCTCCGGCGGGCAGCGACAGCGAATCTGCATCGCGCGGGCACTCGCGTTCGACCCGCAGCTCATCATCTGCGATGAACCCGTGTCAGCATTGGATGTTTCCATCCAGGCGCAGGTGATCAACCTGCTGATGGACCTGCAGGAACGGCTCGGTCTCACTTATCTGTTTATCGCTCACGATCTTTCCGTGGTTCGCCATATCAGCAATCGCGTTGCCGTGATGTACCTTGGCAGGATTGTTGAGGTCGCAGACAGGGATACGCTGTTCCGATCACCAAAACATCCGTACACACAGGCACTGCTTGGCGCGGTACCGGAACCTGATCCCGTACTTGAAGCCAGCCGACCGGAGCAGTTAATCATCGGTGAAGTGCCGAGCGTAAGGAATCCACCACCAGGCTGCCGTTTTCACCCACGCTGCCCGGAGGCAAAAGATATCTGCAAGACAACCGCGCCCGACCTTGCGATTAACGACAAAACAACGCTAGCCTGTCATCTTTATCGTTAGCGCTTAAATAACCGTGACCAACATGGACAAACCAACTGACAGGACTGTGTTCCAGAACGCATGGGTTGTCGACGACCTCGAAGCAGCCTGCATGAAATGGGTTGACCAGATGGGTGTAGGCCCTTTTTTTGTTTCCGAGTACCCCGCCGGTACGTTTGAAGAAGTCCTCTACCGCGGCGAACCAGCTGATCTCAGCATGAACGTTGCGATCGCCCAGGCCGGAAACGTGCAGGTCGAACTGATCGAGCCCTTTACCGATCGCTGCGCCTATCGCGACAGCCAGCCCGTGGGCACTCAAATGGGCTTTCACCATATGTGCGTCTGGTCCTACGATTTTGATGCTGACGTCAGATATTTTGAGGACCTGGGTTATCCGGCAGCAAACATCGGCAGCATACACACCACTCGCTTCGCCTACTTTGATACAAGACCGCTGATGGACTGCATGATGGAAATCGTCACTTACAGCGAACCCACCGCCGAGCGGTTCCAGATGATTGCAGACGCCGCAAGTAACTGGGACGGCAAAGACCCGATCAGGGCGAGATAAACATGCAAGGCCGTGTCATCCTCATCACGGGCGCGACGTCAGGCATTGGCCGCGCTACTGCGCTGCTGTTTGCGGAAATCGGGGCGCATGTCGTTGCAACTTCCCGCACGCCCCGGGTGGGCACCGAAATGGTCCAGGAGATCAGGAACAGTGGCGGCGAAGCCGCGTTTGTCCCAGCGGACGTGACTGACAAAAACCAGGTAGAGGCAGCAGTAGAATTTGCCATGGACCACTACGGTCGCCTCGACTTTGCATTTAATAATGCCGGTATCTTTGCGCCTGAACCCATACTGCATGAACACGATGACGACACCTGGCACCGGGTCATCGCGACGAATCTCACCAGCGTGTATCACTGCATGAAGGCGGAAATCATTGCGATGCACGAGACAACGCTCAACCACAACGTTGACTGCGTCATTGTTAACAACGCATCTATCATCGGGCATCGCGGATCTTCTGCCTCAGGGCTTGCCTATACAACGGCAAAACACGGTGTCATCGGATTAACGCGACAGGTCGCAGTGACCTATGCCGCCGAGCGCCTGCGGGTGAATGCGGTATCACCCGGTCCGACGCTGACCGCGGCAACCAGGCCCAATCTTGATATACCGCCGGATGAACAGCGTGAAAAACTGCTCGCGCTGAACCCTACAGGGCAGCTGGTTGACGTCGATGACATCGCTTCAACGGTAGCCTTCCTTTGTTCCGACGCCGCCAGGATGATCAACGGGCAGGATATTGCCCTCGACGGCGGTCAGCTGGCAAAGCTCTAGAGGCGATCCCGTACGCTTGTCGCAGCCAAAGCGAACCCGTATCTTCAGGCAAAAGAAGAGGAGTAAGCCGTTATGTCAGAAGCAGAAGACCTCCCGACCGAACCCGTGCCATACAGTCAGATTACTGCTGAGAGATATATCTCCAGAGACTATGCTGCCCGCGAATGGCAGAAGCTCTGGCCAAAAACCTGGCTGATCGCAGGGCCTGCCCAGGACGTAGAAGAGCCCGGCGACTTCTTTGTTTTTGATATCGATCCCGAATCGATCATCGTTTCAAGAACCGAACAAGGCGAGCTGAAAGCCTTCTACAACGTTTGCCAGCACCGGGGCGCGCGCCTGTTGTCCACCGACCGCGGTGCACTCGAACACTACACTTGTCCATACCATGGCTGGCAATATCGAAATGATGGCCAACTGGCAAATGTCCCCGACGAGGATCGATTCAGCCGGGGGATTCCAAGAGAGAAACTCTGCCTGAAGGAGTTACAGGTAAAAGCGCTCCTCGGTGCGATCTGGATCTGCATGGACCCTGACGCTCCGGACCTTGAAACCTATCTCGGCCCGGTTATCGACATGATTGCACCTTTTCGGGTTGATGATATGCGCCTGACCGAAGATCAGTCGTGCCGCCTCGAGTGCAACTGGAAAGCCGTATTCGATAACTTCGGCGAGCTGTATCACGTGGAGCACATCCACCCGCAACATGAACTGATTTTCGACTGCCCCACATCGGTTGCCGAGTACTTTGATGGCGGTCACACCCGCGTCCTTATCGACGGGTTTACGGTTAACTCACGCCTGCCAATCCCGGATGAAGTCCCGCCAACCCAGTGGGCGCAAATGGAAGCGCTCGGCATGGACCGTGACGATTACAAGGGTCGTGTACTGGATGTGCGGCGGGACATCCAGGTGCGAAAGCGGGAAATGGGGCCGGCACTTGGATACAACTACGACCTGCTCAGTGATGCACAGCTCTCAGACATCGTCCAATACAATATCTTCCCCAACGCCGTACTCGTACTGCAGCCGGAAGAGTACTGGATCCTGCGTTCCAGGCCACGCGGCGACGATCCTGACCAGTGTTACTGGGACAAGTTCGCTTTCCGCATGTTGCCGGATGTTGAGATCCAGAAGAACGCAAAAGTCGAGTTCCCACCGTTGCAGAACCGCGCCAATGTTTCGTTCAACCTGGACCAGACAAGTGATGGTACGGTGCGGCCCGAACACGATGAATTCGACCAGGAGGCGATCATCGCCGGGGAAAAGACCATGACCATCACGCTCGATCAGGACATCCACCTGATCAGGGATGTGCAGAAAGGTATGCACTCGCGCGGTTTTTCAGAGGCGTGGCTCAACGATGATGAAGGTCGCGTGCAGCACTACCACACGTGGCTGGATCGCTATATGGCCGACTAAGCCCAGATCAGCTGATCAGGCTTTCAATGTCCGCCTGGCTCATACCAGCGCGCTCGGCGCTGCCAACAATGGCGCCCCAGGACTGATCATCAATCGGGATGCCGTTTGCGAGTCGCTCGGCCATTGTTTCGCGCTCGGGCTCGCCAGGTAACCGCACCTTGTCATTACCGACCGCAGGTTCAGCGGAGTGCATCCACTGCTGCATACCTTCAACTTCCCGTCGGAACCCATCAGCCCCACCGAATACATCCGGGTCAATAATGAACTCAAGCATATGATTCACCGTGCGGTCTTTCTGTTGGTCGACATCCTGCATGGTCCATTCACCGGCCAGACCGCCGCCGAGCAGTTCACAGATCAGTGCCAGACCGTAACCCTTGTGCTGTCCAAACGGGGCGAGTGAACCGCCGTTCTCAATGGCTTCAGGATCAGTGGTTGGCGTGCCCTGGGCATCAAACAGTGAACCTTCCGGTGTGGGTACACCTTTCATCCTTGCCACTCGCACTTTACCGAGCGCAATGGCACTGGTCGCCATATCCAGCACGATCGGCTCACCTTCTGTTGGCACGGCGCAGCAGAACGGATTGGTCTGCAGACGTTTGTCACGACCACCCCAGGGCGAAACAAACGGCGGGTGACCCACCACGTTTACAAAGTGAATGGAGACAAACCCCTGCGCTGCCGCCTGCTCGCCATAGGTGCCAATCCGGCCCAGGTGATGGTTGTTGCGCGATCCGACACAGGCGATACCGGTCTCTTTTGCGCGATCAATCCCAAACTGCGTCGCCTGGCGGCCAACCACCTGCCCAAACCCCATGCGCCCGTCAACGAGCAGCACGGCACCCTTGTCATGCACCACCTCAGCATCATTGTTTACCTGAAGGTCCTCGGTTACCGCACCATGCACATAACGGGGGATCATCCCTACCCCATGGGAATCATGGCCTTTGAGGTTGGCCTCAACCAGGTGATCGGCAGTGATAAAGGCACGATCCTCGGTTGTACCCAGCGCCATAAATATCTGTTTGCCAAATTCGGTGAGTTTTTCTTTCGTTATGATCATGCCGTGCCTTAAAAGAATAGAGGTCAGAGAATTTTTAAAGCGTGAGGATGCTGCAATTTGGGGTCGGAGTAAAATTGTGATTTCCGGAAAAACTGACCGGGGTCAACGTTTTTCAGAACCGGTGTCGATTTAATGGTTCTCGTCCGAAAGGACGAGAAGTAGAGCAAGCCAAGGAAGGCTTGCCCATTTTCCGTAGGAAAAGGCGCGGTCCGTCGCTACGGGGTTTCCGAACAAAACTAGCGGACCGACCCGGAAAATACCAGGAAGGTATTTTCCGGAAGCGAAGAAACAGCTCGTATAAAGTGGAGAGGAGTAGGACTTAAATGAATGTCGCGACAAAATCGGCAGACGAACAAGCAATAGACGCAGGGTATGTTGACGCCCTGATCATCGGTGCCGGCATATCGGGTATCGATGCTGCGTATCACATACAAAAAGATTTCCCGGAACGATCCTTCAAGATCCTGGAAACGCAGGAGAGCTTTGGCGGCACCTGGCTTACCCACAAGTACCCGGGCATCCGCTCCGACAGTGACCTCTTCACCTTCGGCTACAAGTGGAAGCCCTGGGTGGGCGCCCCTATCGCCACCGCAGAAGAAATACTGAAATACCTCACCGAAGCCATTGATGAAAACAACCTTGGCGAACATATCAGCTACCAGCACCCTGTCCTTAACGCCGACTGGAGTGATGACACCAATACCTGGCAGGTCACCTGCAGGGATCTGGCAACGGGTCAGCTGAAAGTGTATCGATGCAGGTTCCTCTGGATGTGCCAGGGGTACTACCGTCATGCGGAAGGCTACACGCCGGAGTGGCCTGACATGGATAAGTTCACCGGCACTATCGTTCACCCGCAGACCTGGCCGGAAGATCTCGATTACAGCGGCAAGAAGGTTATCTGCATCGGTTCGGGTGCCACTGCAGCGACATTGGTCCCCGCGATGGCAGGCAAGACGGAGCACATCACGCTGCTGCAGCGCTCACCGACCTACTTCGCACCCGGTCTTAATCGTAACGAGCTGGCTGACACACTGCGGGAACTGGAAGTACCGGATGAGTGGACCCATGAAATCGTGCGCAGGAAAATCCTGCATGACCAGCAGGAGATCACCCGGCGTTCGTTTGAAGAACCAGAGGGTCTAAAACAGGAACTGCTGGAGGGTGCCCGCGCCTATCTTGGCGAAGACTTCGATATCGACAAACACTTCACACCGAAATACAGGCCCTGGCAGCAACGGCTGGCATTTATCCCTGACGGTGACCTGTTCCAGGGTATCGCAAGCGGCAAGGCATCGGTTGTGACCGACCAGATCGAGCGCTTTACCGAAAACGGCATTCTGCTCAAATCCGGTGAGGAACTCGTCGCGGACATTATCGTCACAGCAACGGGTTTTAACCTCTGCATCATGGGTGATATTGAGTTCAGCGTGAACGGCGCACCGGTGAACTTCTCAGAAAAGGTTGGCTACCGGGGCTTCATGTTCACCGATATTCCGAATCTCGCCTGGGTATTCGGCTACTTCCGCGCGAGCTGGACACTTCGAGCTGACCTGATCGCCGAGTACGTCAGCCGTATTTTTGCTCACATGGATGACGGGAAATTCTCTCGCGTCACGCCGAAGCTGCGTCCTGAAGACAGCAACATGGAGATCAAACCCTGGGTCGACCCGGACAACTTCAATCCCGGTTACCTCACTCGCGGCATGCACCTGATGCCCAAACAAGGTGACCATGAGCCATGGGTGTTCACACAGGACTACTGGAAGGAAAAAGACGAATTTCCGGTTGCCTCACTCACCGATGGAGCGCTCGCCTTCGAATAGGCATCAGCATCACCAATGGGGTGCTAAAGGTCAGGGTGATTCAGCGCCGGAACAGTTCATCAATTGATCTGGCGCAACTTATCAGCACGTTTGCCTCGCTAACATCTGCCCAAGAATTTCAGATGTAAAGGAGAACGAAATGTTGCTGAGGAGCACCTTACTAGTATTGTTGGCGCTTACCCTCCCCGGTGCATATGCGCACGAAGAAGGTGACTGGATTGTCCGGTTAGGCCCGACAACCGTCGCACCCAATGAAGACAGTGATGTCATCGATGTTGCTGGTCTTGTGACCCTGCCAGGCGTAGATGTTGGTGATGACACCCAGCTTGGTATCACGGCGACCTATATGCTCACCAACAACTGGGGCATAGAACTGCTCGCCGCCACGCCCTTTCAACACACCATCAAGATCTCCGATATTGGCCTTAAGGCCGGCGACACCAAACACCTGCCGCCAACGCTGATGGCCCAATACTATTTTAATGCCGCGAGTGATTTCAGGCCCTATGTAGGTGTTGGTGTGAACTCCACCATCTTCTTCGAAGAAGATGTCAGCGATGAGCTGAACCTGGCCCTGGATGGCATCGTTGGGCTGCCACCGGGCACTGTTGACGCCGACCTCAGCCTGGACCAGAGCTGGGGACTGTCAGCACAGATTGGTTTCGACTACATGGTGAATGACAATTGGCTCATCAACGGCGCCGTCTGGTACACGGATATCGATACCGAGGCAAAAATCAAAACCGCAATTGCAGACGTGAAGTTCGATGTTGAGATCGACCCGTATGTCTACATCCTGAGCGTGGGTTACCGGTTTTAGCGAGGCTGGCGGGAAGGAGGCTTTCCCTAACGGGTCTGGCTCAGCTTCCTTCTCGCCCCTTTCTTTCCAGGGCATCAATCTCCTGGACAATCTCAAGAAACGTTTCCTGCGCTTTGCGGTATTTGTCGTCTTCTTCGGGGTCAGCGCCGACTTCATACCCTTCAGGCACGTGCAGGTAAGGCTCTGACTTCATCGCCTCCAGCTTTGCCATCAGTTCGCCATGGCGACGCCGGTCTCTAAGGCCAAGTTTATGCATTGGATGTTTCAGGTATCACAGTGGAAACATTTTAGCGCAGTTGTGCGCCATGAGAATCAGGCACGTAGCTGCGCCATGTCCGCATTGGTCAGGGACAAGGCGTCTTCACCACTCGCGTAGTAGTCACGCCACTTGATCGCAATCTCGTTCTGCTCGTCGTTGCAGATCGGGTGGTTACGAGGATGGTAGTCAGCCCGATAAACCGGCAGTGACGCATAAAATAGATCCCAGGCAAACGACGCAAAAAATCGCCATGCCTTGAGCCTGCGCCGGAAACCAAACTTTTCACCCTTCAACATTTCTCGGTAGGCAAGGAAGGTTTCTTTCGCGATGTGCAGAAACGCAAAAAACACCATCCACCGCCGATACCATTCATGGTCGCTGAAGAACGCCTGGTAAAAATCAAACGCCACTGCGCCATGCTCAACTTCTTCCACCTGGTGCCAGACCCAGAGTGCACGCAGGTTTGGGTCCGCATCAGCCATGAGCTCGTCGTAGCGATTCAGGATGATCATGCCGGAGAGGAACGTGAACGTTTCGTATCCTGCTGTAAAGCCAACCTTGAATCGTTTGTCTCTCAACAGCGCACCCTCGAAGTATTTTTTGGCTGACGCATCCAGTTGCAGAAGGCCTGGATACTTCTTCCCCATCTCCTTGGTCCAGTTGATGAAGTTGAACGCGTGATGCGCTTCCTGACCGATGATCGCCTGGATGTCCTTAACCAGTGCCGGGTCGCTCAACTCGTCGCGATATTCCCGCATCACAGCAACAAGGAAACGCTCAAAGTGCGGCACGTGCACACCGAGTGCATTGATAAATATGGAGAAGTCCGGGGAACTGTTGCTCCACACGGGATCAGAACCTTCAATATCGGAGAAATCGAATCTGAGCTGTCGGACGGGAATGTCGTCCATTGGGTGTGCTGTCATTTCATCAACCCTGGTGCGCCTTCGCAGTGCGTTTACTTTAAATTAACAGGATCTTTCAGACCATACGGCCTTTTTCACCGAATATGCTCATAAATCCGCCCATGGCTCGAACGGGAACAGGCATGAGCAACAGCGACAACGCACCCACGATAACTTACGCGCAGGACTCAGATCCCTGGTTGAAGCGCTGGATCATCAACGCTATTGAAGTGTTATCGGGTCGTCACCTGCTTACCGACATCTACGCTCAGCTTAAGAAAGAGCCCTTCCAGATCCCCCATTTCTTTACCCGCGGTCTGCAACTGGGCCATGTCACCATGATTTACAACCGTTTCGATGAGCGGAAGATTCCAAAGGCCGGGCCTGTCGTCTTTATTGCAAATCATCCCAACGGCATCATTGATGGCGTCATCATGTGCGAGATTGCCTCACGAACCCGCGGCAACTTCAAGATCCTGCTGAATCATCGCCTGTGCCAGGACGAGAACCTGAACAAACTCTTTCTGCCGGTTTCATTCGAAGGCACGCGTGAAGCAACAAAACTGAATATCCGCACCAAGAGAGCGGCAGAACAACTTCTCAAGGACGGCGGTACATTGGTCATATTCCCAGCCGGGGGTGTTTCCACCAGGTCAAAATTTGGATTCGGTGAACTCGAGGAGCTACCCTGGACAACCTTCGCGGCGAAGGTGATCAGATCGTCTCGCGCAACCGTCGTGCCTGTGTTCTTTCACGGCGAAAACAGCCGACTGTTTCACTTTATCTCCGGCTTCTTAATGACCCTGCGCCTGGCACTCTATATCCACGAGGTGACGCGTCGCATGCACACGGCGTTTCGACTGACACTGGGTGAACCCATCCCTTTTGAGGATCTCGAAGGCCTTGAACACCGCCAGGCCCTGACGGACCACCTGAAAGACCGGGTGGAATCTCTCGCAAACGAAACGAGCAAGCTGCCCACTTCGCTACACCCGCTTATATCAGGTACCTGATTATCACCCCGGTGACGTAAGCTAAGGCAACCGCCACCGGAGCACCACATTGCCAGACATTACTATCTACGGCCCTCGCGTATCCACGTTCGTGCGAATCGTCGCCATTGTCGCGGAAGAAAAAGGGCTTACCTGGGAGATTGTTCCTGCCGCAGCGAGGACAGAGGAGCAAAGGCAGCGCCACCCTTTTCAGCGTGTACCCGCCGTCGAGATTGGTGACGAAAAACTGTTCGAGACTGACGCAATCGCCCGTTACATCGATGAGGCATTTGAAGGCCCGGCGCTGCAACCTGACTCACCACGCGCACGCGCCGAGATGCAGAAATGGATGTCGGTCATGCAGCACTACTATTTCCCAACCACTGAAATCGGCCTGGTAGGCCCACGTTTGCTGGCACCTGCACAAGGTGCCCCCGTTGACGAACAGATGGTGGAGCGAGCGCTGCCATCAATCAGGTACCAGCTTTCCATCGCCGATGCTCACTTGTCCCAGAACACCTTTTTTGCTGGCAGTGATTGTTCCCTCGCGGACTTCTACCAGCAGGTCTGCTGGTGGGCAGTATGCCTGACTCCGGAGGGACGCAACCTGATCCAGCAATGCCCGAACCTGCTTCGCTGGCTCACCTTTATGATGGGCAGGCCCAGCGCGGCAGCAACCGCCTGGCCGAACGAGTCAGGCTATATCGAGAGCCTGTCCTGATCTCACAGGGTGGCCTGCGATCAAGAATCTTAAGCACCAGATACCTTACATTTCTATGCTAAACCTCGCTGACGTCTGGTGGTACATTGGTTCAACAGACTCACCGGTGATCACCAATGGCAGACACCGCCACCTACAAACCCGATATTTTCGATGTCGCTGACGAGCGGGCCGCAAAGGGCATCATCCTGACGCCCGAAGGCACTTCCACAGACGAAAGATGGCGGGTTGAAACACCGTTTCTTGTCGATCTCATTGCCGAGGCAACAAACATCAACGAGCGCAGTGTCCTGGTGGACTACGGCTGCGGCATCGGTCGACTCGCCAAACCCTTGATCGAAAGGTTTGGCTGCACCGTAATCGGCGTCGACATCAGCAAAAGCATGCGCCGGCTTGGTGTGGAATATGTGGATGATGATCGCTTCACGCCGATGTCGAGAGTGGCATTTGCGAGGCTCTATCGATCCCTTTCGGTGGATCTGGTTATTGCGTCCTGGATACTGCAACACTGTCCCCAGGTGTACCAGGACCTGGACTTTATTAAAGGTTGCCTGCACCAGCAGGGCGGTCTCTTTGTTGTAAACAACAAGTCGGGAATGGCCATACCAACTGACAAGGGATGGTTGCACGATGGCTATGACCTTTGGGGCAGACTGGAAGCCGACTACACCGCTGAGAAGGATCATGAGTTCCCTGCTGACTGGCCGGATCTTCTCGTTCGCAGAAACGGTCGAATCGCGTATCTACGGCCACGCTTGCACGCGTGAAAGGTTAACCAGGTGTATCTGTGTTGATCAGCGCAGTTAACTGATCGAAAGCAAGCGGCATCGGCGGCCTCAGAAAACCGAGTGCCTTCACATCTTCTGTCCATTGGGCAAGCGGCATGGCTTTGGAGTAGCTGGCACCGCCGACAACCTTACTCATTCGTGACAGTGCCGTTTCTATCAGCTCAGCGCAGGCGACCTTCGCATGCATGGCGTCTGCCTGCATCGTTTCGGATTCACTCTCAATTGATCGCAGCGCACCCTGGTAAGCCTGTTCAGCAAGCCATAACTCATTCCGGCAGCGCGTCCATTCGGTCACTTCATATGGCCGCATCGTGTCCAGCTTGCCGCCGACCTTCTGCTTCGCAAAGGCAAGGGCGTTGTCCGCAACACCCAACACGACACCCGTAAACAGCATGTTGCTCATCGCGCTTGAAGACGCAGCGCAACGAATAAGCACCTCTCGAGTCACGGCGCGTGTAGAAGGGAAATCTGTGAACCTGAAGGCATGAGACTGGGTTGCTGACATACCCATACCATCCCAGGGCACGATCATGTGGCAGCCTGTGGAGCCATCCCACGGTTCATCGCGAGTTTCCACCCAGAAGAGATCCGGCAGGTCCGCGTCTTCACACTTTCCGGTTGTCACCATGTACCTGGCGTGGCCTGAACCACTGCCGAAGTGTTTATCCCCGGAGAGGAGGAACGTATTGCCGTCTTTGTGTTTTGCTGCCGTTTTGGTCCTGAGGATATCGCCACCAGATCCTGGCTCTGAGGTAACCGTGCCCCACCAGTCTTCCTTCGCGCTATCAATCACCCATTGCCGCTGCTGGACCCAGGCTTCCTGAGCATCATCAACCTCAGGCACCGAAAGAAAGAAAGTAATTACCGCGGGATGCATTGCAGAAACCAGGGCAACCGACGGATCACCGTGTGCGAGCGTCCTCACCATCATCGAATAGGATCGCGCAGATCCTGACAGACCTCGCCAGAGCCCACCCTGCTCTTCAGGCACGCCAGTCATGAGAAACCCGGCCGCCTTGATCTGCTCGAAGTCGGCAGGATCAAGCTCGCGGCGCTTCTGCCGGCCCACCGTATCTTGCGCAAATGATGTGGCGATGCGTTCCAGCTCTGAGATGACTGCCTGGCTTTCCATAAATACTCCTTCAGCGGCAACGCATCTTACTATCTACAGATGTTAAACTGCAGGTATGCAACTCGCCTTTGACAACACCTACAGCCAACTGCCGGGCCAGCTTTACTCAAAGCAGGCTCCCACACCCGTATCTGAACCCGGATTAATTCGGGTAAATCACGCACTTGCTGAACTACTGGGCATTGACCCAGCCTGGCTTGAGTCTGAAGAAGGCGTGAAGATCGTCGCGGGAAACCTTGTGCCGGAAGGTGCCGACCCCATTGCCACGGTCTACGCGGGCCACCAGTTCGGCAGCTGGAATCCCCAGCTTGGCGACGGACGCGCCGTGTTACTTGGCGAGGTGGTAGGTAAAGACGGCGAACGATACGACATCCAGCTGAAAGGCTCCGGGCAGACACCCTACTCGCGTATGGGTGACGGGCGTGCGCCGCTCGGCCCTGTGCTGCGTGAGTACATTGTCAGTGAAGCCATGTACGCCCTCGGCGTACCGACAAGCCGGATGCTCGCCGCTGTCACCACCGGTGACCCGGTGTTCCGTGAAGAGTCACTTCCAGGTGGAGTGTTGGCCAGGGTAGCAAAGAGCCACATTCGTTTCGGCACGTTCCAGTTCTTCGCCGCTCGCGAAGACATCGAAGCGCTGCGTGCGCTGACCGACCATGTTATTGATCGACACTACCCCGATGCGCGGCAAGCCGACAACCCGGTACAGGCCATGTTTGAAATGGTCTGCGCGGCCCAGGCGAAACTTGTGGTGAGCTGGCAGATGCTGGGCTTTATCCACGGCGTGATGAATACGGACAACATGCTGCTGTCCGGTGAGACGATCGACTATGGTCCGTGTGCGTTCATGGATACCTACGACCCTGAAACTGTCTTCAGCTCAATCGATCACGGCGGCAGGTACGCCTACCGGAACCAACCCGGCATCGCACACTGGAATCTTGCCTGCCTTGCCCAGGCACTGGTGCCGGTACTGGATGACAACGAAGACAAAGCGGTTGAACTCGCTCGAGATACGCTGGAGAAGTTCCCGGGCTTCTTCCTCGATGAAAACATCAGCGGCCTGCGACGGAAGCTTGGTTTGCAGACTATGCAAGACGATGATGAGGCACTCGCTAAAGACTTCCTCGATCTGCTCGAGTCAACCCAGAGTGATTTCACACTGGCGTTTCGCCGACTCAGTGAACTCGTCAGCGATTCAGGCGAAGACAGCGTACAGGACCTGTACGATTTTGACGATGCTTGTGCACCATGGTTATCCCGTTGGCGCGCAAGACTTGAAGGCGAAACAAGACCAGCAGATGAGATCCAGGCGGGCATGCTCGCGGTAAACCCGGCACTGGTACCACGCAACCATCTTGTCGAAGAAGCCATTAACGCCGCCCAGACTGACAACGACTTTTCGGTGTTTCACACCCTGGTAGATACGCTTTCCACGCCCTTCACGTACGCGCCTCACCTGGCAAAATTTGCCACGCCACCGCAGCCTGGTGAGGTGGTCAGGCAGACCTTCTGCGGCACCTGAAAATGCGCAAATCCGCTGCTGTTTTTTGCACCAAAATTGGTCAAAAACCTCATCTAAAACAGCAAGTTGCGTTATGTACCTCAAGAAATCCCGAAAATAGTCGCAAAAATGGCTGAAAGGCCGTTGTAAACGCGATTTCACTCGGGCACTATGCAGGCTGCCTTTGTGCCCGGTGTGCGCAGGCATGCACAATCCGTGCTGCAAAGGCCGCTAATAAGCTACTGATTCATAATGAGTTTTTCATACTGAAATCATCCGTGATCTAGCACGGTCTTGGTTTTTGGGGGAAGTAGCAAAAAAAACTAAAACTAGAGGGGAAACGTCGTGAAGAAACTATTTTCTTTCGGCCTTGCTGTGGTTTGTGCTTTTGGTTTTGCCAGCACAGCCTTTGCTGAGTCCAGGCAGCTCGAAGAAGTTGTAGTGACTGCCGAACGTCAGGAAGCATCGATTTCTGACACATCCATCTCCATCTCTGCATTTACGTCTGAACAAATCGAAGACTTCGGTCTGCGTGATCAGGCTGACCTGCAGAACCTCGTCCCTGCCACCGTCATCCTTCCATATGACGCCGCGATCCGCGGAGTGGGCAGGAACTTCCGAAGCCTGGGGGGAGATCCAGGTATTTCCACTTACATTAACAGCGTGTATTCGGAAGACCTTTACACCGCCACCATCCAGAGCTTCTGGGATATCGACCGGGTAGAAATCCTGCGTGGTCCCCAGGGCACACTGTATGGTCGTAACGCTATCGGCGGTGCAATGAACTTCATTCACAAGCGCCCGACCCAGGAATTTGAAGCTTCTTTCAAAACTGTGATCGGCAACCACGACATGGTCGACTTCTACGGTGCGATCTCTGGTCCGCTTATTGAAGACACCCTCGCGGGTCGATTCACCTGGACTAATCGTGAGCGTGACGGCTACATCGAAGATCTCGGTGGCGGTCCTGACCTCGACAGCCGCGGCGAAGAAAACTACGCCGTGCAGTTGAACTGGACACCGCGTGACGATCTCGAGTTCAACATCCGCACCAACAAGATCTCGGTACACCGGGTGATGGCTGGTGGTGACGGTGGCGGCGCCATTGTCTTCGCTGGTGAGAACATGGACGGTTCACGTAACTACGATCGTCTTGTTAACGGTTACCGTCGTGTTGATCCAAACCAGACTGACCCACGCGCACCAGACTACCTGGTACCAGAGTGGGACGTATTCCAGTTCACCAACCCAACCACAGGTGAAGTTGTACCTGGCCAGTACCGTCGTGCTGGTGTAGACGTTGGCGTTCGTGACAACGGTCAGTCCAACTCATTCAACCGCCTGAACCATGCCTTCGGTGACACCCTTGATCCATACGAGTGTGTATTCCTCGACAAGGACAACATCGACGGGGATGACCTTTGCGCACAGACCAACGGCCACAACCTCGAAGACTTCGAGCAGACTGGTATGCAGTTTGAAGCCAACTGGGATATTTCAGACACCCTGTCCATGAAGTACATCTTTGGCACCAGCCGCTACTCTTATGAGCGAATCACTGATGATGATTCTTCGCGCAGCCAGGCTCGTGACCTCGCGTTCTACGTGAACCACGAGATGCAGCACGACTCTCATGAGATCCAGGCGTTCTACGACATCAACGACAACATCTCTGTTACATCCGGTGTGTTCTGGTACATCGCCAAGATCGACCAGCGCGGTGACTTCTATGACACTACCCAGGATGGCAACAGTCTGTACGCGTACGATGCCGCGGCTAACGACCCATTCCATGTTGGTCTCGCTGGCTTCCCGCAGCAGCCAAGCCTGTTCACTGCTCGCGACTGCCGCAATGCACTGCGTGCAGGTCAGGGTTGCTTTGACTTCGTAGCCGGCCCGCTGACTGAAGAACTGCCAGAAGGTGGTACTTACGTTCAGCTTGGTCAGTGGAACGGTGACCCCACCGCCACCACTCAGATCAAGCACGGCCCGCTGACACAGGAAACTTATCTTGAGTACGGCACACGCTCCAAGCGTCGTGCATACGCTGCTTACACCCAGGGCGTATGGGACATCAACGATGAGTTCACTCTGACTCTCGGTCTGCGTTACGCGGAAGATGATTTCTCTGGTGAAGAGAACCTCCTGATCCCGACGAACATCTCAGCGTTTAACCCGATTATTGAAGGTAACTTCAACAGTGCCGCTCTTGGCCTTGGCGATTCCACGCTGGACGGTTGGGCTAACTTCAACATCATCCGTGGTGCACTGGATCCGGTTACACTGGCGCCTACTGGCGCAGTTGACCCATGGGTTGACGGTCTGCCTGCCTACGTTTCTGTTCACAGGAACCTGGACAGGGTTGATACGAAGACAACCTTCCGCATCAACCTCGACTGGACGCCAAACGAACGTGACCTGTGGTACTTCTCTGCGACTTCAGGCTATCGCTCAGGCGGCTTCAACCTGGTGTTCTTCTCAACGACGTTCACCTACGACCCGGAAGAGCTGATCGCATACGAGATTGGTTATAAGGGCCAGTTCTTCAACGACACCCTGCAGGTGTTTGCTTCAACCTACCTGTATGACTACGAAAATATTCATACATTTGGTAGCGAAGTATCACAGGCAACTGGTGGTACCACGTCTTCCGTACTGGAAGCACCTGGCGCTGAAATCTACGGTCTTGAAGGTGAAATCCTCTGGCTGGCAACTGACAGCATCACAGTCGGTGGTAACTTCAGCTACACGCCGAGTGAGTACACCAAGTCTCTGTTTATCCAGGACGCAAACGATCCACGCTTCCCGGATGACCTGATTCCAAACCAGGACACAGCCCTCGACATCAAAGGTAACCGCGTACTGCAGGTACCTGAGTACAAGGGTTCTGCGTTTGTAACCTGGGACAAGCCGCTTGGTGATCGTGGTGATCTGTCGCTGACTTTCTCAGCCAGCTGGATCTCCGAGGTTTACTTCAGCCAGTTCGAAACCGACCTGGACGAAGCACCTGCTTACGAGCGTTATGACCTTCGTGGCACCTGGATGAGCCCAGACAAGAACTGGGTTGTTACCGGTTTCGTTCACAACCTGCTGGATGAAATTGGCATTCGCCAGATCGAAGGCCACGGTGCAGACGATGGTTATCGTCGTACCGGTCAGGTTACTGAACCACGTCTTTACGGCGTTGAGGTTACCTGGAACCTGAACTAACTCATGGCGAGTTAATTCAAAAGTCGAAACGCTACTTTCTCGACTAATAAAAAGGCGCTCTAAGGGCGCCTTTTTTTATGCATAAATGGAATTAGCCGAGCGGGCTACATTTCGTTGATGTCTGCCCTTTTATGTGAAATATTGGTTGTACCTTAAATAAGTTGTTTTGAGGGGAGCCTAACGCGCAACGCTGTAACGACGCGACAAGCTACTAAAAGAAGTACAAAAACAAGAAGTACAACAATAAAGGGGAAACGTCGTGAAGAAACTATTCACCGTCGGCCTGTCGGTCGTGGTGGGGCTTTGTATGTCCATCACTGCACTGGCAGAATCCAGTGGTCGTCAACTTGAAGAGGTTGTGGTCACCGCCGAACGTCAGGAAGCATCGATTTCTGACACATCCATCTCCATCTCTGCATTTACGTCTGAGCAAATTGCCGAATTCGGTTTACGTGACCAGGCAGACCTGCAGAACCTCGTACCTGCCACCGTCATCCTTCCATATGACGCCGCGATCCGCGGAGTGGGCAGGAACTTCCGAAGCCTGGGGGGAGATCCAGGTATTTCTACATACATTAACGGTGTGTATTCGGAAGACCTCTACACCGCCACCATTCAGTCCTTCTGGGATATCGACAGGGTAGAAATCCTGCGCGGTCCCCAGGGCACACTGTATGGTCGTAACGCCATCGGCGGTGCAATGAACTTCATTCACAAACGACCAACGCAGGAGTTTGAGGCTTCCTTCAAGACTGTAGTTGGTAACCACGACATGGTCGACTTCTACGGTGCGATCTCTGGTCCGCTTATTGAAGACACCCTCGCAGGTCGATTCACCTGGACCAATCGCGAACGTGACGGCTACGTGAAAGATCTGGGTGGTGGTCCTGACCTCGACAGTCGCGGCGAAGAAAACTACGCCGTGCAGTTGAACTGGACACCGCGTGATGATCTTGAGTTCAACATCCGCACCAACAAGATCACGGTTCACCGTGTGATGGGTGGTGGTGACGGTGGTGGGGCCATCGTCTTCTTCGGTGAGAACGCCGACGGTTCACGAAACTACACTCGTCTTGTGAACGGCTATCGACGTGTTGATCCAGCACAAACTGATCCACGGGCAACCAACTACCTTGACCCAAGCATGGAAGTGTTCAACTTCACCAACCCAAGTACGGGCGAAGTTGTACCAGGCCAGTATCGTCGTGCAGGTGTTGACGTTGGTAACGTAACCAACGGCCAGTCCAACGCTTTCAACAGGATTGCAGAAGGCTTCGGTGAAACCGCCTCTCCATGGGAATGTGTATTCATCGACAAGGACAGCATCGACGGTGATGACCTTTGTGCTTTTACAAATGGTCACAACCTCGAGGACTTCGAACAGACCGGTATGCAGTTTGACGTGAACTGGGATATCTCAGACACACTGTCCATGAAGTATATCTTCGGTACCAGCCGCTACTCTTATGAGCGAATCACTGATGACGATTCCTCGCGCAGCACCGTTCGTGATAACGAGTTCTACGTTAACCACGAAATGCAGCACGACTCTCATGAGATCCAGGCGTTCTATGACATCAACGACAACATCTCTGTTACATCCGGTGTGTTCTGGTACATCGCCAAGATCGACCAGCGCGGTGACTTCTTTGACACCACGCAGGACGGCAACAGTCTGTATGCAGTAGATGCAAGCAACGATCCATTCCACTTTGGTTCAGTCTTCCCGGATGCACCAACTGTTGGACTTTTCTCAGCACGTAACTGCCGCGATGCTATTCGCCTCACCGGCAGCTGTACCCAATGGAACGGTGCAGTCCTAACTGAGGAACTTCCAGAGGGCACTTCTTACGTTGAAGTTGGCCCATGGAGTGGTGATGACGGCAACGGCTGGAGCCCCAGGATCAAGCACGGTCCTGAGACCGCTGAAACCTATCTTGAGTATGGTACACGCTCCAAGCGTCGCGCATGGGCTGCTTACACCCAGGGTGTATGGGATATCAACGATGAGTTCACTTTGACTCTCGGCCTGCGTTACGCGGAGGATGATTTCCGCGGCCAGGAAAACCTGGTTATCCCCACCATCATTGATGCGTTCACCCAGGCGACACAGGGCATCTTCTCAAGTGCAGCACTCGGTATTGGTGACTCCACCCTCGACGGATGGGCAAACTTCAACATCCTGCGTGGTGCAATCGACGCTGAGACGCTGCAGCCAACCGGCGTGGTTGATCCATGGGTTGATGGTTTCGCTTCCTACGTTTCTGTTCACAGGAACATGGAACGCGTTGATGAGAAGACAACCTTGCGTATCAACCTGGACTGGACACCTAACGATCGTGACCTGTGGTACTTCTCTGCCACGTCTGGTTACCGTTCTGGTGGCTTCAACCTCGTATTCTTCTCCGCGACGCATACCTATGATCCGGAAGAGCTGATTGCTTACGAGATTGGCTACAAGGGCCAGTTCCTAAATGACACCCTGCAGGTGTTTGCTTCTACCTACCTGTATGACTACGAAAACATTCATACATTTGGTAGTGAGGTTTCACCAGCAACCGGTGGTACAACCACTTCGGTACTGGAAGCACCAGGTGCAGAGATCTACGGCTTTGAAGCTGAAATCCTCTGGCTGGCAACTGACAGCATCACCGTCGGCGGTAATGTGTCCTTCACGCCAAGTGAGTACACAGAAACACTGCTGATCCAGGACGCTGCAGATCCACGCTTCCCGGATGACCTGATTCCAAACCAGGACACCAACCTTGATATCAAGGGTAACCGCGTACTGCAGGTGCCTGACTACAAGGGTTCTGCGTTTGTAACCTGGGACAAGCCAATGGGTGACCGTGGTGACTTCTCACTCACGTTCTCAGCCAGCTGGATTTCTGAAGTTTACTTCAGCCAGTTCGAAACAGATCTGGACAGGGCGCCTGCCTATGAGCGCTACGACCTTCGTGGCACCTGGATGAGCCCTAACAAGAACTGGATCGTCACCGGTTTCGTTCACAACCTGCTCGACGAAGTTGGTATTCGTCAGATTGAGCCACACGGTTCAACTGATGGCTATCGTCGAACTGGTCAGGTCACAGAGCCTCAGCTCTATGGTCTGGAAGTGACGTGGAACCTGAACTAACAGAACATTAGTTCGAACGAAAAAGGCGCTCTTCGGAGCGCCTTTTTTATGCGTTTTCAGAAGCCTTCAGCAGTCTCAGGCACAACATCCGGGAGATGTTGAGCAGCAGGTGCGCTGCTATCTCGGGATCTTCTTTCATGATGAGGCGGATCTGCGCTTCAGAAAGCGCTAGCACCCTCACCTCATCGGTTGCAGCAAACACATCCTGCGTCCTCGGCATACCGAGCAGAAACGCCATCTCTCCAAACAGGTCGCCCGGGGTAAAAAGCGCCAGCACATCAGCGCCGTCACGCACCTCTACAACTCCGTTTAGCACCACATACATGTGATTGGCAGTGTTACCCTTCAATATCAGGACGTCGCCCGCGTTGCACTCGAGAATACTGCCGCGCTCAAGGCAACGAGCACGCTGGTCTTCAGTCATTCCCGAGAATGGATCAATATCCGAGGGAGAGAGCTTTTCCAGCTCTCCAAAGACACCCGACCAGTAATCATCCGCCAGGCTGAACTTCTGGCTTTGAGTGCCCGCTCTCGATGTTTTCTCTTCAGCAACCTGCGGTATCCGCGCATCCGCGCCAAAATCCTTGAGCGCGTTGCCCATCGGTGAGCCAATGAACTGCAGGTAATCAACGTCTTCTGCCAGGATCACCAGCAGGATCAGGTAACCCACATCGGGGCTGTTGTAGTTGGTTTTCGAGTAGGGCCTGAAACCGAGTCCCATGTAGAGATTTAAGAGATGGGGTTCGCAATCACCAAACACCAGCTGTATACGATGCTCATTTACAAACGACATGTACCACTCAAACATGCGCAGCAGTACATCACTGCCTCGACACTCAGGCACGACGAAGAAACGTTCACCAATGACGATCTCCTGCGGCTGCACCTCGGCAAGAAACTCGCCCAACTGGTACTGCATCACATGCTGGGTTGAAAACTCAGCATCACCACCCCAGGTGTGCCGCATGGCACCAACAACTTTGCCATCGCGCACCATGTACACCTGCCGTGAGACCTCATCAATCTCTTCGTAGAAGGTTTCTTCACCGTGGTCCGCAACATCCAGGTACCGCTCAAGTTCGCCGATATAGGTCTGGTAGCGCAGACTGTAGATCAGTGCTTTTTCTTCATCTGTATGGGCGAGATAAATCCCATCAGGTTTTGCGATTGAGTTATCCATCCCAGCAGTCTGCGCCAGGACTTTCATGCAGACAACCTCCTTTTGTCGCCAGGTGGGTGCTGTCGCCGTACTGAGGGAATTCCATTAGCATAGAGGCTTTCCCGCGATCATGAGAAAGGACCAGACAATATGCACACTGGCGTACTGATCTTCCCAACCGACTACACCATTCGAATGGATGAACTGGCGCGCGAGCTTGAAAGCCGCGGGTTTGAATCGCTGTTTGTACCTGAGCATACGCATATCCCTGCCAGTCGGCAGTCGCCGTGGCCGGGTGGGCCTGACCTGCCACGTGAGTACTGGAGCTCGCTGGACCCGTTTGTTGCCCTGTCTTTTGCAGCGGCCGCCACTACCAACCTGAAATTGGGCACAGGCATTTGCCTGCTGCCACAGCGCGACACCATCACCACCGCAAAGTCGGTGGCGACGCTCGACCAGATGAGCAATGGACGTTTCATCTTCGGCATCGGCGGCGGCTGGAACAAGGAAGAAATGGCGCACCACGGGACAAGCTATGACATACGTTTCGCAAAGATGCGGGAACAGGTTCTCGCCATGAAAGAACTGTGGGGCAAAGAAGAAGCAGCTTTCCACGGCGAACACGTCAACTTTGACGCAAGCTGGGCTGAGCCAAAACCTGTGCAGCAACCAAACCCGCCAATTCTGCTTGGGGGTGAAACCGACTACACGTTGCGACGCATTGTTGAATACTGCGACGGCTGGCTACCACGTACCCGAAGCGATTTTGACGCAGCGGAGAACATCGCGCGACTCAAGAAATTCGCCGATGATGCTGGCCGTGATATGTCCACACTGACCGTCAATATATTCGGCGCGGCACCCAACAAGGACATCCTGGAAGGTTACCGTGACGCCGGGGTTACCCGCTCAATACTGCCGCTGCCTTCCGCTGATCGGGACAAGGTGCTCAGTATCCTGGATCGTTACAACGACCTGCTGTGATCCGAACACTGCTGACCACCCTGTTACTGGCAAGCTTTGCCAGCGCACATGCTTTTGAACCCGCCTCGAGCCGGGACGAAGTGCGCGACCGGATAACATCGTTACCTTCATCCGACATCTGGTGGACGGTTGAAGGTGAGGCGATGCTGTGGAACTTCAAAAACCTGCATCGAATCATGCCGACGGTTAACGTGTACCGAGCAGGCCAGGTCAGTCCGCTCGAGGAAGCACCCGATGAAAGGATTGCTGACTACATGGTGCAAACACCGGATGGGGACCTCCGGTTTGATGCCTCCCTTAGTAGCCGCTACTCATCAACCATGGGTATCGTCATCACGCATCGGGGTAGAGTTGTTTTCGAGCGCTACCCGCGCCAACAGCCCTATGAAAAGCCCGTCCATTGGTCCGTCACCAAGGCGCTTGTTGGCACCCTCATCGGCATTCTTGAAGCAAATGGGAAGATAGATACCGATACCGCTATCGAGCAGTACATCCCGACGCTCGGCGCTTCATCATTTAAAGGTATTACTGTTCGCAACATCCTCGACATGGCAACGGGCCTCGACTGTCCGGAAGAATACGAGGACAAGTCCTCCTGCTACTACCAGTATTCGATGACGGTGGGTGACGGGCATTGGAACGAGGCATCACCTGACAACCCTTACACGTTCACCGCTGGTGTCCAGGTTGAATCCTATGCACCGCAGGGCACTTCGTTTTCCTACTCGGGTATCAATACGTTTGTGCTTGCATGGCTGGTGGAAGAAGTCACCGGCATGCCATTCCAAGATGCGCTGAGCCAGTACATCTGGCGCAACATGGGCGCCGAACATGACGCCAGCATCATTGCTCCGCGTTTTGGTGTTGCCGTTTCACACGGCGGTCTGCTCGCAACGCTGCGGGACGTTGCCCGCTTCGGGATACTGCACACACCCAGTGCCGATGTGCTGTCAGCAGATACCATCGTGCCGCAAAGCTACGTTCATAAACTCCTGAACGATGGCCGTCCCGCAGCGCTGGCGCAACGCAGGTACCAATGGCCAGTGCCGGAAGATGCCAAACACAATATTTACCAGTGGGATTTTGTGTTTGAAAACGACGACATCTACAAAGGTGGCTGGGGCGGCCAGGGCTTGCTGGTGAACCCTACCCATGACTGGGTTGTCTCTTACACAGGCTACTTTTCGGAAAACAAAGAGGAGACCATCAACCTCCTGCCCATTGTTCGAGAGATGCTACAGACGCTTTATCAAAAAGAAGACCAGAAAGAAGAAAAATAACCGATGAAAGAAAACATCCCGGAACCCGAAGTTGACTGGTTCATTTTCTGGGGCGGTACGCTGATCCTGTTGGCGGTAGTCATCCCCATCGTCTTCATTCCTGATCTTTCCAAGCAGGTGATTCAGTCCGTCTTCACCTGGATAACGACGGAACTCGGCGTGCTTTATGTTGTGACGGCAACTCTTACTATCGGCTTCCTGCTCGTTGTCGCTGTCAGCGACTGGGGACGGATCGTCCTGGGCGAACCGGACGAGGCCTACTCCATGTTCAGCTGGATCTCCATGCTGTTCTGCTGTGGTATCGGTGCAGGCCTGATTTACTGGGGCGCAGCCGAATGGACCTATTACTACGTAGCACCTCCCTTCGGCGTTGAGCCCCGTTCCGATGAGGCCGTTATCTGGGCCTCAAGTTATGGCATGTTTCACTGGGGTCCGGTTGGCTGGGCGCTGTACACACTGCCTGCGGTGGCGCTGTGCTGCAGCTATCACCTGAAGAAAGTGCCCTCCCTGCGCCTGAGTGACGCGTGTGAACCGGTGCTCGGCAAGCTGAGCCAGGGCGCTGTGGGGCGGGTGATCGATCTCTTTTTCATCATCGGCCTGCTTGCCACAGCAGCGACAGGTATTGGGCTTGGTACTTCGGTGGTCACTTCATCTATTACCCGGGCGACCGGGCTGGAAGATGGCTTTCCCCATGCAGTTCGCGATCATCACGGTCATCTCTTCGCTCATCGCGTATTCGGTCTATCGGGGGCTGAATGACGGTATTCGCGTATTGAGCATCATCAACGCATCCCTTGCGCTGATCCTCGTTGCGTTTGTACTCATCGCCGGGCCAACCCGCTTCATCCTGGAAATGGGCGTGACGAGCATCGGCACCATCGCCCAGAACTTCATCAAGATGATGACCTGGGCTGACCCGATGGAACGCGCTAGCTTTGTTGAAAGCTGGACCGTCTTTTACTGGGCCTGGTGGCTTGCACTTGGCCCCTTCGTTGGCATGTTTGTGTGCAAGATTTCCGAAGGAAGAACAATCCGCGAAGTGATCTTCGGTACGCTGGGATTCGGCAGCCTTGGCTGCTGGATCTTCTTTATCGTGCTGGGCAATCACGCACTCTTCATGGAACTGTCCGGCGCCCTGCCGATCATAAAGGAGGCCCAGGAAGTTTCGCCCAGCGCGGCGATTGCCACGATTGTTGAACACCTGCCCATGGGCGGCTTCTGGCTGGTTTATCTTGGTGTGATCGGCGTGATCTTCACCGCGACAAGTTACGACTCTGCTTCCTATACGCTTGCCGCCGGTGCCAGCAGGAACCTGACCGAACACGCACACCCGAAAACCTGGCATCGGGTTTTCTGGGCAATATGTATTGGCATCCTGCCCATCAGCCTGCTTTCGCTGGGCGGCCTTCGCGTATTGCAGACCGCATCGATCGTTGCGTCATTGCCGCTGGTTGCCGTCTATGCATTGCTCGCTTTTTCCGCAGCGAGAACACTCAGGTCATCGGCTTAGACGATCGTCGCCAGCGCGTCGAGCACCTTGTTAGGTTGTTCCGACATCATTGAGTGACCACATGGGTCCAGCTTCACGACGTTGGCACCATCAATAATCTCGGCGACCTTGAGGGCGTTAACCGGCATGGTCATCTTGTCCTGCATGCCAACAACAATCAGCGTATTTGCCTTGATTGACGCGGCAAGTTCTTCACCATTACTGAACTCGTTGCAGGCATTAAAGTCAGCAAAGTAGACACCGTCCGCAGTACGCTCGATCAATCGCTGGCCGCCCATGGTCATACACATACCGGGATTCTCGTTGCCCCCCATAAGTCCAAAGCTGCTGTGACTCCAGGTGTTCGCCATATCGATGGCATCGTGGCTGTTGTCTCGAGCAGCATCGAGCAGTACCGCACCAACCGGCATTGGGGTAGACGTGCCAAGCAACGCCATGGCACGGGTTCGCTCCGGGTACTGCGCCGCAAAGCTCAACGCCACCAGTGAACCCATGCTGTGACCAACCACCGCCGCCTGTTCGATTTCCAGCACGTCCAGCGCAGATTTCAGCCAGGCGGACATCGCCTCGATGGACGCAAGCGGCTCACCGGACGAGCGACCATGTGCGGGCAGATCAAACGCAAACACGTTGTAACCATGTCGGGCAAAGTATCTTGAGCACATCGTCCAGACACTGTGATCCATACCTGCGCCATGAACAAACACCACGCTTTGCTGCTCCGCCTTAATGCTGCCGTTGCCAACGGAGTAAAACGTTTTTTCACCATTCACTTCGATATACATAGCTGTTACCTCTGCGATGCTCTGAGACCTGCCTTGAGGTCAGCCAATAGATCTGCGGGGTCTTCAAGGCCGACGGAAATCCGGATCAGACCTTCTGATATTCCTGCAGCCTTGAGTGCGTCACTGTCCATTCGATGATGGGTGGTGCTCGCCGGGTGAATCACCAGCGATTTGGCATCACCGACGTTGGCCAGGTGTGAGAAGACGCTGAGGCTTTCAATGAACTTGATGCCTGCTTCCCTGCCACCCTTGATATCAAAGCAGAACACCGCGCCTGCCCCTTTTGGCAGCAGTTCTTTTGCCAGGGCATGATCGGGGTGTGACTCGAGCATTGGGTGGGTGACGCTTTCTATCGCCTCGTGTTCTGAAAGGTATTCAACCACGGCTTTCGTGTTTGACATGTGCTTGTCCATGCGCAGGGACAGGGTTTCAATGCCCTGCATGATATGGAACGCGGTGGTTGGGCTCATGCAGGCACCAAAGTCCCGCAGGCCTTCTTTTCTTGCCCGTGTGATAAACGCAGCCGGACCAAACTCTTCCGCAAAGTTGAGGTTATGAAAACCAGCGTAGGGTTCCACCATCGTTGAATGTTTGCCAGACGCTTCCCAATCAAAGGTGCCGCCATCAACCAGCAGGCCGCCGATCACGACACCGTGACCAGACAGGAACTTGGTTGCCGAGTGCATGACAATGTCTGCGCCATGATCAATCGGTTTGCAGAGATAGGGGGTTGAAAACGTTGCGTCCACCATCAGCGGCAAACCTGCTTCGTGCGCAATCGCTGACAGCTCAGGCACATTGAGTACTTCAACACCCGGGTTGCCGACAATCTCGCCAAAGATCAGCCTTGTATTCGGCTGGATCGCTTCCTTGAATGCATTCATGTCGCGTGGATCGACAAAGGTTGTCTCGATGCCAAACCGCCTGAGCGTATAATCGAGCAGGTTGTGTGTGCCGCCATAGATACTGCGCGAGGCAACAATGTGTTCACCTGCACTGACAATCGTTGTGACACCCAGGTGCATCGCCGCCTGGCCACTTGCTGTAGCAATTGCACCAACACCGTTATCGAGCGATGCAATGCGTTCTTCGAGCACAGCATTGGTCGGGTTGGAGAGCCGTGAATAAACGTGCCCTGCCCGCTCGATGTTAAAAAGGCCAACCGCAAAATCCGTATCCTTAAAGACGTAGGATGCCGTCTGGTAAATCGGCGTGGCCCGCGCCCCGGTGCTCGGGTCGGGCTGCTGGCCTGCGTGCAGGGATAACGTGTCAAAACCGTAGGTGGGTGGCTTGGCCATCCGGGTTCTCCGCTCAGAATTTCAGCCCGCCAAGATACAGGAATCACGCAGGCCAGTCAGCCGATGAAACGACCTGAAACGTCATTAATACCGGCTTATCAGGCAGGGGTATCGCTGTTTGACATGGTATACACTCGAAGGACACATCGCGCTGAAGCACAGGGAGTTAAACGGGAGCATGACGGAATTCATTCGTACACCTGATGAGAATTTTGCCGGCCTTGCCGACTTTCCATTTGATCCGAACTATCACGCATGGAAGGACATGCGGATGCACTATATTGACGAGGGTCCGAAGGATGCCCCGGTGATGTTGCTGCTGCATGGCATGCCAACCTGGGGATACCTTTACCGCCACGTGATTCCGCCCCTGCTCAAAGCAGGCTACCGGTGTGTCGCCCCTGATCACCTTGGATTTGGCCGCTCAGACAAACCGACAGACCTGAACTTCTATACGATTGCGCGGCACACGGAAGTTCTCACCAGCCTGATCACTTCACTCGACCTGAATGACATCACGCTGGTCTGCCAGGACTGGGGTGGGCCGACAGGCCTTGCCCAGGCGACCATCATGCCGGAGAGGTTTTCGCGTCTGGTCATTATGAATACCTGGCTGCACCACGATGAATTTGAATACTCACCCGCGATTCGCGACTGGAACAAGAACTGGCACGAGGGCGGAAACTTCTGCCGAGAAAAACCGAACATGGGACTCCTGATGGTAGTGAGCGCGGGCCTGGTTGGACCTGACGTTGCGATGCCGGCGATGGCGGGGATGGCGCCATTGCCTGACTTTGAAGGCGAGGCAAGGAACATCTATGACGGCTTCTACGCGCCGATTAAAGATCAACCAGATGAGGCCTACAACGGTCTGCGACGCTTCCCACTCTCCATCTGCTTTGACAACTACGATGGTGGCAATGGCGCCATGCAGACCCATTGTTATAAAACCCTGCTCAACTGGGACAAGCCCTGCCATTTCATCTGGGGTATCACCGACGCGGTATTCACAGAAGACTGGGGAAGGCAGTGGGCCGGCCAGATGAACGCAACATTCAGCCCGATTGAGGGTGCAGGACACTTCCTGCAGAACACTCACGGCCCGCAGCTTGCCGAAACGCTGCTCACGAGAATCTCGGAGGAATAATATGTTTGAAATTCGCAACTACCACTACGACCCTGCCCAGTTTGATGCCTACAAAAAATGGGCGATTGACCTTGCGGTCCCCTACCTGAAAGCAAACCTCGACATCGTCGGCTTCTGGGTTGATGACGGCACCCCACCGGAGTTGTTAGGCGCCGACCCGGAGCCGCACAAACACGGCTCCGCCAACATCACCTGGATCATCCGCTGGGATTCCAAGGAAGCACGGGATGCCGGACACAAGGAGATCTTCCAGGGTGAAGGCTGGGCTGAGGTGTGGGCTGCGCATCCGGATGCTAATGGGTATCTGCAGATGGAAGCGAAGTTTGCGGAGGAGTTGTAGGGCTTTGGTACTATAGATCTCTCCGTTTCGCAGCCTTTGGCTGCTACAGTCGAGATGACGTTGACCTCTAAAACGCCGTCATCTCGACCGAAGCCGAAGGCGTAGCGGAGAGATCTCAACCCCAAAAAAACACCCCAATCCAGAGTTTCATCTTTAAACTTAGCATGCTATCGTCAAACCCAGGTCATCAAAGAATGAAAGGGGATTCTCATGTCCGACGAATGGCATTCATCGTGTTGCGTACTGTGCTCCGCTAACTGTGGCATCAAGGTCCAGCTTGGCGGCGAAGACGGTCGCGAACTGGTTCGCATCAAGGGAGACGAGGCCCACCCGGGTTCGCAGGGATACCTCTGCAACAAAGCTTCCCGCCTCAACCACTACATCAACGGCAAGGATCGAGTCCTGCATCCTCTGCGCAGGAATGCTGACGGCGGTTTTGATGAAGTCAGCTGGGATACTGCGATCAGTGAGATTGCAGCAAAGCTCACCAGCATCCGTGATGAACACGGCGGCGACAAGATCTTCTACTACGGCGGCGGTGGACAGGGTAACCACACCCCCGGGCTTTACTCTCGCAGCACTAACGAAACGTTGGGGATCAAGTACCGCTCCAACGCGCTGGCTCAGGAGAAGACCGGTGAGTTCTGGGTTTGCGAAGAAATGTTTGGCGGCTGGCCACACCCTGATATGGAGCACTGTGAGGTAGCGGTTTTTGTCGGTAAAAACCCGTGGCACTCCCACGGCATCCAGCGCGCCCGCGCCACGCTGCGTGAAATCAACAAGGACCCCAATCGCAAGATGATTGTGATTGATCCAAAACGCACCGAGACTGCTGACCTGGCTGATATTCACCTGGCGGTGACACCCGCACGCGACGCATGGCTTTTTGCTGCTATTGCGGCCGTCATTGTCCAGCAGGAAATGTACGATGCCGAATTCATGGCGGCACGTGTTGAAGGTCATGAGAACCTGTTCGACGTACTGCGCGCCATTGATGTTGATGAGTTTGCGGACATCTGCGGCATTACGCGTGAACAGATTGAAGAGACTGCACAGGTCATCGCAGACGCGTAGAGCGTGGCGGTACTGGAAGACCTTGGCACACAGATGAACCGCCACTCGACGCTGGTCTCATACCTGCAGCGCCTGATGTGGATTACGACCGGTAACTTTGGCCGTAAAGGCACCAACAATGTAGCGCTTGGATTTGGTGGCATTGGCGGCGGTCACAGGGCAGGCAAGACGCCCGTGACAGGCGCACCTATCATCGCCGGGCTGATCCCGTGTAACTCGGTTGCTGAAGAGATCCTGACCGATCATCCGGATCGATTCCGGGCAATGATCGTCGACTCCGGCAACCCGGTTCACTCGTTAGCAGAGAGCCAGAAATTCCGTGAGGCGATGGCGAAGCTGGATTGCACCGTGGTTATTGACGTCTTCATGACAGAAACGGCGATGGAAGCCGACTACGTTTTGCCTGCTGCTAACCAGTACGAGAAAGCGGAAGCCACCTTTTTTAACTTTGAGTTCCCGAACAACTACTTCCATGTCAGGACGCCGCTTTTCAAAGCACCTGACTCCGTACTGCCGGAATGTGAAATTCACTCACGGCTGGTGGAAGCCATGGGTGCGATGCCGCAGGATATTGTCGACAGCTGGAATGCTGCGCTAGAAGACTCACGTGTCGCCTTTTCAATAAAGGTCCTGGAGGATATGTCTGCAAACCCAGCCATCATGGGCATCATGCCAGCGCTCTTGCACCGCACACTTGCCAGGACACTGCCTGAAGGTATGGAAAACGCGGTGGGTGTCTGGGCACTAGCGCAGGAATTCTCAATGCGAAACCCTGAGCAACTGCAGGCCGCTGGCATCACTGATGCCGGTGAAGGTCTCGGCAACGCGCTGTTTGATGCGCTGCTGGCAGGTAAATCCGGTACCGTCTTTTCTTCAGAAGGCTGGGACGGCTCCATGAATCGTCTGAAGGGCGGCAAGATCAACCTCAGCAATCCGGAATTGATCGAGGAAATCGGCGTACTGGAAGAAGGTGCTCCTAGTGAGGCAACCGGCGACTTCCCGTTCCTGCTGTCTGCCGGAGAACGCCGCGCTTTCACGGCTAACACCATCATGCGTGATCCGGAGTGGCGCCGAAAGGACTTCGATGGCGCGCTGCTGATGAACCCGGATGATGCTGCCAGGTTGAATCTTGGCAGTGGTTCGACGGCCACCGTTACATCAACAACAGGCGTGGTCACGGCGCTCGTCGAAACCTCTGACCGCATGATGCGCGGGCACGTATCGCTGCCCAACGGCCTTGGCCTGCACTACCCCGACGAAAACGGAGAAAGCAGGTTACATGGTGTTGCACCGAACGAACTGACTTCGCTGGACGACCGGGACAAGTTCGCAGGCACGCCCTGGCACAAAAGCGTACCGGTCAGGATAGAAGCCGGATAAGACTCCATACCGCTGCTTCCCGGCCCTGGGAAGCAGCGCGCTCGTCCGTGAAAACCTTTATTTTGCAGCGCCGCATAGGTAAAGTGCGCCGCTAAGCCTTCCAGTCATCACGATCATGAAAAGCACAAAATCTCTCTATACATTTGTTCTCGCTTCGCTGCTCGCCAGCCCCGCTCTCGCAGAACCTATCCATCAGGGCCTGTCCGATAAATGGCGCTTTGATTTCACTGCGGTGTCCTATTCACCGGAAGCGACCCTGCGTTCCACCGTACCAGGTGACCCGCCAACAGAAGTCACACTGGATGACCTGAACGCGGATGATGACGAGACGACCGGGCAGTTCTCCATTACCGGGCGTTTTTCAGACAAGTGGCGCGCTTCGTTTGCCTACACCGATCTTTCGGTGTCTGGCTACAACATTAACTCTCGCAACTTCAACTTTGATGGCGTTGACTATCCGCTCCAGACGGAGTTGGACACTGAGCTTGATGTGACAATGTACATCGCCGCCGTGGACTATGCGATCCACCAGTCGGATACGACAGAGTTTGGTATCGGCGCCGGTCTTCACGCAATCGACCTTGATATCAGCTTTGTCGGTTCACTGAACGGCATCACCGTTGGCAGTTCATCAGAAGACTTCCTGGCGCCACTGCCAAACATTCGCGGTTACGTGCGTCATGCGTTTAACGAAAAGTGGTTGTTCGGCGCCGGTATCGGCTGGATGGGTGCTGAGATTGACGAGTATGACGGCAGCCTGCTCCTGGGCTCGGCGTTCCTGGACTATCGTATCAACAACAATTGGACGCTGGGTGTGAACTACCAGTACATCGAGATCGATCTGGAGATTGACGACAACCTGAGTGAAGACGAATACGACGTCGAACTGCCCGGGCTTGGCATCAGCGTAACTTACAGCATCCCCAAGTAGGCTCCTTGGTTCCCATCTCTAGGCAACCTTCTGTGTTGCCTCTTCATTGATATTCACAAGCAGATTTTCCATTCCCCGCACCAGGGGAATGGGCGTCCATTCAATCTCCTGCTCCGCCAGGGTCATATTCGGGAAACGGTCAAACAACCGGTTAAACGCCACCTTAGCCTCAAGTCGCGCCAGGTTCAGGCCGAGGCAAAGGTGTGGACCATAACCGAATGAAACGTGTTTGATGTCTTTACGCGTCACATCAAACACATCAGGGTTCTCATTCGCAGCCGGATCCCGGTTCGCCGCAGCAATCACCGGCACAACCAGCTGCCCCGCCTTCACCTTCTTACCGTGGTATTCAATATCTTCATGGGCATAACGCGGCATCAGCTGTACGGGCGGCTCGTAGCGCAGCATCTCTTCAATCGCATTTGGCATCAGTTCACGGTCACGCTTGAGCAGTTCAAACTGGTCGGGATGTTGTAACAGGGTATAGAGACCATTGCTGATCAGCCTGGTTGTCGTCTCATGACCTGCTACCAGTAACAGCACGCAGGTACTGTACATCTCCTCACTGGTCAGGCGATCGCCCTCTTCCTCGGCCGCAATCAATCTTGCTATCAGGTCCTGACCCGGCGACGCTCGCTTTACCTCAATGACTTCCTTGAAGTACTCGTTGAGCTGTTCAGATGCAATGGCACCCTCCTCCATCTTCTCATCATCACCTATTGCCGTGACGCCAAGCAGCCGGTTGGACATATCCTGAAACTTGTCGAGATCGGCTGCAGGCAGGCCAAGCAGCTCGGCAATCACAATTGCGGGTAGTGGTTTCGCAAGTTGATCGACAATATCGTACTGCCCACTTCCCTCGTCGTAATCAGCCAGGCAACGATCCAAGATCTCAGCGATGCGCGGCTCCATGGAAAGAATGTACTTGTGGTTAAAACCATGGGTGACGAGTTTGCGAAGGCGCGTGTGATCCGGCGCGTCAAGCTGAAGCATGGTTGGATTATCAATAAAGGGGACACGCCCGTCCGGTGATGCCGCTTTTATCGTTCGCGTCAGGAACTTGTTTCGACGAATGTCTGATGAAAACCTCGGGTCGAGGAACAGCTGCTGGGCCTCTTCAAAACCCAGCACCATCCAGCCACGATTGGTGTAGGTCCTGAGCACCTTGGCCTTGTTACGTAGCATATTCCAGCCACGATAAGGGTCACGCAGGTCTTCTTCGATAGGGATGCCATGATTACTGCCGGTAATCAGGCGGTCAGCGATACGCAGTACGAAGAATGCTACCTGACCGAGCGCAAGCAGAAGTTTTCTTTTCATAGATGAACCCCTTGCAACAGTTCACCCTAACTTACCCAACTCTGCCTGGCGCAACAACGCCGCCTGGTCAGCTTCTCTAAGTTATTGAATTTTATGGGCGTAAATAGTCTGGTTCAGTCGATAATTGACTGGTAAGCCCGCACCCTCAGCTCACGCCGAATCGGATAGGTAGACGACGGGATCAACTGCGTCAGGAAAATCACGTACATATCCTGCACCGGGTCGAGCCAGAAAAACGTACTGGCCGCACCACCCCAGTGGTATTCGCCCACGGAAGTAATGATGCTCGCCTTCACCGGATCCAGCACCACGGCAAAACCCAGGCCAAAGCCAATGCCATCGTAGTTGGTTTCACTCCAGACAGGCTGGCCCATTGCGGCCATGTCCTTGTTGTCCGGCAAATGGTTGGTACGCATATGTGCAACCGTGGTTGGGCTCAGGATTCTTTCACCGTGGAGGTGCCCACCGTTCATGAGCATCTGACAGAATCTGGAATAGTCCCGCATACTCGCGGTCAGCCCACCGCCCCCGGAGTGGATATCAGCTGGCTTGAAGTAAAGGCTGTCGTTGTATGCCTCCTGCAGTTTAAGGCCGTGACGCTCCTCAACCGGCGGCACATCCCCCCGACCCAGACTGCTCATATCACCACCAACGAGCGGACCGTACAGCGCTGAGAAGCGCTCGCGCTTGTCGGCATCAACCTGGAAGCCTGCGTCCTGCATATCGAGCGGACCAAACAGCCGTTCCTCGAAAAACTTATCCAGGCGCTGTCCCGACCACACCTCAACCAGGCGCCCCAATACGTCGGTGGACACACTGTAGTTCCATTGGCTGCCCGGTTGGCACAGCAGAGGTACGCTCGCGAGTTGACTGGTCCAATCTCCCAGCGAGGCAAATCGCGGCGTGATCTCCAGCTTCTTTTCCCGGTACTGCTCATCCACCACGTTGGTGTTCATGAAGCCGTAGGTGAAACCGGATGTATGGCTCATGACATGCCTCACCAGCATGGGCGATGTCATGGGTTCTGTATTATCGGCATCACCTTCCCCTTTCCATACTTTCAGATCCGCAAACTCCGGAATGTACTTGGATACCGGATCGTCCAGCTGAAACTTCCCCTCCTCGTAGCAGATCATGGCGGCCACCGAAGTGACCGGCTTGGTCATCGAGTAGATGCGGACGATCGTGTCTTTCTCAAAAGGCTTGTTGTTTTCCACATCGCGCTGACCTGTGGATTCAAAATAGGCCACCTTGCCACGCCTGCCGATAAGACAACTGGCCCCGGCCACCCGGTCACCGCTCACCTGCTCAGAAAGCCAGGATGTCAGACGCGCCAGCCTTTCACTGGACAGCCCTACCGACTCAGGATTGACTACCTTCATGCCCTCTACCTTTTTTGTATTTGCCCTGATTGTAGGTCCTTAAACGGCTCGCGTCCTGATCATCAACACGGCTGATGGTTCAGTGCTAGAATCGGGGAAGGTTTCCTTAGATAGAGAGAGACAAGATGGCGAGCAATACCTTAAAGCACATGATTGAGGAGCTCTCCAAACCTGGTGACCCTAGCCTGGCCCCAGGCGAAGCACGCTCGCCAGGTACTACAGTCCAGGAGGTTCTAGCTCGCGAGTCCAGCAGCAAGGATCCCGGACTTACCGCCGAATCGTATGAGTTCCAGGGGGATGAGGATCTACCATTCTCCCGCTATACGGCGAAAGAAGCCTTTGACGAGGAGATCGAAAAGCTCTGGCCAAAAGTCTGGCAGTGGGCCTGCCGTGAGGAACACATCCCCAAAACCGGTGATTACACCGTGTACGACATCGGGCCATACAGCGCACTTGTCATCCGCGGTGATGATATGCAGATTCTCGCCTTCGTAAACTCGTGTCCGCATCGTGGTATGCAATTCGCTGATGCCGGTAGCGCCGGTTCCGGCAAACAATTCATCCGTTGTCCGTTTCACGGCATGGCCTGGAACCTGGACGGTTCACTGAAAGAAATCCCCTGCCGTTGGGATTTCCCGCACGTAGAAGATGACGAGTTCACCCTGACCGAAATCCCCTGCGATACCTGGGCTGGGTTTGTGTTTATCAACTTTAACAAAGAAGCCGGACCACTCCACGAATTCCTGGAAGTATTGCCAGAACACTTCAAGAACTGGGGATTGGAAAATCGATATGTTTCCATGCACACCTATAAGGTGTTACCAGGCAATTGGAAGATGTGCATGGAGGGCTTCCTTGAGGCATACCATGTACTGCAGACACATCCCGAAGGTTTGAGGGCGTCTTCCTGGGCGAACACGCAATACGACATTTTTGGCAAAAACGTGACACGGTTTCTGCAGCTGCTGTCGACCGGCAATCCGCACCTGGACCAGACCCAGGCGCAGATTTATGGCGCTCTCGGATACAACCCTGACGACCTGCCGGAAGGAGTAACAGCACGCGAACAGCACGCGGAGAACCTTCGCAAAGCGTTCGGCGAGCAGTACCAGACTGACCTCAGCGATGTTTCAACCTCAATCATGCTGGACTCGATCGAATATCATCTCTTCCCAAATGCATGCTTCTTCCCCGGCGTACAGATCCCCCTGATCTACCGTTTCCGCCCACTCAGCCACGACACCTGTGTGCACGAAATACTTACGCTGCATCCGATCCCTGATGAAGGCGACCGTCCGCCACCAGCAGAACGGGTAGAACTGGATATGGAAACTTCTTACAAGACTGTCGATGGGTTTGCGCTTGCGCATGTCCTAGACCAGGACACCGAGAACTTCCACAGGCAGTGGGCGGGTATGAACGCATCCCAAAAGCAGGGCCAGACACTTGGCAACTACCAGGAAGCGCGAATCCGCAGGTTCCACAAAACGCTGCTGGAGTACCTCGAATAGCCATTTATCGGAATAGATCATGTTTCCTTCCGGGACTACGGCGATAACCACTTTCGCTCTCGCTATTTCCGATTTGCGCTTGATAGCACAAATCGAAAACAGCTGACGCAGCAGATTTCGGGCTTCGCTGGAAACTGCTAGATCAGTCCGGGATAAACCCGAACCAGGGGTCCTCGGGGTGCCGGCCAGCCTCCGCGATCTGCGTTAACGAGGCGTTCTTCTCAAAGTCTTCGGAGGTATCAGCCTGCTGGTGCCAGGTCATCACAATCTTGCGATAACCGATTTTCCAGACACCGTCTTTCTTCAGCATGTGGTCAAAGTACCTGCCGAAATAAGTCATCTCGGTACTGCTGCCATCGTCTTCAGGCAGGTAGTGGTGTGCGGTGAGGTAGGTTTCTGACCAGGCATCATCACCCTTCAGATCGATCAGCGTATTCGATACCTGGTGTTGCGTATTCTTGTGCCGCTTCAGGCCTTCCGCTAACGATTCACAGAAGGGGTGAGCCTCACCCTTGTAAAAACCATAGTTAAGCTGGGCTTCCGGCCAGTAACACGACTTGAGGATATCGGCGCTTGCGCGATCGACACCACGGCAGTGCATGTAAATCACCTCTAGGATCGCGAGTCGGTCTGCAGTTTCTTCGAGGGATGGTACCCTGCCTGTTTCTTCTATCATTTCCTGCTCCTTAGATGATCGGTTGCGCCGGGCCAAAAAAGGCCTTGGTCAGCCGGGTCTTCAGCGCCTTGCCTGAAATGTTAACGCCGGGGAACTGGCCAACCGACCGGTAGTTGTCGTGAAACGTGTCGTCGAAGAACGGTACCACAGTACCGCCCTCCCGCAGCTCATAGCTGGTTGAATAGGTAAACGGCCAGACATTGAAAATGGGAATCAGCGCAAAAACGTTCTCAACCACGCTGTTGAAAAACGCAAGGATGGGCACCTTGCGTCGCGGGCCGATCACCCATGCGTTCTGCGGCGCCATGTCTCTTGTTATATGGCTGTTTACAAGATCAAAGAACGCCTTGTCCCTGATGATCACACCGGCTTCGGTGTTGAGCCGCGCAGATCTCGGATCGAGATTGTAGGAACCAAGCCAAACCACATCATCATCAAACAGGTAGGTTTTCGAATGAATGCCGGTGTAATGTTTATCGGAACGTTCAACGCCATCGATCTGGCTCACAATGTCAGTAAAGTCAGCAGGGTCTGGTTTCATCTCGTGAATCTGCCACTTAAATCTGCGCAGGTACTTCTTCTTGTTCTTGTAAGAGAAGGCATAGGCGTAAAAGTGATCCGCTGCGCCAAGCGAATTGGTTGAAACCAGCACTTCCATTCCTTCATTGTCTTTCAGCAGGTTCTGGAAAAACCGGTTACCACTGACGCCCGCAACAAGGTAAGGCGTCTGCATGACGATGCGGGATTCTGCTGTCTGCATAAGTTTGACCAGGCTTTCTGTTGTTTCAGCAAGGTCGTCGCCATCCTCATGTTTCCCCGGGTGATCAGCCACAAAAACTATCTCTTCGAGCCTGAGGCCAGGATTCACTATCCTCTGCTGAACGCAGGTGATCTCACCTGCGCAGTCTGAAAGTTCATCAAACACCGCGGGGACCTGGTAGTTCTCAACCTCCGGCGGTACAAATATCTCCTCTTCTTCAATGTCTTCCCGCACGTCTTTCATGTCGCGGCTAAACACAGCGAGCTCGCTGCTCCAGTACTCATCGAAAGAACGCCGCATATCCTTTGCTACGGAACCCAGCACCAGGATATCGCGATCCTTGAACGAGCGATCCACACCCCGGTCAAAATAGTCGTCCTGGTAGTTCCTGCCACCGGTAATACCGTAGGTGTCATCCACCACAACAATCTTGTTGTGCATCCGATGATTCACGATTCCAAAGTGCACCGTCATCTCACCAAGCGTCTGCAGTGCATTCAGCTCAATGTGATCTGCAAGGGTTGTACTGCTTCATCGTCAGGTTGGGATGCAGATCAGCAAGGAAAGCAACGAATTTCGGGATCGATCGCAACGACAGGTCATCAATGAGCAACCGGACCTGCACACCACGCGCTGCAGCCAGGTACAACTCGTAGAACATGAACCAGCCGGTATCATCTGACTTCCAGATAAACGTCTGGATGTCGATGGTTTCGCGTGCCTGTCGAATCAGGTGAATCCTGGCGAGAAGTGCATCATCGCCATTCTCAAGCAGGTACCCGTAGTTAACAGCATTGGCATTCACATCTTCGAGATGGGATTCAAAAGCAGGGCTCGCAACCAGCAGGTTGGAAAAAAGCAAAAGCAGGAAAAAAACAACAATGCGCATCAAAACGGTGCAGCCAGAAAACCAGGTCCAGATTATCTCCGCTCACTTCGGCACAAACAACTGAAGTCGCTTGGTCTGGTACCCGTGGCGGCTTTAAGATGATTTCAGCAATGCATTGGGTTTAAGAAATGGTTATTCGAAAACTTATTTTCATCGCCGGTCTGATTGCGATATCGGTGAACACACTCGCTGAAGAAGTGCGCCCGCAAATCGGCCTTGTCTTGAGTGGCGGCGGCGCGCGGGGAGCAGCACACGTTGGCGTGCTGAAAGTGCTTGAGCGCGAACGGATACCTATCGACTACATTGCCGGGACGTCCATGGGATCGATTGTCGGCGGCCTCTATGCCAGCGGGCTGACTGCATCGGAAATCGAAGCCACTATCAATATGATTGACTGGGACGATGCACTCAACGATGCGCCCAGTCGGGCCGATAAACAGATCATACGCAAGCAGACAGAAGACATCTTTTCGATGGGTGCACGTCTGGGGTTCAGGGAAGGTCAACTGCTCCTGCCACAGGGCCTGATCCAGGGGCAAAAGATCCTGCCTATCCTGCAGGCGCTGACACACCACGTTGCCCATGTTCACAACTTTGATGACCTGCCAATACCGTTTCGAGCAGTAGCGACCGACATTACCAATGGTGAAATGGTTGTACTTAAAGATGGTGATCTCGCCAGAACCATGCGCGCCAGCATGGCCGTGCCCAGCGTGTTTGCACCGATTGAGATGGGTGAACACCTGCTGGTGGATGGCGGCATCACCAACAACCTGCCGATCGATATCGCCAAGGAGATGGGCGCGGAAATCATCATCGCTGTGGATATCAGTACGCCGTATCGCAAGAAGGACGAAATACAAAACATCCTTCACATCACCGACCAGCTGACGCGACTGCTCACCGGCTCAAACTCCACCGAGCGCAAGAAGCTGCTGACCGAAGACGATGTATTTATCACACCACCACTGGGCGATATCAGTTCCGGAGATTTTGACAGGAGCAGTGAGGCCATCCCCATCGGCGAAACGGAAACGCTGAACCACCTGGACGAACTGCGCGAACTGGCGCTGTCCGAGAATGACTTCTTTGCACACGTTGCAGGGCGTAACCGTGTGTCGGTCGCAGCTAACGACATCAAATCGATCACCCTGAACAACAACTCAAACCTGGATGATCGGATCCTTGAGCGCATGCTGACCGTCAAAGCAGGTGATCAATTTGATATGCGCCAACTTTCAGAGGATCTCTACAACATTCACACGCTGGGTAACTTCCAGAGTGTGGCCTATCGAATGGACCACACTGCCGAAGGCATCGACCTTTATCTCGATGCGGCCACCCGCGCATGGGGGCCAAACTACCTTTACCTGGGACTCGATATCTCAAGTGACATCGAAGGCGATAGCGTGTTTAACATTCAAACAGGTTATTCACGTGAAGAGATCAGTGACAAGGGCGGTATCTGGACCTCGTACGTGACATTCGGTTCGGAGCCGAACGTCAACACACATTACTACCAGCCTCTTACCTACGAGCTTGGCCCGTATGTTACGGCGAGCGCCACTATCGGCAGGATTAACCAGGCGATTTTTGATGACGACCACAAGGTCGCCGAGTACCGTCTCAACCAGAACGAAATCAGTGCGGGTATCGGCTGGGAGTTCAGCCATCGCAGTGCCATCGCGATTGGTATCGATCGCATTGCAGGCAGTGCAAATATACTCATCGGCGATGAGGGCTTACCTGAGCCGGACTATCACGACGGTGGTATTTACCTGAATTATCGCTACGACTCACTCGATGAACGCTACTTCCCGACCACGGGCAGATTTCTTGAGTTATGGGCGCACGCCTCACTCGACTCGTTTGGTGCAGATGAGGAATATCAGCAATACCGAATGCAGACAGGTCGAGTATTCGCGTTTGGTGACAGCCGCGTGGCGGTCAGTCTGACTGCAGGCACTACATCGGGCGGCACCTCAACTATTGGCGGTGTGTTTGAGGTTGGCGGCGGTCCTTTACTTCTCGGGCTCGAAAACGGACAACTACTCGGGCAGCACATGGCGGTCGCCCAGCTGTTCGTTTACAAGGAATACAACCCGAACCCCATCATTTCTGGCTATATAGGTGGACTGCTTGAATACGGCGGTGCGTGGCAGGATCGCGACGACATCAGCGCTGACACCTCAGTGGGTTCAGCCAGCGTGTTCGTGGCCCTTGATACACCCGTCGGGCCGCTGCAGTTTGGCGTGGGTGCAACCGATGGCGGCAAGTTCAGCTATTACACTCGTATCGGCCACCTGTTCTAGCTCCTCGCTTGGGTCAGGCCAGCTTTTGAAAACCGGGCTAACTGGCGAGGTCCGATTCCAGTTCCAGCACATCATGTACTGCGGTTTGAAGCTCCCGTGCACCAAAGGGTTTTTTCAGGAATTCAGCAGGCCAGTCTGCATCTATGTCATGTTCACCTGTGCTGAGATCATAACCGCTGCAGAATACCGCCTTGATATCAGACCTGACCGTGCGCATCTGCCGGTAAAGCTCCGGCCCTGAGGTCTGGGGCAGCGTGCAGTCCAGCACCACCAGGTCGAGCAGGTGCTGGTACTGGTTAAACATCAGTAGCCCGCTGGCGCCATCTTCGGCAACGTAGACGTCAAAACCAAGTTTTCCAAGAATGTTCTCGTATAACTTCCTGAGACCAGGTTCGTCTTCAATAACAAGCACCGTGCCTTTTCTTTTCCGTATGACATCGGCGCTTGGAATGTTCTCTTCAGTCCACTCGTCATGTTCTGCGAGCTGGAAATAAACCGTGATGGTGGTGCCTTCAGCCTCCGCGGTGACTATATCCACTGCGGCCTCGTGTCGCCTGATAATCGCAGAAACCGTTGCCATGCCGAGGCCACGCCCGGTGAACTTGGTGGAAAAGAATGGGTCGAACAACCTGGCCAGCGTGTCCTCATCCATCCCCGCTCCACTGTCCTTGACTCTGAGGTAGACATAACGCCCCGCTTCGCGTTCCGAGCCAAAGTGCATACTCTGTATCTGCGCCT
>CAVLYW010000150.1:0-13982 GCA_963675345.1 Trididemnum clinides
TAATCTGCCTCAAGACATGTCTCACAACATTATTTTAATGTTGTAAGATATACTTGCTGGTTTACCGGCGGGCCAGGTCGATGTTTGAACCAGCTCTCACAATTTCTTAGCCCTATCAGTAACGCGCTTGCGTCTATCGATTTGTTCCGAGATTCTTCCTGCGTTTCTGCTACTGTAGAATTGCCAAACAGACGATCAGGGGGAGTTCGACGTTTATTGTAAATGATTTGTATATTGCGGAATTTGAACGATGTAACAACCAATTAATGGACTCAATGCGAACGACAGCACATGCGGTTACCAATAATTTGGGCTGCGCAGTTACCCAGATTTATTAACACTTCTTTACTAATTTCCTACTAACGATTCACTAATAAGCAGCAATTTAGCTCTGTAAAAGAAAACCCGTTCAATGGTATCAAAGCTGCAGCAGAGATTCTAGTGAACAAAATACTAACTTCAAAGTGACAATTCTAATCGCTATGCAATGTGCATCAGGACCAATCAACAACCTTCGACAACACAAGCACGTTTGGGGCAATTATGCGCCTGTGCGACGCAGTCCAATAAAAGAAAAACTCGATTTAATTACAGCGTTGAACAACGAAAAGCAGATCATGCGCCGTCGGCCCGGGTTCAACTCCAAATCGGGACGACGGAATGCAGCACACAAAATAACAATATTTTACAAATGTCATGGTGTTGTGTTAAGATACTGAGGTGGATGTCCTGTTATAAATGATTCCAATGTTCTGTTTACAAATTCAGCGCAGTGAAAGATATAAGAAAGATTGACCAAACCAAATCCAGAGAAATTAAAAATCCCTAATTATTTACTTAGATGAAGATTTATGTTGTCGAATTTAGCCAAGAGTTTAAATAATAATATATCATCAGCAGAAGAAGAGCTTGGCGAATGGTAAATCGCTCAAAGATGCTGTAACATATATTCATAAAAAGACTGCGAGTTTAGCACTTATAGTTACATTGCATGTAGCATGGCCGAAACGAGTCGGCATAATAAATTGATTAAACAAGATGATAAAGAACATATACATCATAGGATATAAAATTAAAAAGGTTTTTAATTTTATATCCTATGATGTATATATATAGTCTTTCATAAGTGCCATTATTTGACTATTGAGCGAACCTCGCTCAATAGTCAACGGCACGTAAGTGTTGTGTTTTGTGTTAGTCTATTTTATAATGGCCAACATTAATGCTATTGGGAGACCTCTCGGCTCTTAGCAAGCCCTGCTGATGAGTCCAAAAGGACGAAACGCGTCCAGGAATGGATTTGTAAATTTAAATATATCTCTCAATAGCATTGCTTCCTTCGGAAGCCTCGCGCCTGTAGGACTCGCTTTGTTGTTTTGTTTCTCGCTTATAAGACGCTCTCTATCGATTGTAACCACTTGGAACCAGCAAAAAATATATATTTATATATATAGTCTTTCATAAGTACCATTATTTTCTGCAAGAAACTGGCAGACTGAGTTCATTGACTAGCAGCATAAATCTATACAGCCTATGTTGCACTTTTGCTTCCAGCAGTCATCCTATATCCTATCCAGCCGACATCTTGTAGTAAGAGACTCGGACTTTTGCTGTTGGTGGTTTAATTTGCTGCAGACCAAATGTTTGAAAAATTTTAACTATGTCGCGCTTGTCGCTCATTTCAAACGAGTCTGTCGCAAACCTGTCACGTGATGGTCCAACGACCAAATCTATCGGAAAAGCGTTATTTGCGGTACATTCCCTTTAAAGAACGATACGATACGGTTGAGTGACACATGTGAATGATACGGTTGAGTGGCATATGTATTTACGACTAAATCGAATCGATTAGCGCATTTAAACAAATGCATTTGTTTTTTCAGTACATTTATGACTAAATCAAATGGATTTGTGCATTTAAACAAATGCATTTGTTTTAGTCATAAATGTTGTCCTAAAGCATGAGTAATGAGCGGTGAACAAATAGCGCCCCATAGTTTCCACTCTCTGATTCCCGCGCCAAGCGTACCGTCATTGATTAGCACTAAACCAGTAGAGCTGCTTTGTAGAGCTAGTAATATCAGCACTACGGATTATTTCTGCTTCGTCAAACAAAATCAGGAAACGGTTAAAACGTTCTCGCAATTTTTATTTACAAATATGCGCAGCTCCGCCCAGAGTGCGCAGAAAAAAAATTCACAGCGATAAAGGTTGCCACCCAGCCTGAATAACGATCAAACAGGGGAACCAACACGAAGGTTCAAACAGAAATCCGAAACATAATCAGGCCGAAACGAAAATTTACTACTCGTTTGGCCACGTTCACGTTTTGTCAAGAATAGCGAAAGTACTCTTTATTACTAAATATATATAAGCACATGCAATACATGTGGCCTTAGAGGCATTAACCAAAGACCAAAGAAAAGTAATACAACAAAGGAAAGGTTTTAGAAGTAGTCCGCAGAAAGCCCGGTCATAACTGTCTACTACTGAGTAAGCGCTAATCGTTCGGTTTGCTGTAGGGGTCTAATTTGAAGCTATATTTACTTAAACTTCAAACAAAACAACTGGAGATTACTTAATTTATCACAATGTCAGTCAATTTTGTAAGAAATTGCTTATAAAGTCTTTGCGTGACATTCTTAAGCGACTACGCTGTATGAAGTCAAATCGCTGAAAAAAACTACATGGCAATTGGCGGAACATAGCGGCTCATAATTGTGACTAGGGCCCGCTAAAGTCAATAAAGTCAAAATATTTTCAGGACCTTGTTACATGATCAAACGCGTACCAACGTTCGTTTCAGGTGTTCAGGAGTCTGTTTTGGTAGATTTTGTAAGTCAAAACTTTGGATAAAGTCAAAACTTGTCAAAATTGTCTGCATCAAAAATTTCCTGAGAAAAACGAACAAATTTATATTTTTTTTATATTTTTTTGAATTTTTGAGCTGCTATTACAATTTTATGCGCAGTTTTATTTGATTTTAAACTTCTCAAATAGTTGCAGTGGTAAAAATGCGTGCGGTAATTGAGAAGGAAATAGCACTTATTATGCATGAAATCGTCATTGTTGATGCATAAACACATAATTGCTAGACAATTAATCAATTTTTTAAAATCTTTACGCTCTTTACACGTAGTCTTTTTAAGTCGTAGCTTGCAAAGCAAAGAATGCCTAAACAAGCCAAATCTTCTACAGCAAAAGTTAGGCAAATTTGCCAGGAATATCCGAATGAGTTTTCGGCAACTCCTGCCCGCGACCTGCGATGCAACCTTTGCGACGTGTCAGTCAAATGCGACAAAACGTTTTTTGTGGAAAGCCACCGAAAAAGTAGGCAACACGAAAGAAAACTGGAGACGAAGAGCAAATCCCAAAATAAGCAAACCTTTTTACAACTCGATCAAGTAGACTTTAAGGAACAGGTTGTCTCTTCATTCTTAGCTGCAGATATCCCACTTCATAAACTGAACCATCCTTCTTTAAAATCTCTGTTTGCTACAATGGAAAAAGTATTATCTTCGGAGACTGCAGCCCGGGCATGTGTTGCTAAATTAGCATCCCAAAAAGAACAAATTCAAGAATTACTTCGTGACAAATAAAATTTTTAAATTGTGGATGAAACAGAGATTGCTAAACAAAAGTATATTAGTGTGCTTGTGGGCAGCTTAGATGCCCCAAATCAGACATTCCTCGTTGATTGCCATCCACTTGACAGCGGTAGCAAAGTTAATAGCAGTATTATTCTACACACCGTGGATGACATATTGCGACAAGTTGAAATAAAACGCCAGAATTTTTCATTGTTCTTGACTGATGCTGCTCGGTACATGTCTTTGGTTGGAAAGACATCAAAGGAATTATACCCTTCTTTGATGCATGTCACCTGCGTTGAGCACTTACTACATAACTGCGCTATGCGTGTTTGTGCTCATTGTAAAAATATTGATGAAATAATAGCAACGATCAAGACAGCAACAATCAAAAACAAAGATCGCAAGAAAGATTTTCATGATGCTGGTCTGCCATCTCCTCCTGACCTTGTAATTACAAGATGGGCAACTTGGCTTAGAGCTGCCTTATATTACAGTGAGAACCTTCCAGCTGCTCGTACCATTGTCAACAATTGGACAAGTGCAGGCCTCTTAGTCAGCAGAGCAAAAGACGCTATCAGTGTAAAAGATTTGGTGCCGGACTTGGTTAAAATAAATCAATACCGGACTCTAGCAGCCAACGTAGAGTTCTTAGAAGGAAGTGCCTGCACGATAACCGAAGCATACGGACTGCTCAAGAATATGCAATTCGATGATGGTCCGTGCGCAATTAAAAATTACATTAAAAAACGACTATCCAACTCTGATTTAGAAACAATAATAAACTGTACCAACTTGACAATTGACCTAACAGGCTACGCACAATTGCAAAAAGCCCAGCCAACATCTGCTGCTGTTGAGAGGTCGTTTTCTATGCTCAGTAAATTACTGAGAAAAGGCAGAAACTTTGATGTTAAGAACGTAAAAAAATATAGGATGCTGTATTATAATAAAAAGCCTTGGTAATTATACTGTGTGGCTTTCGTTATAAACATCATAGACAGACTGTTAATGTACAGTACAGTTGCGATAACAACGCATTTTTTGTATTACACACTAATTGATACCGGTACACCCAATGGCTCGTTATCCTAGGTTTTGACGTCATGCGTCGCTTTGTTGCATTAGCTTCAAGATTGAGTGATTGAGAAAATGTTTAAAGTAGGCTACCTTCTTCTTTAAAAACATGTAAATTGCGGATTATAAAACATTTTTAATCAAAAAAGTGCAACAAGACATAAACAATAAGCGAAAGCGGTTAGATCAAAATAAAGTCAAAATTTTGCGAAAATAAAGTCAAAAATATATTTTTTTAGGTCAAAAAAATGGCCCTAATTATGACGCATCAATGGCACAATTACAACAACAAATATAGCCAATCAATTTTCAGTTAAAACAGACATCTTAACTACCTAACACACTTGGCTAAAACAAATACGAACTTGATGCATAACAGCGACACAAACTTTAAGCATGCAAGCAAAGCACAAGAAAAAGAAACATAATTAATTATACCGACACAATACTTAAATGCAATCAACTTACTACGCATTTCTATACCAACAGGAAAGCAGGCCACAGGTGTCGTTCGGGCACGCCTAAGGTGTCCTACCGGCTGCGCATTCTCCACGGGAGCTAGACGACAGGCATCCCGTAACACATACTCAATTTTGACCTCTTCCGTGGTTTCATTCACTTTAGTCACGGTCACCTTGGCCCGTCTGATTACGAGTTTCCCATTTCTAATTTGAGAAATCCGCTACTCTATCCTCCGAACCTTGTACCTCCCACGTTTGAATATGTCCTCTAACGAGCCCATAACCTCCAGTTGTCCAGGTTTCAAAGTTTCAGATACCTTTAACCACTTTTCCGCCCCTGAAGCCAAGGTAAATAGAAGGCTATCCACTTTTCCCAGAATTGCTAGGAGAGAAATAAATTAAAGCGATAATCTCTTCTCAGCATGTCTCGGCCATGCGGTTGTCCGACTGCTACATGTGGGTCTAAGTAAGGATACGGAAGTGTGCGAACAGTTAAGGTGTTGTCTGCAAGAAGTAAGATAAAGAGGGCAAGGAGTTCGATTTGTTGGTATCAGAGGTAGAAGATATAACCACTGGTGGTCTGGAAATAATGATGTAATAGCAGGTGTTGGAATTTTAGTGAAAGAAGAACTTTGCAAAAAGATTTTTGAAGTGTATGTGCGTATGCTCCCCAGATTAAAAGATCAGAGTGCGAGAAAAATCAATTTTACAATGACATGGCAAGTGAGTGGGATTTGCAAAACCTTGATAAAGTGGTTCTTGATCTGGGGGACTTCAACGAACATGTCGGGAAACGGATTGATGGTTCTGAGGGTGTGCTTGCTGGGTATAGAATTGGCAAAAAAATGTTGAGGGAAGAAGATTTCTTGAGTTTTATGATAAAAAGGAGTTGTGCGTAGCACACATACGGTTTGAAAAAATGGAGCGGAAAAAACAACGTACATAATTAGTGGAAATGAAACTGAGATCCATTTTGTATTGGATGGTAAAAACAATAGAAAGCATTCAAAAGACGTGAAAGCCATCTCCTGGAAACTGCATCATCGGCTGGTGATAACTGACATAGAGAAAAAAAAGTTTAAGAAAGTAGTGTAGAAGGAACAAATTATTAGAAAAAGGGTTTGGAAATTGAAGGAAAACAACTTAAAAGCAAGATTTCAAGACAGAGTTAACACTAGAAGGACGGAACGCGTCAATTGACGCATTTTTCACCTTTGCGCATTTATAATTTTCAAAATGTGCGGATTACCACGCTCATATTCCCAGACTTTTTCTAATTTGGCCAAGCCCACATGCTCTCAAAATTTCTTGTTTCTATCTTATCTGTGAAGCGAAATGGAATGGCAACTACCTAGAAGGCCGACGTGCGTCAATTGACGCAATACTGGTTTACAATGGTAGCCTTACATTAAAGCGCATCGCCGCCTGTTACAGATTATATCCAACAGTGGAGAACAAAAGATAAACAGCTGCTGTCTGCACTTCTAAGCGTGGGAAAATCATTTTCGGTCTAAAAAAGGAGTGTAAAATACTGTACTTACTGTAACTTCAATGCAGCTTACACTTACTGCAGAACAAGGGAGAAGTTTCGTATAGGCATATTGCAAGAAAGGTTCAGTAGTTTATCTAAAATGTTTTAGTGTTTTTTTTATATTGTATCAATTTTTAGAAATTAATTTCGGAATTAGTATCAAATTAATCAATTTTCAATTCTTCTGCTAACCATAAACTGCTAAAAATGTCTAGACGAAGAATTGCAGCAAGGCGTGCTTTAGAAATCATGCAAAATCTTCCCTCAGACTGCTCTGATGACGATGGCTCTGACAGTGAAATTATCGACCCAGCTGTAAATACAGCATTGGCCAGTGTACCGTCGATTGAATCTGACGAATCAGATAGCGACGAAGAAGATGATGACCAAGTTACACATTCCGTCGTGCAAGGCCAAGGTGTACCAGGCATGATTCAAGGTAGGGATGGGTCAAGGTGGCAAAAGATTGGTGTGTCATCTGCTGCTCAGGGCCGTTTACAATCTCAGAATATCCTGCGGTTTCAGCCTGGGCCTACATCATATTCAGCAGGACGTGTTGATAGTGACAGTCCGGTTTCTTCGTTCCGGATACTATTTGATGAACCAATGTTGAGAAACATAAAAAAATGCACAGTTGAAGAAGGACGAAGGCAAACTGGAGATCAGACTTGGGATGTGACATTGCACGAATTAGATCAATTTATTGGGTTGGTGGTTGCTCGTGGCGTGATTGGAGGACGTGACTTCCCTCTTAAAAGCCTTTGGGGAAAGTCGTGGGGTTGTCAAATGTTTTCACAAACCATGTCACGAGATAGGTTTGTTGAAATTATGAGATTTCTTCGCTTTGACCTAAAGACGGAAAGACGTAGAAACCTTCTGCATGATAAATTTGCTCTCGCTTCCCAACTCTGGAATAGCTTCATATCAAACTGCCAAAAAGCATTCATCCCACAATGGAACATCACTGTCGATGAACAGCTGCTGCCATGTAAGGCAAGATGCAAATTCATCCAGTACATGGCTAATAAACCTGACAAATTTGGCCTAAAATTTTGGCTTGCAGTTGATGTTGAAAATAAATACTTATTCAACGGCTTTCCTTACGTGGGAAAAGACGATACGAGGAGCAGTGACTTGAGTGTACCTACAGATGTTGTACTGAAGCTCATGGCCCCGCTTTCCCAGCAGGGTTACAATGTCACGTGCGATAATTATTTTACCTCACTTGGTCTTGCTTTGAAACTGGCAGAGAAAAAATGCAGTCTAGTGGGCACATTGCGCCAGAATAGAAGAGATGTCCCTGAGGAGTGCAAGAAGAAAAAGGAACTGCATGAAACCGAAGTGTTTAGGTATGAAGGCCAAACCGCGATCACACTGACATCCTACCAGTGCAAAGCAGCAAAAAACGTGGCAGTTTTGAGCAGCTTGCACCCGGATATTCTACTTTCAAGGAACGAAAACCCAAAAAAGAAGCCAGATTCAGTGTTGTACTACAACAAAACAAAAGTGGGAGTGGACGTTTACGACCAAATGACAAGACTATATTCGGTGAAAGCAGCAAGTAGGCGGTGGCCTGTGCATGTTTTTTACAACGTAGTGGACATGGCTCTTATTAACAGCTGGATTATTTATAAGCAGGTTTGCCAAAGCAGTATCAGTCGTAGAGAATTCATCCAAAGGGTAGCAGAAGAACTAACTGGAAGTGCGACGAAGGTGTCTTGTAAACGGAGTGCAAACAAAGATTGCAGTCCCAATGACGCAAACGCTGGGCCTATTGTAAAACGTCGCTTTACCTGCTCCACTTCAAAGTGCAGAAACCGCACCACTGACATGTGCCAAGCATGTAACAAACCAGTGTGTGGGAGATGTGCAACCAAAAAGTGTAAACTGTGTGCATAAGTACAGTCATGGGTTGAAGCAAGCATCCACTGGTTATTAAAAACGAGCCATTATTATTTGAATGTGATTGCATTAATTCAATAAAACATCAAAACAATCTTTGATTAAAAAAATTTTTAAGAGTTGAAGTGCCTTTTTACGTGCGACATGATAGTTTGGCAGCTTTGAAAATTTTGCGTCAATTGACGCATTCCGCCCTTCTAGGTAGTTGAAAATTGCCGTCCTTCTAGTGTTAAGGAATTGATTTATGTTGATGCACCCAATCTATGAAATACTTTCAAAAATAGTATCCTACAAGCTTCTGATGAGGTATGTAAAAAGAAGAAAGGTAGGAGAAACCATCGGGATACGTGCAATAGTGGAATTCAAATTTTTTGTCAACCGGTTCCATCAAAAAAGTCATATTTTTCAGCCGGTTCTGTTACAAAAAGTCATATTTTTAGCAAATAAACTAATTATTTTTAATTACTTTCTAATTAACATTTCAAAATAATGGTTAAGTAAGCATCATTATGTCAAAATTAGCATCGAAATTTTTGATGATGTTGAGGGTTGTCTATATTGCTGTATATATTACAAACTCGTTGATAATAAACTTAAAAACCTGAAGGTGTATGATCTACTGAAAACACATGCTTGAATGTTGATATTCTACAAAAATGCTGTTATTCTATAAAAAAATAAACACAAGAAATCTTTATCAACGAAAAAAAAGTTTACTAAAATTAAACTCAAATTTTGCAATTTTTACATCAAATATTTCCAAATGGCGACCTGATTGTCATCAATTTTTTTATCTGTCTTTTTTTTATCCTGTTGTCATCAGCAGAGTGGTTTCTTCTAAGTCATTTCTTGACCGAAGGAGTGGGCTCCCATGAGCTAAACGGGAGACCAATCAAATTAATTATCATAAGATTAGCTACATTCTCAACAGTAAGGCGACTCCTTTTATCTGAATATAGTATATGATATTCATTTTTGAAAACCCTCTTTATGCCTCTGCAGAACTAACAGCAATAGCACTGATAATATTTTTAGCTTTCTGTACACTTGAAGGAACCTCAGTCTTTGCAAGGTTGCTACAATTTTGCAAGATATTTTCCACATAGTCTCAAAATTCATTGATACTGATATCATGATGAAAAACTTTACTAAATTTCTTCACCTTTTCTTTTGCAGATAACCAAGGTACAACTGTCCTCAATATTCCAAGAATTGGGATCAAGAAAATTAATCAGATCGTGAAATATATCATCTTGTTTATTGCTTTTGATATTAAATTGTCACAGTTCATCAGCCTCTTTTTCATATTTTCTGTTACTGCTTCAAGTAGCTTTTGACGAGAAAAGCTAACGACTTTGTTATTTTCAACAAAGTGAATATCCTTGAAAGATTCTGAAGCAGCAATATCATCGATTTTTTTTTTCATTGGTTCCCTTGCTTTCTTTAAGCATTTCAAATACCTTTATGGTCCTTTTTACTAGCTGCTCAGCTTTTGTCAGTGTTAAATTTCTGGCTTGAAGAGCATCAAATAGTAAGGAAATTTCTTGAAGTACCGCATATCTATCATTAGTGCCAAATTCTCCAAGAAATACCTGTTGCAAAGACGTGCAGCCATACCTGAATGTTTTGCTTCACTAGAAAAATATTTGTACAATGCTGGATATGCACGCCACACAGCAAGCACAGATCTTAGACTGCAAGCATCCCACCTCGGTCCTAGAGCTTTACCTATCTTCAAAATTTGTTGCCCAGGCATTTCTGAAATTTTGAAAAGTTGCATTTGGTTTTTGTTTGATTGGTGAAAAATTGTGTAGATTTTATCCACGAATATTTTAAAATGACTCACTTGTTTTATATCATTGACAGAATCGCCAAAATAAGTTGCGAACGATGATTTAAGCAATGTCGAAGGATTATGTTAGGATAATCATTTTTAAGTCTAGTGCCTACCCCGGAATTGCGACCAAGCATTACACTTGCTCCATCAAAACAGAAAGCAATCAAATTGCTTGTCAAATATTCATTATCAAACCCTCCATCATGCAAACTCTTTAACAGAGACGCGTATGTTTGTTCAGCTCCTTGTCCTTCCAATTCGACCAAATGAAAGAAAATTATTGGTGAGACATCACAATTTTCAATCTTCAAAAAAATTATAAGAACTGGTTTATTAGATATGGTTGATGCTTCATCTACGATGACACAAATTTTTAGGTTTTGTGCAATGATTTTGGTAAATAATTCACTTTTGATATCCTTTGAATGTGATCAACTATTTTTGCTCCAGTTTTCCGAGAATGAAGTCCAACACCCATATCAACTCCATTTCTTATTTGAAGTTCAATCTCATCATTAATATCGGAAAATGGTCTACATCTTTTTGCCAAGCTGTAGACTGTATTAAAAGCTCTGCAAGTCGAGGCAATATATCTCTCATTCATTTTATCAATGTTTTTTGTAATTGCATCACATGCATGATGCTCTTCTTGCTTTACAAATAGTCTATGTGCCTTTGTGAAAAGTGATGAAAAGTGTTCCTTCATTTTTTTCCTGATAGACTCTTGCATAATGGTTGTAGTCTTTCCGGAGCCTTCGAGTCTGCACTTTTCCTATTCAGTTGAAACTCGAATTCCTTTTATGTTCATAGAGTCACATTTAGCACAATGATCACAACCAAGTTTCTTGTTACGAACAATCAATCCATCATATTTTTTTAGAAAATTCTCGTATTGCATTGTATTTCAGCAGTCTGGCAGTAATGCTGCTTCATCTGTCTGATCTCCAGATGATACAGTAGTTGCAATACACTTATCAGATGTAGCCGTTGCATCTGTCTGATCTGCCGGTGACACAGTATTAACAGCAGACATATCAGAAGCAGACGTTGCATCAGCATTGTTCATTAAAGATGGATGTATATCATCTGTTGCAATCTCAGTTGCTTCTTCCACCGAGCTTTCAGTTCTTGGGATTTTACGCAAGAAATTTAGTATATTTTCTTGTCTTTTCATTTTAGGGCTGTAATCTATAAAAAAAAACGCAATTCAATTGCACAATTATCCTAACAGTTAGTGGTAAAATTTATTTTTTAGGAACAGGTTCTCTCATTCTAGGACTTGCTAACAACAGCTTCTTTCACTATCACATTCTTTAAAACCAAACTATCTAACAACCTATTCTTGAGATTAAAGTAGTTGCAAGAACAGGATGCAACCCCAGGTTCCAGCGAATGGTGCGAATCTGCTTAATCCCATCACTGCTAAAAGCCACACTAAAAAGCAGCAGTCGTCTCATGACTTGTACTTATGACGCAACAATTCAATTTTCAGACAAACAATCACAAAAGGAAAATTACTACAATCATAAAAATTAACACAATGTATAACTGTTACGTGTGAACTTGACCATTGCACATTTTGAAAAAAACACGTGAGCTACTTGATCTCAAAAATCGCTGTGTCAGATAAGATGCAAAAATCCATTGACAGTAACCAGTAATGCTAGCCGGTTCGCTGATCTCATAAAATTCCGTGAGACGGTTCTATAGAACCGGTGCGAACCGGCTGAATCCCACCACTGGATACGTGGTTGTGAAATGAAGAGGTGAAGGACGCAATACAACAAAAGAAAGTAGCATTTAAAAAGATGTGCAAAAATCGATCGCAGGAAAAAAAAGCTAGATAAAAGAATATCAAAAATCGAATAAAGAAAGTGGCTGCTAATTCTATCAGGAAAGAATTTGAAAAAGAGTCAACAAAATTAAATAAAAATCTAATAACAATTTCACACTGGTGAAGTTTATGAAAAAAGATAGGAAAGATATTGAAGGAGGTAGATGCATTAGACGAAAAGACGGAAGATTAGATGTTAGTGAAGAAGACAGGAAAAGAATATGGAAAAATCATATGGAGGAGATCATGAATAAAGAGAATGATTGGGACCACGTGACAGTGGGAGAGGGACCTATTAAAAAAGTTACCCACGAAGAAATGGCAATAGCAATAAACGTAATGAAACCAGGAAAGGCAGCTAAACCTTCTGAAATATGTGCAGAAATAATATCTGCTAGTGGAAAAGTATGGATTAATGTAATGGTGGAACTTTGCCAACGCGTGTTAGATGGAAGAGGAACGCCAAATGAATAACAAATAAGCGTGCTGGTACCAATTTTCAAGGCAAAGGGACATGTTAAAAATTGCAGTACTTACCGAGGAGTAAAGCTATTAGGCCATGCAATCAAGATTGTCGAAAGAGTGCTAGAGAGAAGGATTCGAGAATTAGTAAACATTGATTTAATGCAGTTTGTTTTAAGCCTGGAAGAAGAACTACAGACGCATTGTTTGTAGTGCGAAGATTGCAAGAGAAATATAGGGAAAAGAAGGAAAAGTTGCAGGCTGCATGTGTTTTGTGGATATTGAGAAGGCATTTGATAGAGTTTTAAGAAAGGTAATGGAGTGAGCAAGGAGGAAGAAAGGTTTATCAAAAGTAGTTGTAAGAGCATTGATGAGCCTCCATCACGGGGCAAAAACAAAAGTTTGAGTGGGATGTGAGTTATCTGAAGAATTCTTAGTACAAGTTGGTGTACATCAAGGATCTGTGTAGTCGCCGTTGCCTTTTGCAATTACAGTGGATGTAATCTTGGAAAATGCAAGAAAAAGATTGATGAGTGATATTTTGTATGCGGATGACTTGGTTTCAATGAGTGAAAGTACAAAGAACTTGAATGCGAAGTTTTTAAAAGAGGCGTTTGAAAGAGGAGTTTGAAGGCAAGTGGCTGAAGATAAACTTCAAAAATACCAAACTAATGGTGAGTGGTGCAAAGGGTCAGGTATTCAGGAGTAAATTGATCCTTGTGCCAAGTGCGGCAAGAGGGTAAATGCAAATTTGGTGATGTGCACAGATGTGGTAAATGGATGCCTGGTGAATGCGCGAAAATGGAGAGGGTGACTTCAACTCTGGAAAAAGGTTTTGTTTGTAAACTATATCTAATGCAAAGGAAGGAATTATGGAACCAGTTGAAGAAATATTATTTTTTGCCAGATTGACTTTGTGAAGAGCTTTTGTTATTTGGGGAACACACTGAACACCAGTGTAGGAGTGAAGCAGCGGTAACAGCAAGAACAAGAATTGGATGGATGAAGTTTAGAGAATGTAGTGAGTTATTTTATGGGAGAAAGTTTTGGTTAAAAATGAAAGGAAGAATTTATCAGAGTTGTGTAAGATCAGCAATGCTGTATGGGAGCGAGATGTGGTGTCTGAGGAAGAATGAAACCACATATTTGAGGAGAACTGAAAAAGCCTTGATGACAGCAACGTAAAGAGTTAAGCTGATTGAGAAAAGAAGGAGCCAAGAACTTATGAGTTTGCTTCGGTTTAAAAGATACTTTGGATGGACTAGCCAAGGCCAGTAGAGTACAATGG
>CAVLYW010000151.1:0-410848 GCA_963675345.1 Trididemnum clinides
TACTTTGCATGCAACCAAAGCCTGCCCCTGAATTCCTGTCCGAAGAGATGCAATGGATTGAGACCTTCGGCGATTCACTCGGTGCACTACCGCGCATCGCAACGCTGCAGGGTACCGATGCAATCGGCGTGATCAAGGAGATTCATGAAGCCGGTTTTGCGGACCGGGTGAACATCTTCGATTCCATCGGACCTTCAGGCAGACTGGTTATCACTATAACCGCTCGGGATGCCCATAAAGGCACGGCGCTCGACAAGGCCTGTAACTACCTCGGTATTGAGACATCCGACGTTGTGGCGTTTGGTGACGCGGATAATGATATTGAGATGTTCAAGCGCGCGGGACGCTCGGTAGCGATGGGACAGGCAGATGAGACCGTCAAGGCGGCGGCAACGGATGTCACCACGTCGCACGAGGAAGATGGTGTCGCCCGGTTTATACGATCAGAGCTGTTATAGCGCGACCTTCCGACCACAACAGGATCAGTTGTCTTTCAATCCTGTCAGCATCTCGACAAAATCTTCAACGCCTATAGCGGGCAACGTGGTGATCTTGATTGTGCCACGGGACCCCAGTTCAACGGCGAGTCGCTGCATCACCTCGTTGCTGGGCGCTTCGATAATGTTGACAAAATCGTAGCCTCCCATGGTTGCGAACTGGGCTTTGACCTGTGCGCCCATCCCCTCAATTTCCTTGTTTACCGCCTGTAGCCTCTCAGGACGTTCTTTGAGGGTCTTGCGTCCCTCGTCAGTCAGCTGGCTGAGCATGATGTAGGTTGCCATCTTTACCACTCCCCCACGTTTTCCATGGATGTCCAGGGTTCTGCCGGTTGCAGCGGGGTGCCCCGCTGCAGCAGTTCAATAGAGATGTTATCAGGCGAGCGCACAAACGCCATACGGCCATCGCGTGGCGGACGATTGATGGTAACGCCACCATCTTTGAGTCGTTGGCAGGTTTCGTAGATGTCATCTACGGCATAAGCCAGGTGGCCAAAGTTCCGACTGCCTTCTCCCAGTTCATCCCCATCCCAGTTATAGGTGAGTTCCACCTGGGCTTCTTCGTCGCCTGGGGCGGCGAGGAAAACCAGCGTAAAACGCCCCTCTTCGCTGTCATAACGGTTGATCTCAGCTAGACCAAGCTTGTTGCAGTAAAAATCCAGGGATGCATCAATGTCGAGAACCCTGACCATGGTGTGGAGGTATTTCATGTGTCGCGCCTGTCTGGCTGAATCGATGAGTAAATACTAACGATTCAGCCAGTAGAAAGCACGATTAAGAGGCGAGCGCCATCACCGCGTCCAGGTTGGCAAATGTAGCCACCAGTGCATTGGCAGCTTCAACGCCCTTGCAGGGAAAATGCCCCTTAAAGAATTCGTCTCTGCCTTCAGAGAGAAACTCCTGCGCGGTCAGGATGCCGTAGATCACGGGAATGCCGGACTGCATCTGCACATCCATGACATGCTGCATTACAGATGCCGCGACAAACTCGTGCCGGTACACACCGTGATCGACGATGAGACCGGTCACGACAACTGCATCAAACCTGCCAGACTCCGTCAGCTTTTTTGTCATGAGCGGAATTTCTACAACGCCAGGGACCTCAAAATTGGTTATCTCGTATTGCGCCTGCAGGGCCTCAAGTTGCTCGGTAAAGCCCCTGACAAACTCATCAACGATAGGTTTGTGCCAGCAGGCCTGAACAACAGCGACGCGCGGGGTGTGACTAACTGATTGGGTTGTCATATCAAATCTCCATAGAAGTGCGCGGGTACGCACAAGGCGGTTTCAGGCCGACTATGGAAACCAGCAATGATGAATATCATCGAAGAAAAATCTTGTGGTGGTAATGCACTGGGGCTTTGCCAGATCGGCGGCGCGCCTATACCCGGCGCCTGGGGCAACATACTAACGTTTATTGGCTCTGCAGCAAGCCTTGCGGTCTCTCTTCTTGCGGTCTATCAAGGTTGTGAATGGAATCAAAACTGAATGCAGGCGGCGTCGCTGTACCGCCGACGTAAAGCGGTGATGACCACGCCATAGAGCCATCGCTAAGCGTCACCCGAAAGTAGTAATAATCCCCTACCCTCGGTTTGCTGCGGTCGGTATAGGATACTGTCCGCCGGGACCGCTCATCCGCCGCCATGGGCTCAATCGCAATAGTGTCCTCGTATCCGGCGCCGGGTGCGATACGCACCGCGTTGCCGTCGAGAATTTCAGACATCGGAAACTGGAAATTTGCCGATGGGGTTGGCGCAGGCAGTCGATCTAATGGCAGCCAACTGGTTGCCTCGTGATTGGCCGCCAGCATTACCTCGATAACCGTATCATCTGAACCATCGATCAGGTCAAACGCGATAGTCTCGATTCTGCCGTGCGTCCTGCCGAGAAAATCGAAGCGCTGGCCCGAAGGCGCAAGCCTGACTCTTGCCGTCTCGGCGTTGGGTTGCAGGGTGCCTATTCGCACCTGTACAAACCCAAGCCACTCACGTGGATTTCGGGGCAACACCTGGCTGCTGCTGTACGGGTGACTGCTGGATGCAAAAGTCAGCCGGTAGGACTGGGACCGGGTCGGCGTGGCAGGAAACGCCGTCAGTAACTTGCCATTCTTAAACAATTCGATATTGCTCAAGGGGCCGGCTGCGGTGACATCCGCCTGCAGCAATCGCTCATCAGACAACGGTACTCGCCGTGCGTCGCCAGCGTTAATCGAATCGACGATGACAATTGGTTCACCTGCATTCACAAACGTGCGACCAGCAAAGATGGCCTCCTCAAGCGATTCACCCGGTAACCGCACCACACCGGTTCTTACCAGGCGCTGTTGCCCGGCCGTCTGGTTTGAATGGTTAGCGCCGACGAAGCCACGTGCCAGCCCGAGACTCGCAACCCGGTTTGCATTCCATTCGTAAACGCTGTTCCCCGCGGCAATCTCTACAAGCACATCTCCACCAGAAACCAGCCGCAAATCTGTGGGCGTTTCTGCAAGCACAACGTTCATGGCCTGCCCGCTTCCAATCAGTCGATAGACATTGCCACCGGCTGCAACGGATCTCGTCACATGTTCAGTCTGCCAGCCAGCCGAGGATTCGAGCGTGCCATTGCGTGGCTCACTGCTCGGCAACACCAGGTCGACGAGTCCTTCATAGAAAGTGATTGCCTCTTCCTCTGTATATAGACTCCTGGGTGGGAGCACGGGTTCTTTAACAATGATGAAATCAATGTCAGGCAGATTGTCACCTACGACGATCGGGTTTGACGCTCCGCGCACCCCCCCGCCAGCAGATCTCAATTCAACCGTATGCACCCCTGGTTCGGAAAAGGATATACCTTCAATTTGCTGCACAGGTTCTACGACTTCAACGCGCTGGCTGAATCTACCATTGACCCGCAAATCGAGTGACAGTGTCTGCCCTGCCTGGAGCAACGCCGGGTTTCCAAATGCGTCCTCTGTCCGCACAACCAGGCCCACATCATCACCGGGTGCAGTCATCGACTCAGCGGTCACCGTGAGCTGTGATGCGGGGCCTGACGTGACCGACACAGGAATGGAATGTGCGGAGCCTGGAACGTCACCTGCCAGGATCTCTATATCGATGCTGTAATGATTTGAGGCTCGCTCTGGCAATGCGAGATTCATGATTGTGATACGAAGGCTACTCCCTGCAGCGACGTCTGCCCGTACTACATAAGAGGCAATCTCCTGGATGCTGCGCGGCCCACCAGGAAGACTCGTCGTGGTGTTCGGGTTGAACACCAGCGTTTCGTCATCGCCATCAACCGCGGCTGAAAGATAATTATTTTCTTGCGCGGACTCAGTCTGCAGTGTGACACCCATGCGCCAGTGGGGTTTGATATTGATTCTGCTCCCCCGTGGTAATGCTGAAAGCGGCAAGGACCAGGTAATGTCCACGACACCACCTGCGGTACTGTTGCCGTCAATGCTTACGGTTGCGCGCGAATCGAGTGGTGAAGTTGTCGGCTCTTGTAATGACGTCTGAAAAGACTCTTGTAATGAATCCTGTGCGATAACAGGCAGGGAGCCAACCAGCCACAGCAGTAGGGATAAACCGGCCGTAAAGCGCCAACGGTTCATGAACAACTCAGCGGGTATTTACAGGAGCGAGATGATGAAAGCCATCATCGCACCCGTGGCAACGTTATCAGCACGCCCGATTAACTCATCTGTCTGGTCAGGTGCTGCTGTGCTGCCGGGAATCATGACAACCGGTGTCTTTGCTTCGGTCAACGCCTTGGCGAAGCCTTTTGCCTGCAGGGAGGAAGCTTCTTTTTCCGGGTTAAAAAGTAGTGCATAGCCCGGTCGCTTACGGGATTCAGTCTCAGTCACGTGAGTTACCGGTAAGGCAGCCTTCCAGACACTTTCTTCATTGCCAAAGATGAGTTCATGCTGGCGCCGTTCCACAAAGCTGCCGAGTTCGCGCATCAATCGCGGGATGTCATAGCTGATTGAGTCGATGCCGACTACAACCTTGATACCATGATCTTCGATGCCCTCAGCCTCAAAGTAGCTGTTGTCAGTCGTTACCAGCGTTGCAAGATGCGCACCTGCTGCGTGCCCCATCAGTACGATGCGTGTCGGATCAAGGCCGTGCTGTTCACCTTCACGATGTATCCAGCTGATAACACTGACAACGTCGGTGAGCTGGTCATATACCTTGTAATTCCAGCGCAGCCGATAGTTCATGCTGATAAAAGCCATGTCACGGTGAGTGAAGAAGAGCGGCTTCAGGTGAACGTCCGACTTGTCTCCAAACGCCCAGCCTCCACCATGCAGATAGACCACGACCGGAAACAGCCTGCCCGGCAGGTTTTGTTCAGGGTCCTCCACAACCGGTCGAAACAGGTCGAGTGTCTCAAGCGGGCTGGGTCGCTGGTCGAGTTTCGTGCCCCGATAAGGGATATCGGTCAAGGCAACATATTCGACCGCGTCAGTTTTCGTGGCAGATTCGCTGGCGGACACCGGCAGGAATATCACCCAGAGGCAAGCGACCCACAGGTAAGAAATGCACCATCGGACCCGTCTGAGGCGGCCAGCTATTGTTCTCAATTTGTATGTAGCCTGCGTGTAAGTGCCTGATATTTAAACCGCTTTGCCTGACCATATCAAGGGGAATCCGACGGCGCGGCAGAGGTGATTTTTCTAGACGTGACCCCTTCTCTTTCATAGGACCGGCACTTTTTTTCAGGCACAAAAAAGGAGCCGCACCAATGGAGGGCCCCTCTTCGAAAACAGGCAGTTTTCTACTGGTACTGTTTCAGCTCTTCACGAGCGATAACACGGCGATGCACCTCATCAGGACCATCAGCAAGTCGCAGGGTACGCTGACCCGTCCACATCGCAGCCAGCGGGGTATCCTGGGACACACCAAGCGCACCGTGAATCTGGATTGCACGGTCAATCACTTTGAGTGCCATGTTAGGTACCGCTACCTTGATGGCCGAAATGTACTTACGGGCTTCCTTGTTACCGATGGTGTCCATCATGTGTGCGGCACGCAATACCGCCATGCGGCACATGTCCAGCTCAATGCGCGAATCAGCAATTACATCGTAGTTGCCGCCCAGTTCAGCCAGCGGCTTGCCGAAAGCTTCCCGGGACAGTGCTCGCTTACAGAGCAACTCAAGTGCCCTTTCAGCAACACCGATAGAACGCATGCAGTGATGGATACGGCCTGGGCCAAGACGACCCTGGGAGATCTCAAAACCCCTGCCCTCACCGAGGATGATGTTCTCTTTCGGCACGCGGACGTTGTCGAACTTGATGTGCATGTGCCCGTGTGGGGCATCGTCCTTGCCAAATACGTACATGGGGCGAATGATCTCTACGCCCGGGTGTGGCAGCGGCACGAGGATCTGGGACTGACGAAGATGCTTGGGCGCATCCGGGTTGGTCACAACCATGGTGATCATCACCTTGCAGCGTGAGTCACCAGCACCGGAAATATAGTGCTTCTCGCCATTGATCACCCACTCGTCGCCTTCAAGCACAGCGCTGGTGCAGATGTTGGTTGCATCTGACGATGCAACGTGAGGTTCCGTCATGGCGAACGCTGAACGGATTTTTCCTTCCAGCAGCGGCTCCAGGTATGTTTTCTTATGTTCCTCAGAACCGTAGCGTTCCAATACTTCCATGTTGCCCGTATCAGGTGCCGCACAGTTGAACACTTCTGAGGCCATGGGGTTGCGCGCCATCACTTCGGCGAGATGCGCGTACTCGAGGTTGGTTACACCGGCACCACCCTGGCTTTCAGGGAGGAAGAAATTCCACAGGCCCGCTTCGCGTGCCTCGTCTTTCAAGCCGTCCATGATCTCAAGCTGGCGCTCATTCAGTGACCAGCGGTCACCTACATCGATCTGTTCGTAGTATTCGTCAGTGACCGGGTCGATTTTTGATCGCACAAAGGTATCAATCTTGTCACGGATAGGAATGAGTTTTTCGGGGATATCGAGATCCATCATGTTTGGGTTCTCCAGGTCACTTCTGTGGAGGCAATACTACTCCGTTGACCAAGCCTTGGCAGAGGTATGTGGCGGGCTTATGCCGGACAATCGGGCAGGTTGATCGGTTTGGGTTTGCTTTACCCGCCGATGAATTTCATGACCGTCACCTCGCCCTGGAAGGCGAGTTTTTTATCGCCAAGCGCGCTGAGCAGAATGCCCTGAAGTTTGGGTAACGCGAGATGATGTGGCATATCGAGCAGTTCGCCAATGTACTGCCGGCGTGAGTTGGAAAGACAGCCGTACAAATGCCCGGCAGAAGACAACCGCAGGCGCGTACAGGTTCGACAGAACGGTTCACTTTCATTGGCAATGATCCCGAATGTCCCCTTACCCGGAATCGCAAAGCGAGCCGCCGTGGAATCGTAAGGTGCTTCGGTGCGCGAGAACTCGTATTTTTCCCCGATCGCATCGAGCAATGCGTCCATCGAGACAAAGTCACTCTGGAATCCGTTGCCGGTCACCAGGTGGCCCATGCGCATGAGTTCAATAAACCGAAGCTCGATACCACGCTCAAGACAATAGTCCAGCATCGGTACGACTTCAGAAAAGTTCTGCGTACGCAGTGGGACCATGTTGATCTTCAACTTAAGACCCAACTCGAGCATGGCGTCGATACCCGCCAGCACCGTCTCGAGATCACCGCCGCGGGCAATCTGCTTGAAACGAATCGGATTGAGCGTATCCAGCGAGATGTTCATGCGCTTCAGGCCGGATTCAGCAATAACATCCTTTTTCCCGAGCAGCAGCTGGGCATTGGTCGTGAGGCTGACATCCCGCAGCGGTAGCTCCATGACACCGGTGAGGAATTCATCAAACTTGGGCGTTACCAGCGGTTCCCCGCCAGTGATCCGCACCTTGTCGATGCCTGTAGCCTGCTGCAGTAGCTTGACGAGTTCGAGCAACTGGTCAGCGCCAAGCTCATGTTTGGCCTTCATCAGGCGCTTGCCATCGGGCACGCAATACGTGCACGCATAGTTGCATGCTGCAGTGAGACTGACGCGCAGGTTCTGGAATCGCCTGCCCAACCGGTCAACGATCATGACGCTTCTTCCAAAGGTGAAAAGGTGAGCTAAAATCGAAGGTGCTGACAATGGTACGTATCGGCTGTGAAAAGGCAACCGGGACGTCAGCGCGCTATCGAGACAGGAATGATTACCAGATTTATCCAATGGCTCAACAGGGAGAAGCCTCCACGGCGTTTTCCGCTTTCAGACTTCGACAAGATCAGCCACGAGTTGCGTCCATGTGACGTATTGCTGGTGGAAGGCCGCTCGAGGGTCAGTGAAATCATCCGCTGGCTGACGAACAGCCCATGGACACATGCGGCGCTGTATGTAGGCCGCATCTACGATATTGACGACGAAGACCTGCGCGCGGTAATCCGGCGCCACCACGACGGAGATGACAACGACCGCCTGGTCATTGAAAGCCTGCTTGGATTCGGCACCGTGGTCAGGAAGCTTAATGTCTATGAGGTTGACCACCTTCGAATCTGCCGCCCGGTCAGGTTGTCGCACGCAGACGGGCAGCAGGTAGTTCGTTATGCCGTCTCACGGATCGGCGTCGACTATGACGTGCGCCAGATTTTCGACCTGGCGAGATTCCTGTTTCCCTGGTACGTCATGCCCAAGAAGATGGCGTCTACCCTGTTTGCACCGGAAGGCAGCAGGCGTATGAAAACCGTCTGCTCAACCATGATCGCAGAAGCGTTTGGTTACGTTCAGTTTCCGATTCTGCCGCTGGTAAAACAGACCGAGGGTGATGAGGTACAGCTGTTCCGGCGTAATCCGCGTTTGTGTACGCCGAGCGATTTTGACTACTCACCCTACTTCGACATCATTAAGTACTCATTTGTTGATTTCTATCACGAGGAGTATCACCTGCTGCCGTGGAAAGGCACCGGTATGCTCAGCGAGGAAGAAGCGGGTCTGTACTTCCAGTCGACCGACCCCAACGTCGAGGAAGTTGAAAATGCCATTGCCGAAGCCGCAGCGGCTAAGGTTGATAAAAAGCTTGATGAAACGGTTGATAAAAAGGCTGGTGAAGACGAACCGCCCAGGTTCCCCTGATCAATCCCGGGCTGTTGCCTCGGGTTCCAGCGTTTGCAGCAACTTACCGGTGAACCCGCTTGTCCAGAACACCTTGTTCGAACCCTTTATCAGCACGGTGTCCCCGGGCGTGAGCGACTGACAGAACGCAACCAGGTCAAACTCCCCTGCCGTCGCAAAATGTCCGTCATGGCATGCCGGAAAATCCACGCCAGCAAAACCATCGCCAAAGGTGTACACCCGATCCAACCCCTCGCAGCTCGCCGCAACGGAGTCGTGGGCTGCCTTTGCGCCATCACCGAGTTCGAGCAGTTCTCCCAGGAGCGCAATCCTGCTGCCTGTCGTGTTCCCCTCAAGTGCTTTGATGGCATGGCGCATGCTCACCGGGTTAGCGTTGTAGCTATCGTCTATAACAGTCATCCCACCAGCGACGTGGGTGAGACCTCGGCCCGCCGGTAAAGGTAACTGCATAAAGCGATCGGCAACATCGCGTACATCCACGTTAAGTCCTTTCAGGATACCGACAGCAACCAGGACAGACTGCAGGCGGTGGTCGCCATAAAAAGGAATATCCAACGAGAGGCTTTCCTCACCAGCGGTTACCTGCACCGTTGCGCCGTGCGCAGCAGGCTGGATCGTACCGTTGATATCGCCGCCCTCCCCGATGCTGATCACCTGGCCGGTGTGTGTCACACGTTCCCGGAGCGATGCCGGAACAATCAGTGTGCCACTCTGATCCAGGCCAGCCGCGATAGAGAGCTTCTCTGTTTCCAGTGCCTGCATGGATGCAAAGTTACCGATGTGTGCCGGTAGTACATTGATCAATACCGCCACGTCTGGTGATACGAGTTCGGATAGCGGTGCAATCTCGCCAGGATGATTCGTGCCGATCTCAAATATGCCAAAGTCGACAGACGCCGGTGCGCGCGCCAGGGAAAGCGGGACGCCCCAGTGATTGTTATAGCTGCCAACCGATGCAGTGGTCTCCCACGCTTCACCCAGCAATGCCTCACACCAGGCCCGCATGGTGGTTTTGCCACTGCTGCCCGTGATGCCAACGACCTTACCTTCAAATCGGCTTCGGGCGGCACGACCTAGGTCCGCCAGGGCGAGAGTAGTATCTGCCACCTTGTAGACCGGTATGGAGAAATCCTTCCCCTGGTCCTTCTCAATCAGCAGCGCCGCGGCACCTTTTTCCAGGGCAGCATCGATGAAGGTGTGGCCATCACGCCCGCCTGAATCACTCGTATCCAGCGCAACAAACATATCGCCTGGGCTGAGCGTGCGGGTGTCGATACTGATCCCGGTGATACCTGCGGGTTCATCACCACCTTCAACACCTTCTACACTTTCTACACCTTCTACATCGTCAACAACTGGCGCCTCAGCGCCAAACACCCCGGCGAGTGCTGCGTAGGTCCAGAGCTGTTGGCTCATGTGCCGGGTCTCATGGATTCGAGTTCATTTGTGATCAGTTGTTTTCGCATCACCACCGCGTGTTCACGGCCATCGTAGTATCCACGTCTTAAGCCTGCGGATTCGAACCCGAGCTGACTGTAAAAAGTCTGCGCACCCTTGTTGGATTGACGCACCTCCAGTGTGATTCGGGCGATACCCGCGACGCGGCAGGACTGTACCAGCCAGTTGACCAGGGCCTGGCCCGTACCCTGGCGGCGGGCATCAGGAGAAACCGCCAGCAGGTTCAGGTGTGCCTGTGATTCGTTAAACACCATGATGGCGAAACCGGTCATGCCGGCTTCATTTTCCGCAATGACGACACTCGCATCGGGGTTCCTGACCATGTGAAGAATCTTGCCCGGTTTCCAGCGCCAGTTCAGGCCGTGTTCAATCAATTCCCTCGACATTGTCGCAATCTGCGCGCAGTCTCGACGACCGGCCAGACGAATTGATTGTGACAGCGCATTAGTCATTGTCAGCGTTGGCTCGTTCCCGCAACAGATATTTTTGCACCTTCCCTGTGGAGGTTTTCTCGAGTGGACCAAAAATCACGGTCTTCGGTACTTTGAAGCGAGCGAGGTTGTCACGGCAGTATTCAATCACGTCCTGCTCGCCAAGTGATTCGCCATCTTTGACCGTCACAAAGGCGCAGGGATGTTCTCCCCATTTCTCATCCTGCTTTGCAACCACCGCGGCCTCCAGGATTGCCGGGTGTTTAAACAGCAGGTCTTCGATCTCAATGCTGGAGATGTTTTCACCACCGGAGATGATGATGTCCTTGGACCTGTCCTTGATCTGGATGTAGCCATCAGGATGACAGACAGCGAGATCGCCGGAATGAAACCATCCGCCCTCAAGGATTTCTCCGTCGTCACGGCGTTCTTCAGGTAGCCTTTCATGACGATATTTCCTCGCATGAAAACCTCGCCCTGCGTTTCACCATCCCATGGCACAGGTTCAAGGGTATCAGGGTCGGCAACCATCATTGCACCGGCAAGCATGGATGAGATGCCCTGGCGGGCTTTTTAAAGCGGCTTTCTCTTCTGCAGACAGGTTGTCCCATTCACTGCGCCACGCCGAAACAATCATTGGTCCATAGGTTTCCGTCAGGCCATAAACCTGGGTGACCTCGAAGCCCATGGACCTCCATTCCCTGGATAACCGCTGCGGGCGGCGCCGCGCCTGCTGTCATGACCTTGATGCCTTCCATCACATCTTCTTCAGCGCATCTGCTGCATTGATCAGCGTATTGAGTACCACGGTGCGCCGCAGAAGTGTGTCACGCTGTGATCGCGCATCGAGTCAAAAATGGCATCGTCGCGGACGTGTCGCAGGCATATGGTGGCCCCTGCCACCGCGGCGAGCGTCCAGGGAAAACACCAGCCGTTGCAGTGGAACATGGGCAGCGTCCACAAGTAGCGCGGGTGCATCCCCATTTCCCAGGTCAGCGCGTTGTTGGCAGCATTAAGGTAGGCCCCCCGGTGATGGTAAACCACGCCCTTGGGATCCCCGGTTGTTCCTGATGTGTAGTTTAAGGTGACCGCATCCATTCATCGGCTGGCCTGCGCCATTCGAAGTCGTCGTCTCTTCAGCCAGGAGATCGTCGTAGTTCATCTGCCCGATCAACCTGCCCTCGATGAACAGTGGATCGTCAACGTCAATAATTGTGACCTGGCGTTCCGCAAGTTCTACCGCCTGCTCCACGACATCGCAGAACTCACGGTCGGTGAACAAAATATCCGATTCCCATGATCAATGATGAACGCGATTGTCGCCGCATCGAGCCGGGTATTGATCGCGTTGAAGACACCGCCGGTCATGGGCACCGCAAAGTGCAGTTCAAACATCTCCGGCACGTTGGGCAGCACCGCCGCAACGGTTTTTCCAGGGGTAACGCCGCGTTTGTCAGCGCACTCGCACCCTTAGGCAACGTGCCCATACCTCTCGAAAACTACGCACCTGGTCTCCGTGAACCGTCGCGTCAAAGTCGCCATAAAGCAGCGCACTGCGCTCGAGAAAACTGATCGGTGTCAGCACCTCGTAGTTGGCATTGTTCTTGTCGAGACCTGTTTTCATAGATGTTGCTCATATCTTTTCTTAATACCTTGCGGGGGCTGCTTCGATCCACGTTTACCTGATACGTTAAGATGACCACTATCTGGGTCATCACCGTTTTGGGTCAGGCTGCTTGAAGAATATTACCACCCTTCTATTTGATCTTGGTGGTGTCCTCGTTGAACTCGGTCCGTTTCGAGAGATGATGGCATCGTCACAATGTCCGAACAGGAAATCCGCGCGGAATGGATCGTCAGTCCCGTGGTGCGTGCATTCGAATCCGGGCAGTGTGACGCGCGGACATTTGCAGAAGATATCTGCAGCCACTATCAGCTGACCATCACACCGGATGCATTTCTTGAAGCTTTTGCCGCGTGGCCCCAGGGTGCGTTTGAAGGGGCTGGTGAACTTCTGGATGCACTTAAATCGACTTCAGCCTTGCCTGTCTTTCGAATACGAAAAAGTTGCATCACGATGCCGTACTTGCACCGATGGCATTCCTGGCAAGCTTCGAGCACCAGCTGATGTCCCACAAGACTGGCTTGATGAAACCCGACCCGGCTGCTTTTGAACATGCACTGGAAACACTCGGTGTACCAGCTGGTGAGATCCTGTTCTTTGATGACAACGAGGCCAATGTTGATGCAGCATTGGCGGTTGGCATTGAGGCGGCGCTGGTACAGGGCCCCGCGGGGGTCCGATCGGCTCTCGGTGCCCGTGGATTCCCAATAACATCACTCCCGTCGTCATAACCAAGCAGAAATGCACTTCTATGCTACGATGCCCACTTGTTTGGGATAATCGGTTAGTACACCTGTGGACGCATCTGGCAATTTATCTCACCGCGCTGAAAAATGCGGTGGGCAATATCATCTTTCTTGCGATCATCGTCTGATTGTGGTCGCTATCGTGGGCCGCGACACGGCAACGGTACCCGAATCTGCGGTGCTTACCTTAATCCAACCGGCGTCCTGGTTGAACAGAAGAGACTGACGGACCCTTTTCAGCAATTGTTCTCGGGTGGCGTTGATGAAGATGCCGAGACGTTGCTGCGCGACGTCACCGACGCCATCGATTTTGCAGCTGATGAGATCGTATCAAAGGCATCGTCCTCGATCTGACAAGCCTGCAGGGGGGCAGCCTCAGCCAGTATGAAGAGATTGGCGATTCACTTGCCGCATTTCGCGATGCAGACAAACCGGTGCTGAGTTTTGCCACCGGTTATTCACAATCACAGTACTATCTTTCGGCACACGCGGATGAGCTGTACCTGGATCGTGACAGCCACTCCATGTTCGGCGGGGTTTTTATCACTGGCCTTGGCGTTTACCCGCTCTATTTCAAAACTGCGCTCGAAAAACTCAAGGTAAAGTACCACGTCTTTAAGGCAGGCCTTTACAAGGATGCCGCGGAAGTTTTCCTGCGCGACGGTATGTCGGATTACTCCAGGGAAGCCACGCAAGCCTACCTTGCCATTATCTGGGATGGTTACATCAGCGCAGTTGCGGAGCTGCGTGATATTGAATCATCCGCGTTGCAGACCTACGTGGATAACTACGACGAGTTGCTGGAGTCAACCGATCTCGACCCGGCACTGCTCGCAGAAGAGCAGGGATTGATCGACGCGCGCATCAGTCGCAACGAGTGGGACAGGAAGCTGGCTGACCTCACCGGCGGCAGCGGAGATGACTACGACGCCATCAGCTTCAGATCTTATCTCGCGACGCAGAGACCGCCGATCCCCGTCGTTAACCCGGCTGCAGACAAGATCGCAATTATTGTAGCCAAGGGCACCATCCTCGATGGTGAGCAGCCTCCCGGTGATGTGGGCGGAGATTCCATGGTGGAACTCATTCGAAAGGCCCGGGAAGATCGTTCCACCAAGGCGGTTGTTGTCAGGATCGACAGTCCAGGTGGCAGTCCTTCCGCCTCGGAGTACATTCGCACCGAACTGCAGCTGACACAGGAAAGCGGCAAACCCGTGGTGGTTTCGATGGGCGGTCTGGCTGCATCAGGCGGCTACTGGATTGCTGCGACCGCCAACAAGATTTTTGCCACACCTTCGACGTTGACCGGCTCGATCGGTACCTTTGCGTCGATTCCAACGTTTGACGCCAGCCTGAGTGAGCTGGGCGTTTACTCGGATGGTGTCGGCACCACGGAGCTGGCCGGCTCCTTCAGCCTGTATCGCCCGCTTAACGCGAGGTTTGAGCACTTCCTGGAAAACTCTGTGGAACGTACCTACCGGAAGTTCCTTGAGCTTGTCGCAGAAGGCCGCGGCCTGACTGTTGAGCAGGTTGATGAGATCGCCCAGGGGCGTGTCTGGGCAGGTGAGACAGCATTGAAACTTGGTCTTGTTGACGCGATCGGCAACATCGATGACGCCGTGGAATCCGCGGCGATGCTGGCGGACATCGACGATTATGAGGTTGTCTACCTTGAGAAATCATTGTCGCCACGAGAAGAGTTTCTGCGCCAGCTCACCGAGAATGTTGTTGCCTACCTTCCCCGGTCAATTGCACTACAGAGCGCGGTTCCTGTCATACCGGAGGAACTGCGGGCATTGCTGAATATGCTTGATGCCCGCACCGAACCTGCGATCCTGAGTCAGTGTTTTACCTGCAGGATCGCGTTTTAATCGTCAGGCGTATCCGCCGACAACGTCGCTGACGGCATCCATATACTCAGCCAGCGCCTCCAGGTGACCCTCGGCGCTGGTAATACCTGCGTTATGGGTTGCAATGGCAAGGTGCGTCGCACCCAGATCTCGCCATTTTTCTGCATGCTTTCGCCACCTGTCACGATCACCGCCAGCGTACTGTGCCTGCGCCTGTACGCCGAATGAATCCATTGAAAGGCCGGCTTCCGCACGCACGCTGCTGATGTGATCAAGCGTCTGGCGTGCATGATCGTTTGGCCCCATGATCGGTATCCAGCCATCACCCAGCTTTGCACAGCGATCAATGAGTGCAGGCGCACTGCCACCAAACCAGATGGGGATGTCCGCTGTGGGTCTGGGGTTGATACTGGCCAGTTCTACCCGATGATGTTCACCTGTGTAGTCAAGGTTGTCTTCACGCCACAACGCACGCAGCAGCTCGACCTGCTCTGCCTGGCGTTTGCCCCTGTTGTGGAAGTTCTCTTTCAGCGCGTCGTACTCAACCTTGTTCCAGCCTGTACCGATGCCAAGTGTAAATCGGTTCCCCGAGAGCAGCGCCACCTGGGCAGCCTGCTTTGCAACCAGCACCGTCTGCCGCTGGGGTAGGATGATGACCGCAGTGGTCAGCCTGATGGTCTCTGTTACGCCGGCAATGAAGGAAAAGGTGGTCAGCGGCTCATGGAAGGCAATGTCCTTGTCATAAGGTCCTTCAAAGCCGCCTGGGCGATTCCGGTCGGCACCAACCACGTGGTCGTACAGAAGCAGGTGATCAGCGCCCGCAGATTCAGCACCTGTGGCCAGTGCCCGCACGATGCTGGCGTTGTTTCCCATTTCATTGTGAGGCAGTACAAATCCGATTTTCATAACTTCATCCTATTCATTCCAGTGCTGTTCATTCCAGCCCTAGTCATTCCAGAAACTGCTGAGTAAGCCAGCAACCTCTTCGTTGCTGGTGGCACTGCTCGGTGCCCAGTCATCAGGCAACAGGCCCCGATAGGCATGCTGGCTGAATCTTCGATCGACGAGGCAGACGACCCCGCGATCATTTTCATCCCGGATCACCCTGCCGGCGGTCTGCAGGACCTTGGTGATGCCGGGATACTGGTAAGCATACGCGAATCCGGCGCCCTGCTCCCTTTCTTCAAAATGATTGGCTATGAGATCTCGCTCGATACCTATCTGAGGTAGGCCTACCCCGACGACGACAACGCCAATCAACGCCTCGCCCTTGAGGTCTATGCCCTCAGAGAAGCTGCCGCCCATCACCGCAAAACCCGTCAGTGGATTCTCACCGGGTACAAAGGCCTCAAGGTAAGCTTCCCTGCCCTCGTCATCCATATCACGGGTCTGCAGCAGAAGATCGGTATCACCATACCGCGCCGTGTAAATGTCATAGACATCCTGCATGTAGCGATAGGACGGGAAGAACACGATGTAGTTGCCTGACCTGGCGCTGGTCACCGTGCGGATGAGCTCAGCAAGCTCCGATGCACTTGCCTGGCGGTCCCTGAACGTTGTGCTGATGTGGGATGCATTGATGACAGCAAGGTTTTCCTGGGGAAACGGTGACGCCAGTCGATACCAGTCGGCCTCCCTCGTCATACCCAGTTGGTCGTCAAAGAATCGTTTCGGCCGCATGGTGGCTGAAAAACACACCCCGGCCGCCAGCTTGTCAAAGTTCATCGACAGTTTCACTGAGGGGTCAACACAAAAAAGTGACAACAGGTTTTTCCTGCCGACGTTGCGCAGCAACGTCACGTAGTCATCACCATAGGTCTCTGCTGTGCGTGTGAAACGTAGGGCATCAAAGTAAAGCTGCAGGAGTAACTCCTGCTGTGGCCCGCCACGTTCAAGGCGTAACTCTTCTTCTGCTGCTTCGTTAAAACCGGCAAGCGCGGCGAGCACACGCTCAGGCGCTTCTTTGAATGCGAGAAAACCGCTGGTCTTGTAGGCGTCCGCTTCCGGTCTCTTAAGGTCCAGTATCGCGCGGTTCACTGCAGCGGCTCTTTTTGCGATCAACGGCAGTTCATCGGCTAGTGTCTTAGACGCCTGCAGGTAATCCTCCTTGCTAATCGTTGCTGAGAACATGTCTCGGGCGCGCTCCGGCAGGTTATGCGCCTCATCGACGAGCACGGTGTGCGGGACGCCGCTGTCACTGAAGAATCTCTGCAGTTGTACAACAGGGTCAAAAATATAGTTGTAGTCAGAGATGATGAGGTCAGCTTCACGGGCGAGATCGAGGGAAAACTCAAACGGGCAGACATCATGTTCGAGGGCTTTTTCACTGATCGCCTCGGGGGTTAGCTGCGAGGCTGAAGCCCAGGTGTCAGCGACAGCGTTATCCAGGCGATCATAGTAACCAGCGGCGTACTGGCAGTGCTCGGGATGACACGGCGCACCCGGCGTAAAACAGGCTTTCTCCTTGGCCTTGATGGTGATCGATCGAACCGTGGCCCCATCAGCGTTGATGTCAGCAGCGGCAGTCTCGGCCATCTGTTGGATTGATGTTCGCGCGGAGGCATAAAAGACCTTACCTTCCGGGCGCTGCGGGATTGCCTGGATAGCAGGAAAAAGAACGCCCATGGTCTTGCCTATCCCGGTTGGTGCCTGCATCACAAGCTGGCCGCCGGACGTCACAGCTCGATACACCGCAACCGCCATATCACGCTGGCCCGGCCTGAATTCATCGTAGGGAAACCTCATCCCGGCAATACGCTCATCACGCTGGTTGCGCCAGTCTTCCAGTGCACGCACCTGTTCACAGATATGCAATGCTGAATCGATAAACACCTGTTGCAGTGCTTCGATGTCCAGCATCTCCGTGAGGATCGTTTCCTCCTTGTCATCCAGGTGGTAGAGGCAGAGCCGGACTGTGACGGCTGGCTGTGATTCCAGGCGGGCGACGAGGTAGGCGTACAGACGCGCCTGGTGCCAGAAGGTTGCCAGCACGTCAGGAGGAATGTCCTCATGATGAATCCGCAGCGTTTTGATTTCATCAACAACAAACTGGCCGTCAACCCATCCGTAGCCATCCACGCGGCCACTTATATCGAGTTCAATTCCTGCAGCCTGCATCGAGTGCGCAACCACCTGCTCCGCGATATAGGTATCCGGATAATCTGCGCGCCGCCGCCGCTGCACGGCCTGGTGTCCACGTATGCCTTCAATCGCCGTGCTTTTTGAGCTGAACCGGAAATTGATGTCGCCTCCCCGGCATCGGTGAACCAGTTCCCCGATCGAAACCTGCAGCTGCTTCATAGGTAGACGACATTCACCACGGACGCCGGGATCTCATGCTCGGCAAAAAAATTGAACCAGCGGGTCTGGTTTTTCTGGAGGCGATCACCCGGGCCTTTGACCTCAACCAGTTCGTAACTGTCATGATCAAACACGACAAGATCAGGCAATCCATTTGTGGTGTTCCTGAGATCGGTCAGCATGCGCTCAAACATGAGACGCAGGTGTGCCGGGGGAATGCAGCGCAGCGCATCGGTCAGCAGTTCAGGGCTGATAATGGCCCAGCTGACGAACTGGTTGTTCAACCCGAACTTCACCTCGTAGATATGCCGGATGTGTGCATGTAGTGAAAGCGGATCATCAAACAGCTCGAATCGCGCCCGGATGAGATCCTCGCGCTGGCGTGCAAACTCCGGGTCAAACAGGTCAGCCGGACCGCGCTGAAAGGGATTAAAAAATGCACCTCGCACCGGTGCAAAAATTATGTCCCAGAAGCAGAGACCAAAAAGGCTGCGAATCAGCGTGTTTTCGACGTAGTAGCAGCTTTTTTCCTGCGCTTCGAACCAGTCGCGCACATCCAGTTCAACGGCGTTGTTTTCATCACGGTCTACATCAAGGCTGATGGTCTCCTGCCTGATCTCCGCATCAGGTGGCGCCGGCAGGTTGGCCCCCGCAAGATCGTGTTTTTTTGAGATGCGCCTGCCAAACTTGATGGCAAACTCGAACTCTTCTTCATCCAGCGGGTCAACGCTGATCTCCTCGCAGAGTGCCAGTGCCGCTTCAGCATTCCCGCCGCCTTCGAGCAGTCTTGCCCTGCGTTCCCTGGCGGGACTGGCCTCGGCCAACTCGTAAGCCTGCTTTGCGAGTTCAGCCTCGGAAAGCCGCTCCAGCTGTCTTGCCACCCTGTTGACGATACGATCGTGTCGACGTGCGAGGAACGCCGTATCACTGCGAGGAGGCAACAGTTCAAGTACCGCGGTGAGGCTCTCACGCGAACAGTCTTCACTCGACACGGCATCGTAGGCGACTTCGCTGAGCAATTTCAGTTCGATTGCTGCTTCCACCATCTGCCGCGATTCGAACAAATGGCTCTGCATGGTCAGCTCATAGGTTTCGAACGGTGCAACCAGTTCGTGCAGGACGAACTCTGTCATGTCCTGGTGAAAATTCCCGAAAAAGAGCAGCTTCATCACAACAAGTGCGTCGAGGTGCAGCGGTTCTACCAGGTCAACCGACAACTCTTCAAAGGGGTTGATCAACGTTGATTGAAGAACGTGGTCCAGAAGGTCACTCTTGGCTGCTGATTTTGGCAGGCCGGTCACGCAGGACAGTTCGAGCAGTTCTCCCTTGTTGAGCAGAGGCAGGGTTTCATCAAGTGGTCGCTCCGGTTGTGTCAGGAAAGCGCCTTGCTTCAGCGTGTCAATGATCGGCGGCAGTTCACCCAGCTCGGGATAGTTGAGCTTATCGACGCGGAATACCGGCCCTTTCCGATTTGCCAGCCGGACAAACAGCTTCTGTTGATTGTCATCCAGGCTGAAAAACGCTTCAGTAAAGTCCCTCTCATGCGTCTCCAGCAGGTCTTCATATCTCGAGGTGACAAACTCCAGCAGATAACGGAAGTTATCAAGGTAGTAGCCTTCCGGCAGTTCATCCGGCAGCTCAGGATAGTGTGGTGTCAGTGGTTCGCCGATTCCCGCAACCGAACCACGAATTGGATCAGGCATGTGTGTGAAGACTCTTACGCCTTCACCAGTTTACCCTGTATTTATATACAGGCAACCGTTCAGAGGCTGGCCCTGACAAAGCGATGCACTGAGCCTGTCAGCGAATCGGTTTGCAGCATATCGCCTGCATCATCAAAGGAGACGGTTCGTGCCGTGGTTTCATCTCCACCGAGCACCAACCTGCCTGCCTCAAGGGTGTAAGGGACTGCGTTATATCCCTGCACCTGCACATCACTTTCAGTGTAGGTTGTGACAACCGTGAGGCCGCCGACGTTGGTTTCCCAGGCGCCAAGGATCAGCGATGCCGGATCTACCGGACGTGACGCACAGGCAGTAAGCAGACAGATCGCTGCAGGCAGAATGAGAGAACGGCGAATTACTCTGAACATAGCCAGCCCCGGGATTAAAAACACGGCCTAACTATGCCAGTTAGCCGTTCGATCTAGCAAGGGATACAATAGCGCCATGACGATTAATAACGACGACGAACTCAAGCACCTGCGGATCATCGGACGCATTGTTTTTGAAACGATGATGCTGATGAAAAAGCACCTGAAGCCAGGTATCTCAACGAAGGAACTGGATGCGATTGGCGCAGCCCACCTGACAAAGTACGGCGCAAAGTCTGCGCCCATGCTGATGTACGATTTTCCAGGCTACACCTGCATCAGTATCAACGACGAGGCGGCACATGGCATCCCTTCTGATCGTGTTGTTCAAGCGGGCGACGTCGTCAATATCGATGTATCCGCAGAACGTGATGGATTTTTCGGCGATACAGGCGCAACGTTCCTTGTCCCCCCTGTTGAGCCGCGGGTCGAATACCTGTGCCAGGTCACAAAGAAAGCACTCAAGAACGCAATGAATGTCGCCCGTGCTGGCGCCAAGGTGAACCAGATCGGGGCCGCCATTGAGAAGACCGCGCAGCAGACAGGATTTAAAACCATCAAGGATCTGGGCAGTCATGGAAGAGCCACATTTCATCCAGAACTTCCATGACCCAGGCGACAGACGCACACTGGCAGAGGGACAGGTCATTACGATCGAGCCGTTTCTTTCGACTGGCGCTGAGTCGACCACAACAGCGGACGATGGCTGGACCCTGTTGACCGGCGAAGGAAACTTCTCTGCTCAGTATGAGTACACGATGGTGATCACTCGCGACAAACCCATCGTTTTGACGACACTCAAGGGACCTGCGCTCGCTGCCTAAACGGGTTTGCTGAATTTGGCTTCGGCTTCCGTGAAGACCTGCTGCCATTTACCTGATCTGAAACGGCTGGTCAGCATGACTGCCTTGATAATGTAGTCGCCAATCAGCGCACCGTAGATCCACTCTACCGACATATCCGATAGAGCAAACACGGCTGCAAGCCCCACCCGCACACCGATTAAACCAACCATGGTTGTCACCAGCGGGAAACGCGTGTCCCCTGCCCCTCGGAGGCATCCGCCAAGCGTGAATTCAATTGCCATCAGCGGCTGGGCTACCGCCATGATGTAAATGAATATCACAGTCAGCCTGACAACCTCATCATCATCAATCAGGTACCGGGCAATCTCACCGGCGAACAGCACAATGAATATGGACAGGAAGATCATTGATCCGATGGCGAGGCCGGTTGCGCGCCAACCGCTCTTCACTGCACCCTCCGGGTCGTTTGCGCCCATGTGCTGGCCAACCAGGGTGGCACCGGCAATTGAAAAGCCGAAGCCGACCACAAAAGAAACAGACAGTATCTGCACACCCACACCATAAGCGGCGTAAGGTGCCGTGCCGTAAAAGGCCACCAGCCACAGGAAGGCAACAAAGCCGGCCTGGAACACAAACTGTTCAAGTCCCGCCGGATAACCGATATGCACCAGTTGCCGCATACGGAAGTCGGTGACTGATCCTCGGCCGCCAACATCCACCTTGAGGCGCTTCATGTACCACAAGGCAAGGAAGATCACGCCACCAGCGGCAAAGGACACACCGTTTGCAACCGCTGCACCGACCACACCCAACTCAGGGAACCCGTACAGGCCGTATACAAGCAGGTAAACAAATATCACGTTGATGATATTGGTGATCACGCCGATCCAGAGCGGCGTTTTGGTATCACCTGCTGCCCTCAGGGCCGCACCCAGGATCATGTTGATGGAGAACGCGATATTAAACAGCGACAGATAGACAATGAACTCGGAGGCGAGCTGGGTCGTCACTTCATCCAGGCCAAACACAGCAGCAATCTGGTAGGAAAACACAATGCACGGGATCATCAGCAAGCCCGCTACAATATTGCCAACCCAAAGGGAGGCACTGGTTACCTTTGCTGCCTCGGTGTAATCACCCGCCCCCCAGGCCCGCGCGACCAACGCCGTCGTGCCTGCGGAGATCGCCATCAGAATGGCCTGCAAGCCAAAGAAGATCCTGTGTCCGGTCGTGACAGCGGCCACTGCTTCCGCCCCGAGCGACCCAACAATCTTGATAGAGACAATGCCGATAATGGAAAACAGCAGGTTGCTGACAATGGCCGGCCAGGCCAGCTCCCATATCGACAGTTCAGGTTTATTGTTGGTTTGCAAAGCGGCTACCGGCTCGAATGCCATATCGCGGATTCACACCCGCGTACAGTTCGTGCAGTTAACTGGTTGTCATTGAAATGCCGGCCTGGTTCGGTAATTCCACTTCCTTTCCCCTTTAAGGCAGGAATCCGCTATCAGGTCAGCATTGAGAGGGCGGCTAAGATACACTTTGGCCTGTCAAAAGTCACTGTGAACCAAACCGCTTGCGTAATGTTGTCATCATCGGCGGGGGCCATAACGGCCTTACCACAGCCTGTTATCTCGCGCGTGCCGGCTTTGACGTTACGGTGCTGGAGAGACGACGTGTTGTCGGGGGCGCCGCTGTCACCGAAGAGTTTCACCCGGGTTTCAGGAACTCGGTGGCCAGCTACACCGTCAGCCTGCTGCACGAACAAGTTATCAGTGACCTGAACCTTGCCGGTCATGGCCTGACCATCGTCGAGCGTGCGATCAGCAATTACCTGCCGCTTCCTGGCGGCGACAGTTTTGTTTCTTATCCTGACGCGGCCAGGCGCAGTGATGAGATAGCTCGATTCTCCAACGCTGATGCAGAGAAGATCGATGAGTTCTATGAACGCCTCGAGCAGGTTGTCGACGTGGTGCGCGATTGGTTGCTGCGCACCCCGCCCTCCCTGACTTCTCTCAGCATCAGTGAACTGCCCCGGCTCTTCAGCCTGTCCAGGTCGTTTACTCGCCTTTCCGCGACGGCGAGACAGGACTTCATCCGTTTGTTCTCAGCCTCGGCTGGAGAAATGCTCGATGACGAGTTCGAAACCGATGCCCTCAAAGCGCTGATCGGCTTTGATGCTGTTGTCGGCAACTACGCCTCTCCCTACCAGGCTGGCTCGGCATACGTCATGCTGCATCACCTGCTTGGCGGTGTGAACGGCAAACCAGGCACCTGGGGACACGCTGTGGGTGGTATGGGCAGCATCACCGAATGCATGGCGGCTGAAGCCGCCGGGCTTGGTGTGAAAATCGAAACAGGCTGTTCGGTCGATAGGGTGTTAATAACCGGCAACGCAGTATCTGGCGTGTCACTGGATAATGGAGAGCAGCTCAAAGCAGATATTGCTGTCGCCGGTGTAAATCCCAAGCTCCTGTTTCTTCAATTGCTCGATGAGCACGACGTCCCCGCGGACACCCTCGCCCACTTCAGGCGTTACAAATGTGCCAGCGGAACTTTTCGCATGAACGTCGCGCTGTCTGAACTACCGGCATTTTCTGCACGGCGTGTTGAAGGCGACATGACAGCAGGCATCATCATGGCGCCATCACTCAGGTACATGGATCAGGCCTACCATGATGCGACACGGCATGGATTCGCCAGGGCGCCAATTGTGGAAATGCTGATACCCTCGGTCGTCGATGACTCGCTGGCGCCACCCGGACAGCATGTTGCCAGTCTTTTCTGCCAGCAGTTCAACCCGGACCTGGGCGCAGACTGGGAAAGCCAGAAGGAACCTGCAATCAACGCAATATTCGACACCGTGAATCGATATGCGCCCAACTTCAGGGCTAGCGTGCTTGGCTACCAGGCGTTTTCTCCCTACGACCTGGAGCAGGAGTTCGGGCTCATCGGTGGCGATATATTCCATGGCAGGCTGAGTGTCGAGCAACTGTTCAGTGCCCGGCCGATGCTGGGCATGGGGCAATACCAGACCGGTATCAAAGGGTTGTGGATGTGCGGATCAGGCACGCACCCTGGCGGCGGTGTCAGCGGCATGCCGGGGCATAACGCTGCGCAGGCGATTATTCGCTCTACCTGAGGTTCATCAGGCTGCTTCCGCAAGCGGTATTCTCACCGCAAACGTTGAACCCTTGCCGAGTTGGCTGTCCACCTTAACGCTGCCATTGTGCGACTGTGCAATATGTTTGACGATGGCAAGCCCAAGTCCCGTACCGCCCTGTTCACGGGAACGAGCACGATCTACGCGGTAGAACCGCTCAAAAATCCGTTCTCGTTCGTCGGTTGAAATGCCGATGCCGTTGTCCTCAACCTCAATTCGCGCCATTGCACCGGCCTTAAACAGGCGAATCTTCACCTCACCGCCTTCACCGGAATACTTGATGGCATTATCAACAAGGTTGGTGACCATCTGGTTGAGCCCTTCTGCCTCGCCAATAACCCGCAGCGTGTCAACCTGCAGGTCCAGCTGAAGGTCAACACCGGCGTCTGTGGCGTCATACATCTTGGCCTGGTAGACCTGGCGTAACAGACCGGTCAGGTCTATGGACGTAACAGACTTCTCGCGCTCATCAGAATCGAATCGTGACAACTGCAACAGGTCCTGCACGATGTTATCGAGACGGATGGTCTGTACGCGAATCCTCTCTACAAACCGGGTGAAAGTCTCCTGGGGCATGTTGGGATCATCAATGATCGTCTCAATCAAACCGCGCACGGCTGATATCGGGGTCTTCAATTCGTGGGAAGCGTTAGCCACAAAGTCACTGCGCACCTGTTCGAGATGGCGTCGTTCGGTGATGTCTTCAAGGACCATCAACGCACCGGTGTTGGTGTTCTGAATGTCCCGCGTTATCACAACCGAGCACTCAAGTGACCTGCCGCCGTATCCAACCGTGGCAATCATGTTGCTCTCTTCACTGATACATGTTTCAACCGCCTGCCTGATCTCACGTGCGGTATGTACCTCAGCGAAATTGCTGTTTGCTACCTGGGCATGCTCGAGCCCGAGCATCTTCAGCGCGGCATCATTGATGTGGATGATTCGCTGATTGTTATCAAACGCGATCACACCTTCTGTCAGGCCTGCGAGTACTGCCTCCAGTTCGTTGCGCGACTCGGTCAACTCGTCGATCCTGCCCTGTGCCCCGCGTGCAAGTTCATTGATCACAACGGCTAACTGGCCTATCTCATCTTCGCGGTCATCAGGCAATCGCAGGTCGTACTCGCCGGTGGCAACATTGCGCGCGATCTCCGTCATATTGGTAATGGGATTGGTGACGCGATAGGCAAGAAAATAGCCGATCAGCAGGAACAACACGCCGATCACAACGGCCGCAGTGGCGATGCGAGTTCGCAGCGCGTTCATCTGCTCTTCAATTGCAGTTACGGGTAACGCTAGCCTGAGATAACCCGTGTTTCCAGCCGGGTCTTCTACCGGCACCGACAGGTACAGCATATTCTGCCCAAGCGTATTGGAAAAACGCTGCGACACGCCGAAGTTGCCCTGCCTGGTGGCCAGGACCTCGGGCCTCGCGGCATGGTTATCCATCACCTCCGGATTCTCCCGATTGTCTGCGATGACACGGCCATCTGCCGCAATCAGGGTGATCCTCGCGGTGATCCCGGGTGTCAGGGCAAACACCTCGTCGGGCGTTAATGTGGAATCACCGTCAAGGTATGGCACCACACCGGGTGTCAGGGCAAGCGCCTGTTCCAGCATATTGCTTTCGATACGCGCCAGAGCGTCGCGCTCAACCTGGTCGGCGATAAAAAAACTGAACAGGAGTGTTGAGATAACAAGCGTGACGCCGAGAATAGCCCAAACCTGCCACAGGAAGCGTGACTTAAGCATGCGGCTAGTTATCTACGAGACGGTAACCTACTCCACGAATCGTCTGGATCAGATGGCTGCAGTCACCGAGTTTCTTTCTGACCGCACGAATGTGTACGTCGATATTGCGGTCTACGACAACGACGCCAAGGCCAACAACGCGGTTCAAGAGCTGTTCACGGGTGAATGCTCGACCGGGCTGGGAGGCCAGTTGGTATAGGATCTTGAATTCTGTTGCAGTCAGGTTGACAAGGTCACCACTCACCCGTACCTCGTGCCGGGCCACATCGATCACAAGCTCCTGGATGACAATCCGTTCTTTATTCTGGGTCTCCTGGGTTGGACCGCTTCTTAACACGGCTTTAACGCGAGCAAGCAGTTCCCGTGGGCTGAAAATGCGTTTGGTCAGGGTAGTCATCAGCGCCGAGTTCCAGGCCGATCACAACGTCACTCTCTTCACCCTTCGCTGAAATGATGATCACCGGGATATCACGCACGATCGGGTCGGATTTCAGCTGCTGACAGATAGACAGTCCGTCCATGCCGGGCAGCATCAGGTCAAGAATAACGAGGTTCGGGGACTGGTTACGGATGAGATTGAGCCCCTCATCCCCCCTGCCGGTGGACACGACGTTGTAGCCTTCCCGCTTCAGGTTGTAACTGACGACCTCGACAATATCGGGTTCGTCTTCGATTACGAGAATTTTGTTTCGATTCATCCGAAAGCAGCGCCTGGCACGAAATTTCGGCGGCTATTCCACCACAGCCGGGTTAGAAAATGAGTTAAACCTATGTAAAGAATCCGTATAGGCCTAACACGTTTGTAAAGATTACAGTTTTTGGAAGGCCAGTACAGCGTTCGTGCCGCCAAACCCAAAACTGTTCGACATCACGGTCTTGATACCCGCGTTGTCGAGTCGGCTGGTGACAATCGGTGCTTCACCAATCTCCGGGTCGAGATTTTCTATGTTGGCTGATGCACAGATGAAGTCGTTATCCAGCATGAGCAGCGAATAGATTGCCTCGTGTACACCGGCCGCACCAAGTGAGTGTCCTGACAGTGATTTAGTGGAAGATACCTTGGGCATCTGGTCACCGAACACCCTTCGAATGGCAGCGATTTCAGGTGGATCACCGGCAGGTGTGCTCGTACCGTGCGCGTTGAATGTAGTCGACCGGACCTTCGAGTGTGGACATGGCAAGTCGCATGGCCCTCTCGCCACCCTCACCGGACGGCGCAACCATGTCGTAACCGTCGGATGTGGCGCCATAACCAACTACCTCGGCGTAAATCTTTGCGCCACGAGCCTTCGCATGCTCGAGTTCTTCAACCACCACGAAACCCGCGCCTCCAGCGATGACAAAACCATCCCTGTCCTTGTCGTACGCACGGGATGCGGTAGCCGGAGAATCGTTGCGGGTAGACAAAGCACCCATCGCATCAAACAGCGAGGTCATCGACCAGTGTTCTTCCTCGCCACCACCGGCAAACACGATATCCTGCTTGCCAAGTTGGATCAGCTCTACCGCATGGCCAATGCAGTGCGCGGAAGTTGAGCAAGCTGACGTGATTGAATAGTTAACACCCTTGATCTTAAACGGCGTGGCCAGGCAGGCAGAAACCGTCGAACTCATGGTGCGGGTTACGCGATACGGCCCAATTCGTTTCAGCCCCTTTTCACGCAAAATGTCCGCTGCCTCGGTCAGGTTTGATGACGACGCACCGCCGGGAGCCATGCAACAATACCACTGCGTTCGTTGGATACGTCGGATTCCGCAAGGCCTGAGTCTGCAATCGCCTCTTCCATCGCGATATAGGAAAACGCGGCGGCATCACCCATAAAGCGATACAGTTTTCTGTCGATACGCTCGGCGGTATCAAGATCAATACTGCCTGCGATGTGACTGCGCAGCCCCATCTCCTCGTAACTTTCCTGGAACTTGATACCCGATCGGGTTTCACGCAGTGATTCGAGTGTCTCTGCAATGCTGTTTCCAAGCGGAGAGACAATACCAATTCCCGTTATAACGGCTCTTTTCATGTCGTTACCTAAAAGTCATCGAGAGAGGTGAACAGGCCTACTTTGACGTCTTCTGCTGTGTAGATCTGTTTTCCATCCACCAGCACCTTACAGTCGGCGATACCCATCACGGTTCGACCTTCCCTGACCCTTGTCAGGTCAATGTCGTACTGGAGCAGTTTTGCAGAAGGCAACACCTGACCCCTGAAGTTCACCTTGCCGCATCCAAGTGCGCGTCCAAGGCCCCAGTTGCCCTTCCAGGCAAGGTAAAAACCAACCAGTTGCCAGAGCGCATCCAGCCCGAGGCAACCCGGCATGACAGGGTCGTCTACAAAGTGACATTTGAAGAACCAGAGGTCCGGATTGATATCCATCTCAGCCTGGATCTTGCCCTTTCCGTTAACCCCGCCTGTTTCATCAATGTGAGTGACGCGGTCGATCATCAGCATTTCTTCTATAGGAAGGTGAGCACGGCCGGGCCCAAACAGGGTACCCATTCCGCAGCTGATAAGTTCTTCCTTGGTGAAACTGTGCTGGTCGATCAGGCTACGATCCAAGGGTGGTGTAGCAGCAGCTTTGTCTTGCATAGGGATGTTTGATCTTGTCGACGAGTAAAGGCTTTACCCGCCTGCATTTTTATAAGTCGCGGAATTATATCACCGGCCTTTCAAATTTAAACAAGGCTTGCCCTCAGCTTTGGCCACTTATGATGTTGACTTTTTTTCGGGCGAAAGGGTAGAAAGCGCACCGTTCGCCAGGGCCTCACTGCATGTGGAGAAACCCTGGAACCGTGATGAACTTGTATGTGCCGCCGGGGTCAAAACAGCCATCGGGCAAGTCACAAAAACAAACAACCTGTTGCAACAATGCCCTATCTTATCGGAAGGGACACGGAGAGATCGGATGATCGAAATCGACAAGCTGGCAGTCGTTCACAAAGACGCGGAGATTGGTGATAACTGCGTTATCGGTCCGTTCTGTACTGTCGCCGCCAACACAAAAATTGGTGCCAATACGCGCCTTCGCTCACATGTTGTAGTGGAACCACACACCACCATCGGTACCGACTGCGATGTTTTCCCCTACACCACCCTCGGTATGCAGTCGCAGGACCTGAAGTACGTACCGGACACCGTCACCTACACCGAAATTGGAGATCGCAACATCATCCGCGAGTTTGTTTCGGTTCACAGCGGCACTGAAGAAGGCAGCACAACGGCAGTCGGCAATGACTGTGCTTTATTGGCGCATTCTCATGTTGCGCACAACTGCGTTGTTGGAGACCACGTCGTGATAAGTCACGGTGCGACCATTGCCGGTCACGTCATTATTGGTGACTACGCCAACATCGGGGGACTGTCTGCGATTCACCAGTTCTGCCATGTTGGTAAAGCTGCAATGATTGCGGGCATGTGTCGTGCAATACAGGACGTACTGCCGTTTACGATTGCCGAGGGTTTCCCCGCCCACATGCGCGTGATCAACAAGGTTGGTATGGAACGTGCCGGCTACTCTTCAGATGAAATCGCAGAGGTGCGCAAGGCTTTCCGAATCCTGTTCATGCGCGAGAAGCGACTTGAAGATGCGGTCAGGGAAGTCCAGGAAACTTTCCCTGATTCAGCCAACATTGCACTGATGATCGAGGCTGTTAACTCATCGCAGCGTGGCCTCGCGAGACCTGAGTCCGCTACTTTCGAAATCAACGTAGCTGACGATCTGTAAGCTGTTAGCTGAAGAGCTCTCGCAAAGAGCTCTTCACAAGGAGCTCTTCATAAAAAGCTCTTCATAAAAAGCTCTCAACAAACAACCAGCACAAATAGCTGTACCCCACGATGCGGTATAGTACGCCCTTCAACTGAAAAGGAAGATAGATGTTCAAGGCAGTACTGTGGGATTTTGGTGGGGTAATCACGTCCAGTCCATTTGAATCGTTTAATCGATTCGAGGCGGCAAACAACCTGCCCACGGATGTAATCCGTTCAATCAATGCCACCAATCCCGACACCAATGCATGGGCTCAACTGGAGAGCAGCGCCGTTTCTGTAGACGAGTTTGACGGATTGTTTGCGGCTGAAGCCGCTGCACTTGGACATGACATTCGAGGTAAACAGGTACTCGAACTGCTTGCGGGTAGTCTACGACCAGAGATGGTCGCGGCGTTAAAAACCATCAAACAGACACTCTCGATTGGCTGCATCACCAATAACGTTAAAAGCGGTGAAGGCGCTGGCATGGCTCGCAGCGAGCAGCGTGCCAGGGAGTTTGAGGAAGTCATGAACCTGTTTGACATCGTGATCGAGTCAAGCAAGGTTGGCATGCGAAAGCCAAATCCTGAAATCTACCTGATGGCCTGCAGGGAAATGGGCATAGAACCGGGCGATGCGGTATATCTCGATGATCTTGGGGTTAACCTAAAACCCGCCCGCGAACTCGGTATGACGACCATCAAGGTGCTCAATGCCAATCAGGCGCTGACTGACCTGGAGGCCGTGCTTGGCATTGCACTTCGCTAACAGGAGAGGCAAGGCGCAGCGTGGATTCCACATTGCATAAGGTGCACATAAAAGTGGGGATAAAGCAGGCAGCACAATGGCAACGTTGAAAGACGGATCAACAAAAGTCCTGCTGACAGGTGGTACCGGATACATCGGCAGCCATACCGCGGTTACGCTGCTGGAAGCGGGCCATGACGTTGTGCTTGTGGACAACCTGTCAAACAGCAAGCCTGTCGTGGTCGACCGGCTGGAGGCAATCACCGGCAGGCGCCCCGTTTTTCATGAAGGAGACCTGACTGACAAAGCGTTCATCTCTGAGGTTATGCAAAACGAGGCACCGGACGCGGTTGTTCATTTTGCGGGTTTGAAGGCGGTGGGTGAATCGGTTGAAGAACCGCTGCGGTATTACGAAACCAACCTGGTTTCCACTTTCAACCTGTGTAACGCCATGATTGATGCGGCTGTTCATCAACTGGTATTCAGTTCATCGGCTACGGTCTACGGCATACCGGAGCAGGTCCCTATGCGGGAGGATGACAGCATTACAACCGCGACCAATCCCTACGGCAGCACGAAGCTCTACATAGAACAGATTCTGACGGACCTGGCACATGCCAGGCCCGAGATGCGCATTGCACTGCTCCGCTATTTCAACCCGGCCGGTGCACACGAATCCGGGACTATTGGTGAAGACCCTAACGGCATTCCGAATAACCTCCTGCCCTACATCACGCAGGTGGCGGTCGGCCGCAGGCAGGAGCTCACGGTAAATGGCGATGATTACCCGACACCGGACGGTACGTGCATACGTGACTACATCCATGTGACCGATCTTGCAGAGGGGCACTCGGCCGCGCTTTCACACCTCGCAGAACATGCCGGTCTGCACACCTATAACCTCGGCACAGGCAATGGCAGTTCGGTGCTTGAGGTTGTACGGGCATTTGAGCGTGCAACCAACATGCACATTCCCTACCAGGTTGGTCCAAGGCGGGCTGGTGATATTGACGCAAGTTTTACCGATCCTGCCAAAGCTGCGCGCGAACTCGGCTGGACAGCCGAGAAGGACCTGCTGGATATCTGCCGTGACGCCTGGCGATGGCAGCAGCAGAACCCGCAGGGTTACGAGGACGACTAGACCAGCGGTTTCAGGTATGCCGCCTCCCCTGGTTTTGCTACGGTAAACACAGGGTCCCTGTCATATCTGCTTCGATAGGCCGCCTCCAGGCCCGGGAGCAATTCAGCAAGCCCTTGCTCAGTCCCGAATGCAATTGCGCAGCCACCGAATCCGCCACCTGTCATGCGCGCGCCTCTAACGCCTGGGTGCTTTGTCGCTTCAGCCACCAGGAAATCCAGTTCCTTGCAGGAAACCTCATAGTCATCGCGCAGCGAACTGTGACTCTGGTTCAGGAGCTCACCCAGGCGTGCCCAATCCTTGTTGGTGAGCGCCAGGGCTGCATCGTTTACTCGCTGACTTTCTGTCACAACGTGCCTGAGGCGGCTGAACAAAGTTGATGACAGCTTTTTCTCCGCGGCTGGCATCCGCGCAGTCTCGAAGTTGGCAAGGCTGTCCATTTCAACACCAAGCTCAGCCGACAGCTGCGTGAGTTCCCCTACCCGTTCGTTGTACTTACTGGCAGCAAGGGTCCTTTCAACTCTCGAATCCATAATGACTACCACATGCTCATCAAAGTCCGGGAAAGGTCCTGGTAAGCCAGGGTGCTGCAATCGAGCTGTTTAACGCCGCCAAGGACGACTGACATCTGGTCCATGATGCCGCAGGCCACCCCGATATGATTGTTTTCCACCCGCCTGCATAGCCGGGCAATATCCGAGCGATCGGCGGCACTCAACTGCGTGGCCGACTCGCCTCTTGCGGCAAGTGCGAGAGCGACACAGAACGACGCGGAACTGGATAGACCACCGGAACCGATATCCTGGTCAATAAGCATATCGAAACCGCTTGAAGAAGGGGTTGCACCCGATTCAATCAACACGCCTGCAATATAGTCACCCCAACCGCTTCCGGTCACGACCGGTTTGCGCCGGTTAATCTCTGTCGTTTCGTTAAATCGAAGTGACCTGACCCTCACGGTGTCACTCCCATTGAATCGAAGCAGCGCTGAAGTTCCCTGGCTGATCGCCATGGGCATGACTTCGCCGCCGCAGTAGTCGATGTGCTCACCGATAAGGTTGACCCTGCCTGGTGCCCACACAAAGTGACTGGGCAAGTCACCTGTCCATTGCTGGAAGGTTTCTGTTAACGCCTGCGTCGACACTAGAGTTCGACCCTGAAGATCCCGGCGCGCGATGTCCCCTGGCGTTCTCTTGTGACGATGAGGCCGCCCCTGCCATCAAGGCAGACGGCTTCCATCCCATCGTGATCGGGTAACGGGATTCGTACCGGCAGGGAAGAAAAACTCTCCACCCAGTCCTGCCCAATACGTCGCCGATAGAGGTAGGCATCACGGTAGGTTAGGACCACAGCGGTACGTCCGTCGATATCAAAACCGGTGGGCTGTGACGAGAACTCACCAAACCGGTCATCCTCAAGCAAATCCTGAGCCGTCGGCTGTGGAATACCGGTTAAATGTGTTTCCAGCACCGCTGTGTCGGCCTGATCGCTGCTTGCGAGCGGTACACTGAACAGCCTCGGCGGCACGGTTGCCTTTGCGAGCAGGTAAACCCGATCGTCGGCAACGGCAACACCTTCAACGTCATAGGGACGATCCGGATAACGTACGCGCTGGATCCATTCCACTTCGAGCTCGCCAGTTGTCTCCTGCGTGTGAGGCTCCTTTACCGCTAGCGCTCCCTGACAGGTTGAAGTACGCATGCTGGGTCAGGTTGATCACGGAGGGCTGGTCAGTTGTCGCGTGATACGCGACCTTCAGTGAAGCGCCATCAACCTCGTATCGCACGGTCACCTCAACGTTACCGGGGTAACCCTCCTCCCCTGCCGGGCTTGTCAGCGTGAGCTCAAAGGCGTCCTGCTCAGCGCAAACAACATTCCAGAGCTTATTGCTCAGACCATTCGCGCCCCCATGAAGCTGGTTAACCCCTTCGTTGGGTGTAAGACGATGCTCGCGACCATCGAGAGTGAACCGCGCGCCACCGATCCTGTTAGCGTAACGGCCCACAACCCGGCCAACCATGGCGCGGTCTGTCTCATAGCCGCCCAGCTCATCAAATCCCAGGATCATCGATCGCCAGGTGCCACCGGTAAAAAAGCTAATATCCTTCAGCAGCGCCCCATAGTTGAGGGCTGTGACCCGAAGCTGGCTCGTGCCAAAGGTATGTTGGTGAACAGGCTGTCCGCCTGCCAGGTATCCAAAGATATCGCTGGCGATATCAACCGCCGACAATTTTGTAGAGGAAGTGAATTTCGCTAGCGCTGTTGACGGGCTCAAGCAGCGGATCGTGGATGATTTCTCCGTCAATAGCGACGGCCATCTCCATCAACTCGTTTTTGTCGAGCGCTGCATACCGGGACACGATCTCATCGACCACGTCCCGGTATGTCTTGCCACTCACCGTACATTGTTCAACCCCAGTGAGCTTCTGCAGCTCACTGGAGAACACCACAATTGCCATTTATCCCTTGGACTGGACCATGGAGAGAACGCGCGGTGGCGAACACGGCAGATCGGTAACGCGGACATCAATCGCATCTCCGACCGCTGAGCCTACTGCCGCGAGCGGCGGAATGATGCCGGATTCACCAACACCCCTCACGCCATAAGGGTGAAACGCATTGGGCACTTCGACCACAACCGTTTCAATCATCGGCAGGTCAGAGGCAAGCGGAATGCGGTAGTCGAGGAAGCCCGGATTTTCCATCACACCATCTTCATTGAAGACGTACTCCTCGTTCAATGCCCAGCCAATGCCCTGCACAGCACCGCCCTGGAATTGGCCCTCAACATAGGATGGATGAATCGCTTTACCGGCATCCTGGATGGCGGTGTAACGCGTCACGTCTACCTTGCCGGTGTCCTGGTCCACATCAACGTCGCAAACGTGAACGGCAAAACTCGGGCCAGCACCGCGAGCATTGATATTGCCCTGGCCGGAAATCTGTCCACCTGTCTTATCAGCGTCTTTGCAGATCTGTTTGACCGTGAGCCTGTCTTCACCCGCGGTGTTGATACATTCACCATCTGCATAATCGACCTGCTCCGGCGTGACGTTCCAGACCGCTGCAGCGCGCTCCTTGAATTGCCGCACAACATCCTGCGCCGCTTCGATCGTGGCCATACCGGTTGCAAACGTCGTACGGCTACCACCTGTTCCCTGGCTGTAAGCGACGTTCTCTGTGTCAGCGATGAGTGGTTTCAGCTTTTCGGTGGATATTCCCAACTCTTCTGCTGCCATCATCTGCATGGAAGCACGCGAGCCACCGATGTCAGGGCTACCTTCAACGATAGTGCCTGTTCCATCAGGGTTCATGTTGATGGTCACACTGGAAGGTCCGCCAATGTTGAACCAGAAACCGGCAGCAATGCCGCGGCCCTGGCCATCTGCAAGGGCAGATTGATAGTGTGGTGAGTTCTTTGCCGCTTCCAGGCACTCTACCAGACCAACCCGCTTCAGCTTCGGCCCATAGATGGTTTGCGTGCCTTCTTTTGCCGCGTTCTGCAGGCGCAGGTCAATCGGATCGATACCAAGCTCATCAGCGAGTTCGTTGATCACCATTTCAGCCGCAAATTCTGATTGCGGTGCACCGGGTGCGCGATAGGCAGCAACCTTGGACTTATTGACCACTACGTCAAAGCCTTCAACCAGTACGTTTTCCAGATCGTAAGGCGTAAACATGGTCATGACGCCAGGCATCATGGGCGAACCCTTGAATGCACCTGCTTCAAATGCGATCCGGCCCTGGGCCGCAGTGATGGTGCCATCTTTCTTGGCGCCAACCTTTGCCCACATGCGTGCAGCAGAGGTAGGACCTGTTGCAATGAACACCTCATCACGGTCCATCACCATCTTGACCGGCCGGCCGGACTTGCGGGACAGGACCAGCGCAACAGGCTCAAGGTAGATAGTTGTCTTTCCGCCAAAACCGCCGCCAATTTCGCTGGCGATGACTTTCAGCTTGCTGAGTTCCATATCGAGAATACCTGCTGTGCTCGCACGCACGTCGAAGTGGCCCTGCGTACAACACCAGACCATTGACTGGCCGTCCTCGTCGTAGCGCACGGTACAGGCATGCGGTTCGATATATCCCTGGTGAGCAGTTGGCGTGTAGAACTCACGCTCAACGATCACGTCCGCGTCAGCAAATCCTTTTTCAACATCGCCGAGTTTCATTTCAGCGCGGGTGGCAATATTGGATGGCTTGTCAGGCGTTTCCTCGTAACCAGCCGTAAACATGTCCTCATGCAGTACAGGCGCATCGTCCTTCATTGCATCTGCGACATCCATCACCGGCGCGAGAACTTCGTACTCAACTTCGATCAGGTCCAGTGCCTCGGCAGCAACGCGTTCGCTTCGCGCAGCAATCGCAGCGACAGCGTGACCGTGATACAGCACCTTGTCGTCAGCAAGCACGTTACGAGCGAGATCCGTTACGGCCGGCTTTTTGCCGCCGGGGAAATCTGCAAATGTTGCAACCGCCATCACATCAGGGTGGGCTTCAGCCTTGCTGGTGTCGATGGACTTGATCTTTGCGTGGGCATGAGGGCTTCGCAGCACCTTGCCCCAGATCATGCCGGGCAGCGAAAGGTCAGCGCCGTAGTTGGCCCTGCCAGTTACCTTGTCGAAGCCATCAGGCCGTATGGTTCTCTGGCCGATGTATTTAAATTCGCGGGCTTCACTCATGACGCACCTCCTCTCATTGTTTCAGCTGAATCCATCACTGCCCTGATGATCTTGTCGTACCCGGTGCAGCGGCAGAGATTGCCGGCCAGGTAATATCGCGCTTCTTCTTCGGTAGGATTCGGGTTTTCATCCAGCAGCGCCTTGGTGCTGACAATCAGGCCAGGCGTGCAGATACCACACTGCAGCGCTGCGTGTTCCAGGAATTTCTCCTGGATGACGTGCAGCTTGTCATTACCACCAATGCCTTCAATCGTGCCAATTTCCTGGCCTTCTGCTTCAACACCCAGCACAAGGCATGCACACACCAGTCGGCCGTTCAGTGTGACGCTGCAGGCGCCACAGTCGCCGGAACCGCAACCTTCTTTTGTACCCGTCAGGCTCAGTTCATTGCGCAGCACATCGAGCAGCGTATCGCCCTGCTCGCACAGGAACTCGGCTGTTTCTCCGTTAATTGTCGTCGTTACGTGTGTTTTTGGCATGGTTTAACCTCCCCTTACCCGGTCTGCGGCAATCGTCGCCGCGCGCTTCACCAGCACGCCGACAACATGTTTCCTGAATTCGATAGTGCCCCGCCTGTCATTAATCGGACTTGAGGCCGCAGTTGCTGCTGCAGCCGCGGCATCAAGTGCCGCATCATCAAGTTTGGAGCCGATTAACGCCGCTGCCGCCTCAGGGACCAGCAGGGCTGTAGGCGCAACCGCGCCAATACTTACGCGTGCGGCTGTACATGTGCCGTCAGCGTCCAGGGTTACGCTGACACCAGCACCGGCTACAGCGATATCCATTTCTGTCCTCGGTATAAACCGCAGGTACGCATCTGATGTTCCGGGTGCAGGTGTCGCTATATGTATGCTGTGGAGCAGTTCACCCTTTTCCATGCAGTTCTTACCAACACCGGTAACAAACTCCTCAACCGCAACGGTACGCTCACCGCCAGGACCGGCGATGACACACTGGGCGCCATTGGCAATCAGCGCGGGAATGGTGTCAGCAGCTGGAGAAGAATTACAGAGGTTGCCCCCAACACTGGCTCGTCCCTGCACCTGGGTTGAACCGATCAGGTAGGCGGCTTCAACCAGGCCTGGGAACACTGCCTTGATATCATCCCGTGCGGTGAACTCTGCACAGGACATGGAAGGACCAAGCTTGAGGCCGTCTGCATCAAGTACCGCATCGGTCATTCCGTCAATTTTCTTAACATCCACAAACAGGCGGGATGCGTCTTTTGACCCATTGGTCTGAATAATCAGGTCTGTACCACCGGCCAGGACCTTTGCAGGCATGTCTGCATCAGCCAGCAGCTTTACCGCTTCATCAACGGAACCGGGCGCCTCATATACCACTGAGACCATTCGTTTCTCCTCCCTCGGATAAAATGATGCCGCAGAGATGCGGCTATTCTGTTGCAGGGCAACACCACGCTTTTATACCACGAGCGCCGGAAATTTGAAGCATGAAATTTGTTGACCGCTAAATTTGTTACGCCTTAGGATGAACCGAGGTACCTGCCCACCTGACCGGGTTGACACCAGATGAGCTACGGACGGCTTACAGTTGATGCCCCGCTAAAAAAACACAGGCACAAACGATGGCGGACAATTCTCGAGGCTTCATCCATAAGCTCATAGCAGGGCTGAGTCGCTCGATACAGGGAAGCGCCGAAACCGAGGATATGTTCCTCAGCATGATTCAGGTTGCTCTCGAAGATAAACGTATCGCTGGACAGATGCTTAACCTGCTGGAAAAAGACAGTAACGAGCGGCGGGTCCACTTACAGGTCTGGGTTGACGAACTCACCCGCAACGGTGCACCTGACGTGTTCATTCGTGCGCTTTTGATGCTGCGCGAGGATGACCGGGCTGAACGCGCTAAAGAACTGCTAAGTAATTAAATACTTTCAATTAGTTAGAAAGCATAGCTAATCTCTATTCTTCACCTGATTGAAAGATATAGACGGCGCAAATCTCATCGCCTGGCCGCGGCCTTTGTGCTTTACTTATTGATCACAAGGCCGACAGCAGGCCTGCCAGCCACGACGGCAAAGCATCAGCAGCTGACCTCACCGGACAAGTGTGCCGGTATCACCCTCGAAGACCCAGTGGCGGATCACTGAAACTGAAACCCTTTTCAGGAGCCCGTCATGAGCTACGCCATTTACGCCGAATCAAAACTACCCACACCTCACGGCCGTTTCAGGTTGCGAGCCTATCGCGATGAGACCGGTACTGAATGTCTCGCTGTTGCAACGCCGTTTATAGACACGTCAAAACCCGTCAACGTCCGCATCCACTCTTCCTGCATCACCGGCGAGGTATTCGGGTCGTGCCGTTGTGACTGTCAGGCGCAGCTTAACTGGGCGCTTGAGTACATTGCCGGCAACACCGGGATGATCATCTACCTGCTGCAGGAAGGTCGTGGCATCGGCATTGGCAACAAAGTACGAGCGTACGCCATGCAGGACTATGGCTATGACACCGCCGAAGCCAACGAAGTTATCGGCATGCCGATTGACCAGCGCGACTATGAAGCAGCCGTCGATGTACTCCGTGATCAGCGCGTGTCTGCTATCAACCTGATCACCAACAACCCCGAGAAAATCGAGTACGTTGAAGCCGCTGGGCTTACGGTGGCGGACAGGATTGCGGCCGACATAGCCGCAGCCGATGAGAGCAGTCACTACCTCGCCACCAAGCGCGAGAAGTTTGGGCACCTTCTTTAACACGCCCGTCACATGCTAATGAGGTGACAGTCCGGAGGCTTTCTTTCACAATAAGCGTCTTCGTAACCCCCGGGCCACCTTTAAATGACAGAAGTACTGTACCGGCAGGCCAGAGAAAGCGACGCAGCGACGATCGCACAGTTCAACGAACGCATGGCGCTGGAAACAGAAGACAAGGTTCTCGCCCCCGATACGATCAGGCAGGGGGTTACCACGGTTATCTCCAGTCCTGACCTGGGCTTCTACATGGTTGCCGAAATCGATGGGCAAGTTGTCGCCTGCCTCGGTATCACCTACGAATGGAGCGACTGGCGCAATGGCCTGTTCTGGTGGATCCAGTCTGTGTTTGTGCACGAGGACTTTCGCGCAAGAGGTGTGTTTTCCGGCATGTACTCGGAGGTCAAAACACTCGCACGCCGGGATCGGCGCGTCTGCGGGATACGGTTATACGTAGAAAAAGATAACGACACCGCCTATCGAACCTATGTTCGACTGGGCATGACGGAAACAGAATATCGGCTGATGGAAGAAGAGTTTTAGATGCAGTTATCAGGTTACCAGTCCCTTACCGCCTACGATGAGGTGTTCCGGGCAGGCACACGGTCAAGGCCAGGTGTAAAGGAACTCGCCCAATTCATCAAGAAGACCCGGGCGGCCGAACTCAATCAGCGGCGCAACGATGCGGAACTGTCGATTCGATCCATGGGCATTACATTCACCGTCTACTCCGACGGCGCAAACATAGACCGTGAATGGCCTTTTGACATCATTCCACGACCCATCCTGAAACCGGAATGGGATCGCGTCTCAGAAGGACTTGAGCAGCGACTCACCGCCCTGAACGCCTTTATCACCGACGTCTACAACGACCGGAAAATCATCCGTGACAAGGTCGTACCAGCTGACCTGCTCAAGTCCTCTTCAAACTATCGAGAGATGTGTGAAGGCATCACCCCGCTCTTTGGCGTGTGGGCGCATATCTGTGGGAGTGACCTGATTCGTGATACCGATGGCACCATGTATGTCCTGGAAGACAACCTGAGAGTGCCAAGCGGCGTCTCGTACATGTTGGAGAACCGCAACATTTCCAAGCGCATCCTGCCGGAGATGTTCGAGAAGTACTCCATCCTGCCAATGGACGACTACCCTACTCGGCTGCTTGATATGTTGAGTTCGATATCTCCACGTCCCATGGACCTGCCGGAGGTGGTGGTGCTCACGCCAGGTATCTACAACTCAGCCTATTTTGAACATGCATTCCTCGCCCAGCGAATGGGTGCGGAACTGGTTGAAGGCAGTGACCTGATCGTCGGGGACGACGACTGTGTTTACATGAAGACGATCGAGGGTTTGAGTCGCGTCGATGTTATCTATCGCCGTATTGATGACCTTTTCCTCGATCCGGAAGTGTTTAACAAGGATAGTGTGCTGGGCGTGCCGGGGCTTATGCGGGCCTGGCAGAAAGGTAATGTCGCCCTTGCCAATGCGCCTGGTGCAGGCGTTGCCGATGACAAGGCGGTGTATACCTATGTCCCCGACATGATCCGCTACTATCTCGGCGAAGATCCGATCCTGCCCAACGTGCCGAGCTATATGTGTTCCGATAAAACGCAGCGCCAGCATGTCCTGCAGAACATCGAAAACCTGGTGGTCAAACCCGCTAATGAGTCTGGTGGTTATGGCATGTATATCGGGCCGCGTGAAACCAAGAAACGCACACGCGAAATGAAACAGCTGATCAAGTCGAACCCGAGGAACTTCATCGCCCAGCCGATCATCAACCTGTCGACGGTGCCCACGCTGTGTGAGAACGCGGTCGAGCCCCGCCATGTGGATCTGCGTCCTTTCATCCTGCAGGGTGATCGTACCTACGTCACCGCAGGCGGGCTGACCAGGGTCGCTCTCGTTCGCGGATCGCTGGTTGTGAACTCATCGCAGGGCGGTGGCAGTAAGGACACCTGGATCATTGATCCGGCTGAGTCTGGAGGTAAGAAGTAATGTTGTCTCGAGTTGCAGAAAGAATGTACTGGTTTGGCCGGTACATCGAACGCGCGGAAAACACCGCACTGCTGGTCAACGTCAATACCAACCTGGTCATGGACCTACCCAGGGTGAAACATATCTGGGCGAGCCTGGTTGATATCACCGGTGACGAGGCTGCCTACTTCACCCGGTACACCAACGTAAATGAACAGAACATCGTCAAGTTCCTGCTCGAAGGAGACCAGAGTTCGGTGCGCGCAGCCATTGCGATGGCACGTAAAAACGCGCGGACGAGTCGTGAAATCATGCCCAATGAGGCATGGGAGAAGGTCAACAAGCTCTATCATTATGTTAACGCGATGAGTGCAAAAGGCCTGAATCGCATGGGGCGTCATGATTTCCTGAGTGGCGTTTCAAGCCGTTGCCAGGAATTGACCGGTTACCTTGCCGGCTGCATGAGCACATCGGCGGCCTACAACTTCATCAAGATCGGTCGCAATCTTGAACGCGCAGATATGACAACACGAATCCTGGATGTGGGCTGTTACAACCTTTCCAATCCCGATCTGCCGGAAATCAAAGAGTACGAGGACATCCTCTGGACAAACCTCTTAATGTCGCTCTCCGGGTACCAGATGTATCGCCAGCACGTGGATGATCGCGTTAATGGTGAAGATGTTGCGGATTTTCTACTGCACGACACGTCTTTCCCGAGGGGCGCTGCACACTGCTTAAATGAGGTTGCGAATTGTGCTGCATCGCTGCCGCGTAACGACAATCCGCTGCGAGCAACTTCACACGCGCAGCGCAAGCTGGCAACTTCCGACATCATCAACCTGTATGTCGAGGGCAGTCTGCATGACTTCATCGATGAACTGCAGCGGGATTTTGCTGAGATTCACCAGGAGATTACCAGTACGTGGTTCACCTACGACGAGGCAACCGTGGAAGTGGTGCAGGCCTGACAATTCAAGGCCGCGTCGCAGGCAGGCTTCGCTGGATTATGAGGAGGAGGATTCGCCGGTCTGGTCCCAGACCTGGCTCCAGGCGATGGGTGGCAGACCATTGAACGCTTCTTTCAAACGCTCATCCCAGGTTGCATGAATCTGGCGGAGGTACTCACTGTCCTCTTCAAAACGGTAACGCCTGGCTTCCATTTCCTGTTTGCGATACAGCAATACTTCAATTGGCGGACCAACCGTCAGGTTTGATCGCATGGTTGAGTCCATGGAGACCAGCGCGCAGAGAGCTGCCGTTTCCAACGTGACATCAGGCGCAATCATTCGATCGAGAATCGGCTTACCGTATTTGCTTTCACCGATCTGCAGGAACGGCGTGTCCTTTGACGTGGTGATGTGATTACCCTGCGGATAGATCAGGAACGCCTCGTGTTTGTGGCCCTGGATCTCACCCCCAACAATAAAGCTCGCTTCAAAGTTGACGCTGCCAAGGGTCGGCTTTTCCTGCTGGGCAATGTTGATTTCGCCGATATAGTCAGCAATGTCCTCGATGGTCTGCAGGGTCAGGATGTTCCTTTCGGATTCCTTCCTGATGTCCTTCTTGATCTGGCCTATAACGCCTTGCGTAGTTGCCAGGTTACCTGCTGACAGGATCGTGATGTGGCGCTCGTTGTCGACACCAAAGGTGAACATCTTTGAATAGGTGCTGACATTATCAACACCGGCGTTGGTTCGTGAGTCGCTGACAAACACGACGCCATCATCAATTCGAATCGCTACACAATATGTCATCGTCGAGGCGGCTACATTGTTGCTGTAGCGTTGGCTGAGCCGAGGGAACCAGCGAGGTAGGTTTCAATTTTATCCTTGGCGATATTGTCGGGATCGCTGAACTGGATGCCGACACCGGGGGTATGAGGGCTCTTCACACCCTTCTTGGCAATCCACACAACTTTGCCAGCCACCGGTATCTTCTCGGATTCATCCATCAGGTTAAGCAGGATGAACACATCGTCACCAAGGTCATACTCGGTTCGATTGGCAATAAACAGACCACCGTTTTTGATAAACGGCATGTAGTAGTTATGCAGGACAACCTTGTCCTTGATCGTCAGGGCGATCATTGTCTTCTTGCCGCCGCCCCGCGCTAACTTCGCCATTCGGTATAACCTTCGAAAATCTGGGCAAAATGATGCCCCATGGATGGGTTTTCTACAAGGGACGTGATGACCAACTGTTGATCATCTTGTCGATGATCGTGTCGGACATGGCCTCATAGCCCTGTGGATAAGCGAGCCCCGTCCTCTGCCATGAATATCCACTCTAACAGCATTGTGGTATTGGCGTTGGAAGTGCCCATCGAAACCCGTCTTGCCGAGACAACCCGGTCCATCAGGGCAGTCCTAGCGGCCACGCTTGACGCGGCCTCCAGCCTTTCAAGGTGCGCAGTCAAGTCATTGTTTTTGTAGGCAATTGCACCGCCAGCGAGCGAATGACTGATGCTGTCGGACAGCAGCTGGTAGAGCAATTCCAGTACCTTATTGAGATCCTCCCCGGCCAGGACTGATGCAAAGTTCACAGGGGATGTTGCACCCGACAATACCGGTCCAAGCGCCTTGCCTATGACCTGGCGAAGCTTGAGATCGTCTTCAGTGATCGCAAGTGCCTTTAGCGGACGCCCCTCTGCCATGTTGAGCAGCACCGCAACATCGGCGTTGAGATCACTATTCGCCTCAAGCCACCCCGAAGCTATTTCGTTCGAAGGTACCTGCAGGTTGATCCGCTGGCAGCGACTGCGGATCGTCGCCAGCAGACTCATTGGTTCAGAAGATATCAATATGATAGTCGTGTTAGAGGGCGGCTCTTCCAGCACCTTAAGCAACGCGTTAGCAGACTGCACGTTCATGGCGTGCGCAGGATCGATAATGGCGATCTTCTGACCACCCTGGTTAGCGGTTTGCATTGACCATTCGATCAGCTCACGAACCTGCTCGACTTTTAGTTGCCTGGAATCCTCAAGCGTTACTTCGAGAAGATCGGGATGGGTGCCTGCTTCACAGAGCTGGCAACCCGCACAAACCCCGCAGGGCTTGTTTTCCTCATCCCGGCACAGCAGAAAATTTGCGAAACGTAGCGCAAGATCATGCTTGCCGATGTCACCTGGGCCAGCAAAAAGCAGCCCGTGAGGTAACCGCCCACTTTGGTAACGCGCCTTGAGTCGCGTCCACTCTTCGCTCATCCATGGATAAACCTCACCAGTCACAGGCAGCGTTCCAACAGCTCATTGAGGGCGTCACCAATCTGCGCTGATACGCCGGCGATAGACTGCGATGCGTCAATGATCCGGTAACGATCATTGTCTTCAGCACGGCGCAAAAATGCAGTGCGGACCTTCTCGAAAAATTCCAACTGCTCAGATTCAAACCGGTCTGCCTCACCCACGTTTGCTGCTCGCTTCAAACCCTCGCGTGGTGGCAGATCCAGGATCAGCGTCAGGTCCGGCGAGAATTCGCCCATGGAGAACTCTTCCAGCGCCTCGATCTGAGCGACATCAAGACCCCGTCCGCCACCCTGGTAGGCGTAGCTCGAGTCGGTAAAACGATCGGAGACAACCCAGGTGCCTGCTGCCAGTGCCGGTTTGATCAGCTCTTCAACATGCTGGCGCCGAGCCGCAAACATCAGCATCAGCTCGGTCAACGCATCCATGGATGTGTGAGTCCGGTTCAGCAATATGGCCCTGATCTCCTCGGAGATGCCTGTGCCGCCAGGTTCGCGGGTCGTGATCACTTGAATACCGCGTTCCCGCAGCGACTGTTCGATGAAGGCAATACTGGTCGACTTTCCAACACCTTCGACGCCTTCTATCGTAATGAACCGCCCCTCTGCCATCAGGGCTGACCTCGCTGGTAGCGATTCACGGCCCTGTTATGTTCGGTGAGTGATGTTGAAAAATAGCTCTCGCCGTTGCCCTTGGCGACAAAGTAGTAATAACCGCTCGCTTCAGGATTCAGGGTTGCTTCAATCGCTGCGAGTCCGGGTGAGCAGATCGGTCCAGGTGGCAGACCATGACGTGTATAGGAGTTGTAAGGCGTATCGGCACGCAGGTGGGATCGTTTGAGATCACCATCAAACTGATCTCCCAGGCCAAAGATAACAGTGGGGTCAGATTGCAGCTTCATCCCTTTAACAAGCCGGTTGTGAAACACGCTTGCGATTTTACGCCTGTCCGGCGCGAAACCGGTTTCCTTTTCAACGATCGAAGCGAGAATCAATGCCTCAAACGGCGTTTCCAATGGGAGCGACGTATCCCTGCCCTGCCACACTGCAGTAAGTTGCTGCTGCATCGCTGTCACAGCCATACGCAGAACCTCCAGGTCAGTAGTACCCCGGGGGTAATGATAAGTATCCGGATAGAGCCAGCCTTCGAGCGGTGTCTCAAGTCCCAGCTTTGCAGCAACTTCACTATTACTCATCGTACCGATTGTCTGGGTGATGTCGGCCTGACCAGCAAGACGGCGCCGCCAGTCTTTTATCGTCCAGCCTTCGGGGAAGGTCACTGAGCGCAGTAACACCTTGCCGGATTGCAGTTGCCTGATCGCATCGTAACCACTCGTGCCTGCGGTAACGCGGTATTCACCGGCTTTTACCGTCACACCGGTCATGGCGATATAGGCCCGAATAACCAAAGGTGCTGCATCCACAATACCGTCGCTGTGCAGTCTTGCTGATATGCCGATGACAGACTGTCCACGCTCTACTTCAATAACGCGATCCTCGCCGAGCGGGCTGAGTAATCCTGCATGAACGTAGAGGGCGCTGGACAGCGCAGTGATGACAGCGATCGATAGGAAAACAACAAAGAGACGCATGCAGGCATTGTCCGGTTTTGCACCACTGCGGGCAACGACTGTATCGGGCCTCGTCAGACGCGCTTGAAGATCAACGTACCGTTAGTGCCGCCAAAACCAAAAGAGTTGGACAGGGTTGCGTTCAACTCGGTGGTGCGCGCCTCATGCGGCACGTAGTCAAGATCACAACCTTCGCTGGGGTTATCAAGGTTGATGGTCGGTGGGATAACGCCGTGATGCATTGCGAGAATCGATAACACTGCTTCAATAGAGCCTGCAGCACCGAGGGCATGGCCAATCATCGACTTGGTCGAACTGACGGCTACCTTAGCCGCTGCGTCTCCCATCACGGTTTTGATTGCCTGCGTCTCGGCAACATCGCCGAGAGGCGTTGATGTACCGTGTGCATTAATGTAGCCAACCTCATCGGCATTCATCGCAGCATCGTTCAGGGCGTTCCGCATCGACATGACCGCCCCCTGGCCGTTCTCAGCCGGTGATGTCATGTGTGAGGCATCTGCACTCATCCCAAACCCGGCGACTTCGCAATAGATGTTTGCTCCCCGAGCCTTTGCGGCCTCATATTCCTCCAGCACCAGTACTGCAGAGCCATCACTCAATACAAAGCCATCACGATCTTTATCCCATGGGCGAGAAGCCCGCTCGGGATCATCATTACGACTGGACAGCGCTTTCATTGCGGCAAAACCAGCCATGGTGGTGGGAGACGTTGCCTTTTCAGCACCACCCACAAGCATCGCATCAGCTTCTCCGTAAGCAATCATGCGAGCCCCGAAACCGATATTGTGTGTGCCGGTTGTGCAGGCCGTTGTCATCGCAATATTCGGACCCTGCAGGCCAAACATGATCGACAGGTGCCCTGCGATCATGTTGATGATGCATCCAGGCACGCTGAAGGGAGATACCCGACCCGGCCCGCGCTCTAGCACCGTGTTGTGAGTGTTCTCAACGGTAACGATACCGCCCATACCGGAACCCACTGCAACACCAATCCTGTGGCGATTGGCATCGGTGACCTCCAGGCCTGCGTCAGCCATCGCCTGCATGCCGGTCACCAGACCGAACTGGATAAAACCATCCATCCGCCTCGCTTCCTTCGGGTTCAGGTACGCCGACATATCAAATTCGGGCACACTGCCACCAAAACGGACCGGGAAGTCTGTTGTGTCGAAAGAAGTGATCGGGGAGATGCCGCTGCGGCCTGCAGTCAGCCCGTCCCATGAGGACGCCACATCAGCGCCAAGCGGCGTCAGTAAGCCAAGGCCGGTAACAACAACGCGTCGTTTCGACATATCAGTCCCCTTTTTTACAAGAAGGTTTCAGAGAAGGTTTCAGCAAAAAGAAAAGGCAGAAGGAAAAAAGCCGCAATCACCTCAAGGCGACTGCGGCTTTTCCGAATCAAGCTGTGATCCGATTAAGTGTGTGCTTCGATATAGTCGATAGCTTCCTTAACCGTCGTGATCTTCTCGGCTTCTTCATCAGGAATTTCAGTTTCGAATTCCTCTTCGAGAGCCATGACCAACTCAACTGTATCGAGTGAATCTGCTCCAAGGTCTTCAACGAAAGACGCTTCTGGCGTGACTTCCTCTTCCTTCACTCCGAGCTGCTCACATACCAGCTTTGTCACTCGTTCTACGATGGTACTCATGTTTAGATTTACTCCTACATATATGCAGTCAAGCTGCGCTAGTTTAATGAAATGCCAGATCAGCGATCAAGCTGTTTTTACCGGTGAACGCCGCGTAAAACGGGTTCCAACCGGTGGTTAATTCATGTACATGCCGCCATTGACATGGATGGTTTCGCCGGTGATGTATGACGCGTTATCACTGGCCAGGAACGACACAAGGTCAGCCACTTCATCAGCCGCCCCAAGTCTGCCCATTGGAATCCGTGCGAGCATGATTTCCTTTTGCTCATCGGTAAGTACATCGGTCATGTCTGTCGCAATCATTCCGGGGGCGACGCAGTTTACTGTGATACCCCTCGATCCAAGTTCCAGGGCGAGGGACTTGCTGTAACCGACAATACCGGCCTTTGCGGCCGCATAGTTGCTCTGGCCAGGATTACCCATGGCGCCAACAACAGAAGTAATATTGATGACCCTGCCGAAGCGGGCTTTTGTCATACCGCGCAACGCACCCTTGGTGACTCGATAGAGGCCGGACAGGTTGGTATTGATGACCTCAACCCACTCCTCGTCTTTCATCCTGAGGGCGATGTTATCGCGGGTCAGACCGGCGTTGTTCACCAGTATCAGCGGTGCGTCAAAATTTTCTTTGATGGAAGCAAACAGGGCATCAATGCTTTCGGGCTCTGCGAGATTTAAGACAAGACCGCTGCCGCCGTTCGACGCCAGCCTTTCGGTGATGGCATCCGCACCAGCCTGGCTGGTTGCCGTACCGAGCACTTGAAACCCGTCGCCGGCAAGCCTGTCTGCAATTGCTGCACCGATGCCGCGGGAAGCACCGGTTACCAGCGCCACCTTTTGCTGTGATTCACTCATATCAGGAAAGGGATCCGTTCAGCGCTTTTGCCGCGTCGAGAGAATTCACATTGTGCCCCGACAGTGACTTATCGATTCGTCGTGCGAGGCCGGTCAGCACCTTGCCCGGACCACACTCAATGAGTGTATCTACCCCACCGGCAGCAATATTCTGGATCGTATCGGTCCACAGCACAGCCGAATACATCTGCGTCACAAGGTTCTCGCGGATTGCATCCGGGTCTTGGTGGATAGAAGCATCGACGTTTTGCATCACGGGTACACTGGGGGCGTTGAAAGTCACCACAGACAGCGCTTCGCGCATCTTTTCTGCAGCGGGCTGCATCGTCGATGAGTGAAATGGTGCGCTTACGGCGAGTGCAATGGCACGCTTTGCACCAGCTTCCTTGCAGGCATCGATTGCCGCATTGAGTGCTTCATTGGCACCTGCGATGACAACCTGACCCGGCGCATTAAAGTTAACGGCCTGCACAACTGTCTCGCCTGAAACGTCATCACAGATGGAACGAACCGCGTCGTCATCAAGGCCCATGACTGCCGCCATACCGCCCTGTCCTACGGGAACCGCACTCTGCATGAACTGTCCGCGCTGTTGCACGAGCTTTACGGCATCGGCAAACGCAAGAACTTCCGCTGCAACCAGTGCTGAATACTCACCCAGGCTGTGTCCTGCAACGATGTCTGGTGCAGGTGCACCGGCTTCCTGCGCCAGCTTGAAGAACGCATAACTTGCGGTCAGCAGCGCGGGCTGTGTGAACTCGGTCTGGTTGAGTTTATCTTCAGGACCTTCCTGGATCAGTTGCCAGAGGTCATAACCAAGCGCATCGGAAGCTTCAGAGACAAGGTCTTTCACCTCTGCCTCTGCATCGGCGAGCATGCCAATCTCCTGGGAACCCTGCCCAGGAAAAACGTAACCGAACTTCATCGGGTACTACTTAGTCTTCTTCAGTCTGGACGACTTTCTTGCCTCGGTAGAAACCATCTGCCGTGACGTGATGACGACGATGAGTTTCACCGGTGGTTGGATCTTCTGACAGTGTTGGCCTGCCGAGGGAGTCGTGTGAACGTCTGCGGCCTCGCTTGGACCTGGTTACTTTGTTCTGTTGAACAGCCATCTGTTTTCTCCAGCGCGTTAATCACGCGGTGTTTATTAAAACTGTTAAAGGTGTTGTAGCCGCCTTCTCTGCCATCTGGCTTTCCAGTGCTTTCAATCCTTCAGTTTGTCTTCAGCTTTATCAGAGCTGAATGCCCGCATTTGTTGTCCGAGTGCTGCAAAGGGCCTGTGCGTATCTGCAGGCGGTTCATCTTCAGCCGTCTCTGGCTGCACTGCATCTGCTTTGGCGCATTCACCATCTGCATGCCGCGGAACCATCGGTAGTGCCAGCAGCAACTCGTCTTCTATCAGCGCGCCGATGTCCACTTCGCCGTCATCGGCGACAATGGCTTCATCTTCCTGCTCCAGCTGCTCAAGATCTTCCGCGCGACGTAACACGCGACCTTTATATGTGCAGCTGACTTCAGTTGCGTAGTTCTCGAGGCAGTTCTGACACTCGAGCACCACACTTACGTTCGCCGTGAACCTGATCACATAGTGCCGGTTCTCATCCTTCGAAAAGCTGACCGTCGCGCTCACATCACCCGGCTCACCCGGGATAACTTCTGATAGCCTGGGCAGCAATTCTTTCGGCAGGATTCCTTCCAGCGATGCGCCCTGGTCAGCCAGCTTTCGATAATCGAGTCGAGCAGGCAGGCGTGCTGATAACATAAGGGGCGCATCTTAGGGATGTCCCCCCTACCTGTCAAAAGAAAATTGCTATTTTTCAGTAAGATATGAACCAAACGCTGCAGCTCATTCTCGCTTCATCTTCACCTTATCGGCGCGCCATGTTGGAAGCGATAGGAATACACCCGCAAACTGAATCGCCGGATATCGACGAAACACCGTTCGAGGGCGAGTCACCTGTACAACTTGCCGAAAGACTCGCACGCCAGAAGCTTCAGGCCGTGGTGCAACGCCTCGCTGGTCAGGCTGGCTACGAGCCTGAAAGCAGCATTGTGCTGGCCTCTGACCAGGTTTGTCATCTTGGCGAGCAACTTTACGGTAAGCCTGGCAATGCGCAAGTTGCAGCGCAGCATCTCAGTCAATTCAGCAACAACTGGGTCAGTTTCTCCACGTCGATTGCGCTGCAATTGCCTGGAAACAGGGTTATCAGCGACGTAGAGCAGTTTGCTGTTCATTTCCGGCCACTGATGGCTGATGAAATCGACGAGTATCTGGCACTGGATGCCCCGTTTGACTGCGCTGGTTCCATCAAGGTTGAGAGCCGGGGCTTTACGCTGCTTGATGACACCCGTGGGCGGGACATCAATACACTCTACGGCCTGCCAATGATGCGCATGGCTGAAATCCTGCGAGAGTCAAACCATTCAATTTTCATCCTGAAGTAAATTCTTTAAAAGGCTTGTAACTTATTGTTATTCAAATGATCAAAGACCAATACTAAAGTCGTTTCTCACAATATCCCAACGCCGATCCATCTCCGCGGAAACCTCCACGGCCGACCAGTCGCCTAGCGCCGGGATACTCAAAGACCTGGCATGCAGCATGAGTCTCGGTTTTCTGCCGAGATATCCTGAGACACCACTATCACGCAGTTCATCACCATACTTGTCGTCCCCCACGATTGGATGACGCATATGCCTGGTATGCACCCTGATCTGGTGTGTACGACCTGTGAGTGGGGAAGCTTCGATGAGAGATAGTCCCGCATGCTCGCCAATCAGGTTTACGGCGGTCTGGGCTGGCTTTCCTATGTGATGCACCGTGGTGATCTTCTCACCCTTTGGGCTGGACCTGGTCAGCAGCGGTTCATCAATAAGCGTAACGGTCGGTTCCCAGCTCCCGTGTACAAGCGCGAGATAACGCTTGCTGATGGATTTCTGCCTGAGCGCATCCTGGAGCAGGCGAAGGTAGCTGCGTTTCTTGGATATCATCAGGCAGCCGGAAGTGTCCCGATCAAGACGGTGGACGAGTTCAAGCTGGCGATCCACGCCCCTGTTCGCCCGCAGGGTCTCGATTGCCCCCATCTTTATGCCGCTGCCACCATGTGAGGCAAGACCTGCCGGTTTATTCAGTACCAGCAGACCGTCGTTTTCAAAGATCACCCGGTTATTGAGATCTATTTCCGCAACCTGGGCTTCCTTTGCTGGAAGATGGACAATCGGCGGAATACGGACCTTGTCGCCAAATTGCAGCTTTTGCGCCGGTTTGGTGCGTTTGCCATTTATCCTGACCTCACCGCGACGGATAATCCGATAAATTCGGGTTCTGGGCAGTCCCTTGAGCACCCTGATGAGGAAGTTATCCAGCCGCTGGCCGGCATCTTCCCCATCAATTTCAACAACCTGGACTCCGACGCGCTCTGACATATCAATTTTTGTGTTTTTGCGTTCTGACTATTTATTGCTATGATTGTACCCGTCGGCGTTATACACAAACTGAATAACACGACGGCTGCTTATTCGTTACCAGTTTTAATACTGTTTTAACTACCGGAACGAAACAGGCAATTCGGCAGGCTGAAGCCTGCGAAATGAATTTTGGGGTCCAGCCCATCAACCGTGGCTGGACAAGATTAACCGCGATCAATAGAGCGCGAAAGTCTAGAGCGTCAAATCGGTTTATCAAGATAAAGCCATCAGATGTGGCAAGGCTACGCCCCAGGTCATCGGGCGTAACAATTGAAACCATTACACTATTTGAGGAAGCACACTTAGGCCAGGACACCGCCTTAACTACCATATATAGCTGAGATTTGGCGATTCGCTTTCGCTTTTTTTTGGTCGCCCAAAAAATAAGTGTGAATCGTTATGAAACGGATGTTAATCAACGCAACTCACCCAGAGGAGTTGCGCGTTGCCCTCGTTGATGGGCAAAGACTCTACGACCTGGACATAGAAAGCCGGGTTCGTGAACAAAAAAAGGCCAATATCTACAAGGCCCGTATTACCCGCATCGAGCCCAGCCTCGAAGCCGCCTTTGTCGACTACGGCGCTGCACGACATGGTTTCCTGCCACTGAAGGAAATCTCTCGAGAATACTTCTCCGTCCCTCCTTCGAAACTGAAGGGTAAGTTCAATATTTCCCAGGTGCTCAAGGAAGGCCAGGAAATCATTGTTCAGGTCGACAAGGAAGAACGCGGTAATAAAGGCGCAGCCCTGACCACTTTCTGCTCCCTTGCAGGTCGCTACCTGGTCCTGATGCCGAACAACCCTCGCGCTGGTGGTATTTCACGGCGTATTGAAGGTGAAGATCGTGACCAGCTTAAACAGGCCATGTCAGAGCTGGAGATTCCCAAGAACATGGGTGCAATTGTACGCACCGCGGGTGTAGGTCGAAGCGGCGAAGAGCTGCAGTGGGACCTCAACTACCTGGTGCACCTGAATGATGCAATCCAGAAAGCAGCCTCGGAACGTGATGCACCTTTTCTGATCTATCAGGAAAGCGACGTCATCATCCGCGCCATCCGCGACTACCTGCGTGATGACATTGGCGAGATTCAGATCGATACGCCGGAAGCCTTTGAACAGGCTAACCAGTTCGTCGACCAGGTCATGCCCAAGTTCAGCTCGCGTATCAAGCTGTACGAAAGTGATGTATCCCTGTTCAACCGTTTCCAGATCGAAGGCCAGATCGAATCCGCTTTCGGCCGAGAGGTTCGACTGCCATCCGGCGGTTCGGTTGTCATCGATCCAACCGAAGCCCTCGTTTCCATCGACATCAACTCGGCACGCGCAACCCGCGGCTCAGATATCGAAGAAACTGCACTCAATACGAACCTGGAGGCTGCAGATGAAATCTGTCGCCAGTTGAGACTTCGTGATATCGGCGGCCTGATCGTCATCGATTTCATCGATATGAGCGCACCCAAAAACCAGCGTGCAGTTGAACAGCGAATGCGTGACGCACTGCAGGTTGACCGGGCCCGGGTGCAGGTGGGCAAAATTTCTAGATTTGGGCTGCTCGAAATGTCGAGACAGCGGCTACGACCATCTCTTGGAGAGACCAGCGGTATTGTCTGCCCTCGCTGTGGTGGTCTCGGCACCATCCGTGATACCGAGTCGTCCGCGCTTGCCGTGGTTCGCATGGTTGAGGAAGAAGCCCTGAAGGAAACCAGTACGGAAATCCGTGCTTTTCTGCCGATCAGCGTTTCGTCTTTCCTGCTCAACGAGAAACGCAACGTGCTTTCTGATATCGAGGAACGCAACAATGTCAGGGTAGTTGTTGTACCAGATGCGCAGATGGAAACGCCGCATTATCACGTTGAGCGTATTCGTGCGCAGGACGGTGAAGAAAGCGAAGCAAGCTACGAGATCACCAGCACCGTTGATCTCGCCGAAGAAGAGGTGGTCAGTGCCAGCAAGGCTGCTCCGGTGGAACAGGCTGCCGTGAAGACGGTTGCGCCCCCTGCCCCGCCACCAGAAGTGACCGAAGCCAAACAAAAAGTTGCAGAAACGCCGCCGCAAAAAGGTTTCTTCACCCGCATGATCGAGTCGCTGTTCGGCGCAGAGGAAGCGGAAGAAGAAAAGCCACCCCAGAAGAAGCGAGGTAACAATCGCAACAGGAACCGCAACAGAAATCGCAACCGTGGTGGCGGTGATCGTAATGCCGACCGTAATGAAAGTCGCAACGACAACAGAAATGACAGCCGCAATGACAATAGGGGCGATAAGAGCAACGACAAGAGCGAACGCAACAACGAGAAACAGGGTGATCGCCGTAAGGATCGCAACCGCAACCGCAAGCAGGGCGAAGGCCGGGATAACAGGTCCCGCCAGGAATCTCGCGGAGATTCGCGCAACGAAAGGGAAAACCAGAATCGCCGCGACCGTTCCGATCGACCGGAGGAGAAAGATCGCAATCGTTCGCGCAGCGAAGATCAGTCAAGACAGCGTGACGGTAGTGACGACAAGCGTAACCGGGGCAATCGTGAGCGATCCAACCAGAGACGACGCAGCCGCGGTAAACCTACCGAGGCGATGAGTGAGGTTGAGGCTAATGAGATAGAAGAAGTGGTTGCGCAGGCGAAGGAAGAGCGCGCCGAGACAGATTCTTTGACGGATACTACCTCTGTGACCACAACGGCCACCACTTCCACGACTGAGCAAGTGCCACCAGTAGAAGAAAAGGCAGAGGAAAAGACCGAAGCACAGCCCGTGAGCGAAGCCGTAGCCGAACAATCCAGCGAGCAAACGCAAGCGCCGGTTGCAGACACACCTGCCCCTGCGAAGCAGCAGGTTGAGAAAGCAAAGCAGGTTGAGGAAACAAAGCAGGTTGAGGAAGCCCCCCAGGAAGAGCAACCTCATCCCTCGACGCTGGGCCGGGTAGCAAATGACCCACGGGTCTCACCAGGTGCCACGCTGTCAGGTCCCGTTCTTCAGTCTTACTCACGCACACCGCCAGCACCGCTGTTACAGACGATGCCGCGCGCGTTACCTGACACTCATCCGAGCATGCTTGGCCGGGTTGCAAATGATCCGCGAGTTGATAGCGACGTGGCGGTCATGCCACAGGCTGAAGCCGAGACAGACGCACCCGATGCGGAACCAGATCAGGTTGCGCAGTAGCTGAGCCGCCTGCCACATGATTCGAGGCGCGCCGTAAAAAGCGCGCTCAAAAACTGACAGGTTCCTGTTCGAGGTGAATATCAAAACGTGCGGCTACTTCCTGTCGCACGATTTCTGACAGGCGGGTCACGTCCGCAGCTGTCGCGCCCTGCTGCTGATGTTCCTTGTGTATCAAGACCAGTGCATGCTGATCGGAGATGCCAACAGGACCTTTCGAATATCCCTTAAAGCCTACTTTTTCGATAAGCCACGCGGCTGACAGTTTTGTGCCGCCTTCCGATTCGAACCCTGGCATGTCCGGGAACTGCTCGTGTAACGCCTCGTATCTTGTCCAGCTGACCAGCGGGTTCTTAAAGAAGCTGCCTGCGTTGGCCGTCCGTGCCGGGTCTGGCAGCTTGCTGCCACGAATCCTGGCGATTACCTTCGCTGTGTTCACCGCATTTACATCAAGTGAAGCCGCTTCAAGTCCTTCACTGACACCGCCATAGCTGATGTCAGGTTGATCGTGCTCCCTAAGCGTGAGCACAATGCCGGTGATGACCCAACTGTCTTTTTCCTTGCTCTTAAATCTGCTGTCCCTATAGGCAAATCCACAATCGGTGTTGCTGAACGACACCGTCTCAAGTGTCTGCCTGTGTACAGCGTTGACAGTGGTAACAAAGGACGACAGTTCCGCGCCGTAAGCACCGATGTTCTGCATCGGCGAAGCGCCGGCCGTGCCAGGGATCGCCACAAGGTTCTCGAGTCCAAAGGCGCCTGCATCCAATGTGCGCCAGACCAGTTCGTTCCAATTGACTCCCGCTGCCGCTGAAACGACGCATGCGTCGATAGAGAGCGCCTGCTGATTCATGGCGATGGTTATACCAGCGAGTTTTTCTGGCAGGACGACGTTGGAGCCCTCACCCAGCACGTGAACGTCAAGCTGGCGCTCTCTGGCAAACATGAGTGCTTCGTTAAGCGCTTCATCGCTGGTGATTTCAGAAAAGTACTGCGCCTCACACTGCAGGCGCAGCGTGTTCCTGTTGCTGAGATCAACATTCTGATGAATAAGGGGCGCCGACATTCGTAAAGTATAACGTGCTCCACGCCCAACCCTCGCTATATTGCCTGTATACTTGCGCCGCTGAAATTCTTAACCAGACTAAACCCAGGAAAAAACTATGGAACTGAAAGGTAAAACTGCCTTTATCACCGGTGGTGCATCAGGTCTTGGCCGCGCCACGGCAGAGAACTTTATCGCGGCGGGTGCAAACGTAATGGTGTTTGACCTCAATGCTGAAAATGCAGAAAAGGCTGCCAGCGAGATGGGCGACCAGGCGAGCTGGTCCGCAGGTGATGTTGCCGACGAAAACGCCGTGAAGGAAGCAATCGCCAAGACAACAGATACGTTCGGCGCGCTGCACGTTAACGTCAACAGTGCAGGTATTGGCGCTGCTGCCCGGACACTCGGCAAAGATGGCCCAATGTCGCTTGAGCAGTTCGAGTTTGTCTTGAGGGTTAACCTCGTTGGTACCTTCAACGTCCTGAGACTGTGTGCGGACACCATGCAGGGTAATGACCCGCTGACCGAAGATGGCGAGCGCGGTGTAATCGTAAACGTTGCCTCAGTTGCAGCCTATGACGGCCAGATCGGCCAGGCCGCGTACAGCGCGAGTAAAGGCGGCGTTGCAGGCATGACCCTGCCAATTGCGCGAGACCTTTCTCGCAGCGGTATCAGGGTTGCTACCATTGCACCGGGTATCTTCGAAACGCCTATGATGCAGTTTGCTCCGCCCCAGGTACGGGAGCCTCTCATTGAAATGACCCAGTTCCCCAAGCGACTGGGCAACCCGTCAGAATTTGCCCAGACGGCGGCGTACATCGTTGAGTGCGGTTATGTAAACGGTGAGGTTATTCGCCTCGACAGCGGCATCAGGATGGCGCCAAAGTAAGGCCTCAAACATTCTCAAAGAAAAAGGGGCGCTTTGAGCGCCCCTTTTTTTCATCATGAGGAAGTTATTCCTCGCGAATCATATCCATGACACTGGCAAAGGCCTCTTCGGCCAGCGTCTGCATTTCCTCGTTGGTCCGGTCCTGGATCGGATGGCCAACAAATACCTTGTGAGGGTCGAAACCCAACGATTCCGCCTGGGCGCGCGCTGCCTCGATAAACTCTGTCGACGCAACAAAACCGCCAGGAACACCCCGTGACTCTAAATCCATAATGTCATGCAAACTGCACGACGTGCACGAGCCTCAGTCGGCCAGTGCTTCGACGACGGCGTCACATTCCGTCGCGATCTGTTGTTTGAGCTCAACTGGCGCAACCCTGGTAAAGGTTGGCTTCTTATAACGTTTGGTCTTGATACCCTGCTGTACCAGCAGATCTTCAAGTCGGTCGATAAAGACATCTCCGCGTGGCTTGGAGATATCCAGGAGACCAACGGTTTTGCCGGTAGTTTCACTGAGCCGGGGCAATGGCTGCCTCGCCTCCGGTGATCGTTCCGACGTCGGGTCCATCATGGTGGTCATTTCTGCCCTCCTTTTGGTTTGCGCTAAGTTGGTTTGTACTAAATTGATTCAGTGACTATTTTCAATCTGTTCCGCTCGATTCGCAAATCAACTGCCAGCGAGCTTGATTTCCCTTGTGACCGGTACACTGCCGATGGGTCCGCTCGCACCCCAGCCGGCAATGATGGCTGAGAACATACCTGCACTACCGCCAGCTCTCACGATATGAAAGCCGCCCTCCCGGAACTTGGGCACAGCCTGTTCTGCAAACTTCTCCGGCAGCCCTTCGGCAATGCCGCCAGCGCCTGCAACCAGTTCTTTGCCAGGAATAGTCAGCAGTTCCATCAGTCTCGTTTTCACATCCGCTTTGGACCAGTCGGCCAGCCGGAAGACGCGTTCATGTTCCGGTGAAATCACCAGGAATGCATCTGCTGCCATCACCATCTTGGGATGCCCCACAACGCGCAGACCAGCCGCAAATGTACGACAGAGCGATTCCGGGTCCCTCGACTTCTGATCGACAATGCCTTGCATACCATCTGCTGCAAACAAGGTGACCGTCGAGGCGTCTTCTGAAAAGCCCTTTTCCACGGCGAGAGAGTCCCAGCAGGAGTTCGTTTCGTCTTCTGCAAAACAATAGGTGTATTTGCCCGGGTTACCAAAAACACTGCGGTCAACGCCCTGCGGCTTGCCACCGCCAACGTTGCGAATCACCAGTTGCAGCGCCCGACCGATTGTTGCGTTGGCGCGGTTACCCTGACCCAGCGCATTACCCTTGGCATTCATACCGATAGCGCGAGACAGCGGCCCGTTAACAACCACCATCGGACCTGAAAAGTAGGTGGTGGCCAGCAGCCCGTGCATACAGAACTCGTCCTGCAGGGCAGCTTCCACCGCTGTGATAACGACCGGCAGGTATTCAGGTTTGCAACCTGCCAACACCGCGTTGATCGCAATCTTCTCGACCGTCACCTCGACCAGGTCAGGCGGCACAACGCCTATCACCTCTTCAGGGTCACGGTGAGTGCCCGTCAACATTCTGAGGACGCGCTCTTGCGTTGGTGGCACAACCGGCAGGCCATCCGACCAGCCACGATCAAAACAGGCCTCCATTTCGTCCTCCGCATCGGCAAACTGAAGGCGGCGAGCTTTGAGTTTGTCTGCGTCAAACTTTGCCGCAAGCTTCTCAGGCATGCCGGGATCCTGGGTCATGGAACCACATCCAGGTCGAAAAGCAGGCAAACCGAAATCGAGTTGTTCACCTAACAAGCCTTCCCATTCGTCTTTGACCCAGCCGACCACGCGGTTTTCACCATCATCGCCTTTCATGATGACAGTAGGTACCGTTTCAATGCCGGCTCGCCAGGAAAACTCCAGATCGCCATCGTGCACAACATCAAGTCCGGCGGGAAAAGCGGGATTGTCCTGCGAATAAATGGTGAGTCCGTGGCTCTCCTGCAAATGCTGTAACACCGGGCTTACCAGCTGACAGGTTTCACATTCTTCTTTGACGACAGCAATCAGTTCCATGCACTCATCCTCGGTTATCTACTACAGCAAAACTAGTCTTCAATATACTTCAGCGCCTTGACCAGGTCATCGGGCGTATCGATACCGGGCGGAATGGGTACCGGGGATTCCTCGATATGAATCGACACACCTTTTTCCATGACACGTAACTGTTCAAGTCGCTCTGTTTTCTCAAGGCTGCCTTCAGGCCAGCTGACAAAATCATCAAGCAGGGAGACGTTGTAAGCGTAGATGCCAAGGTGACGCCACCAGGTGCCTGCTTGAGGTAACTCGGATGGTGTTGAGCTGAAATGCTGGCGATCCCAGGGGACAGGCGCGCGGGAAAAGTACAGTGCCTGGTTGCCCTCGCCCCTCACCACCTTGACGATGTTGGGGTCGAGCACATCGGATATGTTCTCAATCTTCTCACAGAGCGTTGCCATGCGTACCGACGGTTTGATCAGCGATGCAACCAGGTTTATCGCCTGCATCGGGATGAGCGGTTCATCACCCTGTACGTTGACCACCACATCATCACTGGCAAGGCCAAGGATCTGCGCCGCCTCGTGCAACCGGTCTGTGCCGGAAGGATGGTCTGCACGCGTCATCACGACAGCGCCACCAAACCGGTTTACCTCGGCCTCGATGCGGTTGTCATCGGTCGCTACTGTTACACTGCTGGCGGCGCTGGTCACAGCGCGCTCGTAAACACGCTGGATCATCGTCTTGCCGTTCAGGTCGGCAAGGGGTTTGCCGGGGAAACGTTCAGACCCGTAGCGGGCAGGAATAATGACGTGATAAGACAAAGATCAGGCCTCGACGTCAGCCCTCCTCGAGCGCTCTCGCTTCACTCTCCAGCATCACGGGAATGCCGTCCAGAATAGGAAACGCAAGCTTGTCAGCCTCGCAGATCAGCTCGTTGGCTTCCTTGTCATAAATGAGTTCACCCTTGCAGATCGGGCAGACAAGAATTGCCAGTAATTTTTTATCGACAGCCACCTGTCCTCCAAATTAATTGATTCAAACCTCAAACGGCGAGGCCAGCCTTTTCGATCAGGTTATCGACGCCTTGCAGCGGCAGGTCGGCGGTAACTTCCAGGTACCAGCACCTGGAAAGATCCTCGGCGCCGGTGCCGGGTAATCTTACTGCATCCTTTTCGGTCATCACCACCGCGACATCGTCATTAAAAACAATATCACTGGCGGCAAACGCGTGATGGTCGTCAAAGGGATGTTCTATCACATCGCAGCCCAGCGACCTCAGCGCTTCAAAAAACCTGCCAGGGTTACTGATACCCGCAACAGCGTGAACTGCTTTATTCCTGAATGCATCAAGCGCCGCGGTTTCGCCTGTACCGAGGTTAACAAAGCGCGATGGCGCAAGGTGCATCATCTCAACGGGCGCTGTCGTATCAAGAACCAGACCATCCCCACCGTTAACAATAACCAGATCAACTTCCTTCAACCGACTGGCAGGCTCGCGCAAAGGCCCTGCCGGTAAACAGAGGCCGTTGCCCAGCCCTCTTTCACCATCGATGACGGCAATCTCTATATCCCTGCCGAGCGCGTAGTGCTGCAGACCGTCGTCGCTGACAACAACATCACATTCGTGCTGCTCCAGCAGATGCTTGGTTGCCTCAACACGATCCGGATCGACAACAACAGGGCAGCCGGTCCGGTTATAAATCATCAGCGGCTCGTCTCCGACTTCACCGGCAGGTGAGCCACTGCACACCTCCATGGGGTAACTCGGCGCCTTACCGCCGTAGCCACGCGACACGATACCTGGCCGAAAACCCAGGGACTTGAGATGGTCCACGAGGCGAATCACCAGTGGTGACTTGCCTGTACCACCCACGTTGATATTTCCCACGACTATCAGCGGTACATTCGCCTTCCAGTTCGAGCGGCTCGACAGCCAACGACGCCGCATGGCCGCAAGCTGGCGGTAGATAAAGGAAAAAGGCGTAAAGAACCTCAGCCAGCTTGCCTCATTGCTGTACCAGGCTTCCACGATGGCATCACGGCCAAAACGTGGTTTTACTCGAGGCGATTCGATCAATGCAGGGAGGCTGGCATCTGTACTTGCTTCACCGACGATCTCGTCCCTGTCATGTAATCCGGCATAGAATCCCTTCATAGCAAGCAGTTCAGCATGGGTGCCCTGCTCGACAATTGCACCGTTGTCGATGACAAGGATCCTGTCGGCTTTCTCAATCGTGCTGAGCCGGTGCGCGATAATAAACGTGGTGCGCCCCTTCACTACCGCTTCAAGGGCTGCCTGTATGTAACGTTCCGATTCGGTATCGAGGGCCGAAGTTGCTTCATCAAGTATTAGGATGGGTGCGTCCTTGAGAAACGCTCTAGCAATCGCGAGGCGCTGTCTCTGCCCACCGGAGAGCAGCACACCATCATCACCGACAATCGTATCGAAGCCATCGGGCAGTCCGCGGATGAAATCAGCCGCGTAGGCCTTCTCTGCAGCCTCAACGATCGCTTCATCGCTGGCACCCTGCAGCGTACCGTAGCCGATGTTCCTTTTTACTGTGTCGTTGAAGAGCGTCACCTGCTGGGTCACGATAGCGATGTGCGATCGCAGGTTATCCAGCTTGAAAGACTCAATCGGCCGACCGTCGATGAGAATGTCGCCCTTAGACGGAGAATAGAATCGGGGGATGAGGCTCGCGAGCGTACTTTTGCCGCTGCCGGACCTGCCCACCAACGCAATCGTTTCGCCTGGTTTGACAGTGAACTGTATGTCGCGCAAAACATCGGGCAGGTCGTCGCCGTATGCGAAAGAAACATTATTGAAGGTCACCTCACCGCTGACACGATCAGTGACAAAATCACCCTCGTCTTCTTCCACGGCTTCATCAAACAGATCGAAAATATCTTCTGCTGCAGCGAGCCCTCGCTGCACCGTGGCATTAACTTCAGATAACTGCCTGATCGGTTTCGCCAGCAGGCCGCTTGTGGTGATAAACGCCACCACGCTACCGGAGGTCATATCTTTCAGTAGCGCCGGGTCAAGGACCAGCCAGACGAGGCCAGCGAGCGCGATGGCCACCATCAACTGAATGGCTGGGGTCGAGATAGAAGACGTCACCACCATCTTCATGGATTGGCGGCGATTGTCCTGGCTGACCTTATCAAACCGCTTGCGTTCGTACTCGCTGCCACCAAAGGTCCGGACTTCCCGATACCCCTGCACTGCCTCGGAGGCAACGTGGGTGACATCACCCATGGAATCCTGGATCCGCTCACTGATCCGCCTGAAACGTTTACCGGCATAGCTCACCAGCAGCGCAATGATCGGTGCCACCGCAAAAAAGATAATCGTGAGCTTCCAGTTGAGATAGAGCAGCAGGCCGAGATAGCCGATGACCGTAAAGCCTTCTCGAATAATCACACGCACCGCGTCCGTCGCGGCACCCGTCACCTGGGTGACGTGAAACGTGACCTTGGCAACCAAGTGGCCCATGGCGTGCTTGTCATAAAACGCACTGGGCAGGGTTAACAGGCGATTGAAAAGCTGGCAGCGCAGGTTGTGTACCAGGTTGGTTGATACGTAGGAGATAAAGTAGTTACCAATAAACGTGCCGACGCCACGGGTGAATGCAATCAAAACGATGGCTATCGGGATAAGTGTTCGATTGAGGTCGCCGGATTCACCAAACAGTGCAGCAAAATACTGGGTGAACTCTTCGCTCGCCTGGTTCGAATCCTGTAATGAATCAACGATGTAGCTGATCAGCTGCACGAAGGAAACGTTTGACAGGGAGTACAGCAGGAACCCGAGAATGCTCACCAGGAAAGCCGCCCAGTAGGGGACTACGTAGGCCAGCAGGCGGGAATAGATCCTGACGTCGGAGGTGTTTGTGTCAGCGCTCATTTGCCGTTTTCAGCGTTGCTCTTTGTCGTGATACTGAGTTTGCTGAATCCGAGCTGACCCGCTGCATCCATCGCTGTAACCACCGACTGGTGTGGTGTTGCCGAGTCAGCGGTGATAATCATCGGTATGGTGTTATCACCCGCTGAGACTTTCTCAATGGCCGCACGCAACGTATCCAGTTCCTTGTTGATCAGTGCAACGCCGTTGATCGCGTAGTCCCCGCCTCTTGTTACTGAAACCTCGATCTGGGTTTCCGCTACCCTCGCTGCCTTAGGACTCGCCTCCGGCAGATCAATGGCCAGGTGCGACTCCTTGGTAAATGTTGTCGACACCATGAAAAAAATCAGCAGTAGAAACACCACATCAATCAGTGGTGTCAGGTTGACGTCTACTTCCTGGCGCGCACGCCGCGCAAACTTCACCGGTTGGCTACCTGGGCGATTTCAGGCCGCTTGGCATCCGGACGATCCGCCCGGTCAGCATTGAGGACTTCGACAAGTTTTAACGCTTCCTGTTCCATACCGATCACCAGTTCATCAATCCGGCGTTGAAAAAAGCGGTAGAAAAAGAGCGACGGAATTGCAACGGTCAGGCCCGCTGCAGTTGTTATAAGCGCCTCAGAGATACCACCGGCAAGAACAGCCGCATTGCCGGTACCTTCAAGACGAATCGCGGTAAACACCTTGATCATGCCGATCACGGTGCCAAGCAGGCCAAGCAGTGGCGTAATCGCGGCAACGGTACCGAGCGTGTTGATGTAGCGTTCGAGTTCGTGCACCACGTGACTGGCGACTTCCTCGATGGACTCTTTCATGACATCACGACCACGACGATGCGAACTGATTCCTGCCGCCAGGATCTGGCCGAGCGGCGAACCTGCACGCAGTTCGCGAAGGCGCCTGGCGTCCATGTCGTTGTTTTTGATCCAGGTCCAAACCTGGGCGAGAAGGTTCTTCGGAGCGACCTGGTCAGCGCGCAATGTCCAGAAGCGCTCAACACAGATAGCAGCGGAAATGACCGAGCACAGGATGATGGGAATCATCAGCCAGCCACCCGCTTGCACGAGCTCAAACAAGATCAGTCTCCGGGTTTTTGAATTGACCGTACTCTAGCACATTTTGGCTGAATTACAGCGCAGGAAAGACTGAAATATGTAATAAAATCAATAAGCTCCGAGCTTAAGATTCAAGAACTGGCCCCGCCAAGCGCCACCACGCCAGCATCCACAAGATCACCTACCTGCCCGTCCGACAGACCAAGGTCCTGCTTGAGGATTTCCTCGGTGTGCTCCCCCAGTACCGGAGCGCGCATCGCCGGTAAATTTTCATCAAAACGGATTGGCGAACCCGATGCGAGATAGTCCCCGATACCGGGCTGCGAGATCTCGCCTATCATCGGATTGTCCGTTGAACAGTCATCGTCAGCCTCGACCATATCCCGGAAGGTCCGGTAAGGCCCGAAGCAGACCGCATGCTCATCGAACACGCTGCAGATGTCCTCATAGCGGTTTTGTGCAAACCAGGGTTCAACAACCGCAGCAATTTCCTCGCGATGCGCAAAACGATCCCCTTCCCGGGACAGGTCCGCACCGGTCTCCTGCTCGATTCGTGCCACCTCACCTGCGATATCCATCGCCTGTACGATGCCTTTCCACTGCCTGGGGGTGAGCCCGACAATCATGACCCTGGTGCCATCGCTGGAAACGAAATCGCGACCAAAGGCGCCGTATAGGTAGTTGCCGGCCTTGGCGCGGTCCTCATCGTTGATCATGACTTCACCGATGTTGCCAAGGTTACTGGTGGTAGCCACCGCGACATCTTTCAACGCCACCTTGACGAGTTTGCCTTCCCCCTTGAGGCGGCGATGCCGTTCCGCTGCGAGCAACGCAACCGCCGACATCTGGCCGGTAATATTGTCCCACGCAGGCAGCAGGTAGTTGGTCGGCTCCCCTGTACCAGGCTTGCCCGTGGCATCTGCAAAACCAACCGCGCAGTTCACGGTGTAGTCGAGGGCGGATCCGCCTTTTCTGTCGCCCAGCACATTCACATAGATGAGGTCGGCTCTTTTCTCGGCAAGGCCCTCATAGGCGAGCCAGCCCCGTTCCGGAAAATTTGTCAGGAAGATCCCGTTTTCTTCCCCGGGTGCAGTAATCAATTCAGTGATCAGCTCCCTGCCGCGAGGGTCACCAATATCGACCTGGATCGAACGTTTACCCTTGTTCATTCCGGCCCAGAACAGACTCTGGTTATCGCTGGTCACCGGCCAACGGCGATAGTCGAGTCCACCGCCGATGGGATCAAACCGGATCACTTCTGCCCCCAGTTGTGCCAGCGTCATGCCGCCGAGTGGTGCTGCAACAAATGCAGAACCTTCAACAACCCTCAGCCCTGCCAGTATTCCTTCAGTCAAATTGCTTACTCCTAAGCGTGTAACGATGAGCCCCGCGCATCAGGCCAATAGTGCTGCCAACTGCCAATCAAGCACTTTCACCAGCTCATCGTGTTTGTCTCCCCTGTGCGCAGACACACTGATATTGATATCAGCTACCTGTCCGTCACCTGAGCGATTGTCCTTGATCTCACCAAAGGTGATGTTGCTCGACAGAATGTCATCTTCGAATACCGGTGCTACATGGTCACACTTGTACCAGGCGAGGATCATGACAAGACCTGGCACAACTCGTGATAACTGTGATGCTGCGATGGAAATGGTGTGGCCACCGTAGACCAGGCGTTTATCGTAGACACTGCGAGACAGGTCGGTGTGGGTCATGGCCATATTCAGTGTCATCCTGACAATCTCAGGCGCCGAGGTAACGGTATCCCTCGCCTCAACCTGAATCACGTGTCCTGGTTCATAGTCACGCGACTTAACAACCGCAGACATCGATGCGAGGTTCCAGCCGGGTGCGCCTGACAGGATCTCGTCACGGTCCAGGTGTTCCGGCATCATGGAAAAATCATCTGCTTTGCCGGTATCCGCTTCGGGTTCACGACAGGGCACCATAGGACAGCGCCAGAAGTGCAACACGGTTTCGCCCCGCTGGTTCAGCGTCTGTATCTCAAGCGCCACCATACCTGATGCAGCCCTGCCCGGCTTGATACTGTTTTGCCTCAAGGCAACCACGCGGGTACTGGTAGTCAGTGTATCTCCAACAAACACAGGCGACTGCAGACGCAGGCCACGGTAGAAAAGGTTGCCCATAACCCTCTGTGAAGGGATGGTGCTCTGGCCAATCGCGACATTACATACGAGCGCGGGGTTAACCAGCAAAGCATCCGACCCGGTAACAGATTTACAGAGGGGCTGGTCCAGCGTTAGTCGGCTGCGATCTGCAAACACCGCCTGGTGCATTGCGGTCATCCCGGACGTGATCGTAACCGCCGGCACCTCATTAAACTCGTCACCAACGGAAAAATCCTCGAACCAGGGTACAAAATCGGTCATCGTTAAGCGCTTCTCATTAACCTATGTGAACACGAACCTGGCGCTGTGCCAGATCGTAGGTTTACTTGCACCACAGCGGCGTGCCTTCTTCAGTACGCTCATGGCTGTTTTCATTTCAACACGAAACTGGCACCGTGCCAGATCGTAGGTTTACTTGCACCGCAGCGGCGTGCCTTCTTCAGTACGCTCATGGCTGTTTTATTTCAACACGAAACTGGCACCGTGCCAGATCGCAGGTTTACTTGCACCGCAGCGGCGTGCCTTCTTCAGTACGCTCATGGCTGCTAATGAGAACAACCGCGCGCTGAAATGGGCCAGATTTCAGTAACCATGCCATCGCGGTAGGGATAATAAAAATCGTGCAGATTGGCTGTAGGGTCGCAGTGTGGTGTGACCAGTGGTAACTTGTCGCCGAGGTTCAGCATGCGAGACGGGTTATCGAGTTGAACAATGCCGTGTTCATCGCCACCCCAGTGGAAGATCACACCTTCGACATCCCTGAACTGCGGCGCCATCTTATCGGAAGCAAGCGACTTGAAACCGGCATCCACAGTGATCAGTCTGGACTGCGGCTGGCTGATTGCGGTGCAGAGCAGGAACAGCGATACAGGGAAGTCTTCAAATCGTTCCGCTGAACTGGAGCCGATATCCCTGTATTCAATATCCATAAACGCATAGGAGCCAGCCTGCAGTTCCGTCATAAGACCGAGGCCTGGTTCAATGTCATAAGTGCCGGTACCGCCGCCTGAAAAGGCAGGGATATCAATGCCTGCATTCTCAAACAGTTCCCGGGTAGCAATACCTTTCGACATAACCTTTTCATACTTCGCTTTGCGGTTTTCAAAACCTTCGGTGTGCATACAGTTGCCCGCGTACATCTGCAGACCGCAAAACCTGAGGTGTTGACAGTTGTCGAGGCAATGCCTCGCCAGTTCCAGCACAGGCTCACCCGCTTCGATTCCAGTACGCCCCATGCCCGGGTCTATGTCGATAAAAACGCCGATCCTGATACCCCGCTCACGCGCCAATTCATCCAATCTGCTGGCGGCGCCAGTTGAATCCACTACAACTTTCGCTCCGGCGTGAGCTGCGGCGAGATCTGCAAAACGTACATACTTTTCTTCGCTGGCGAGCGGTGAGGTGACAAGAATGTCCGCCACCCCTGCGTCCGCCATAATCTCAGCTTCACTCACTTTTGCGGCGCAGACGCCGAGCGCACCCTGCGCCACCTGCTTGTGGGCGATCACCGGACATTTGTGCATCTTCGTATGCGCGCGCAGGCCAAGTCCGTGGCTGCTGAGATGATTCTGCATCCTGGCGAGGTTTGATTCGAAGATATCAAGATCAATTGTCAATGCAGGTGTGTGCAATTCTTCGAGCGGCACAGGTTCAGACAGCTCGATCGGATCTAGTTGTACTGCGCGGCGGTTGGCCGCAATAAATTCAGACAGGGACGGCATCAATCACAATCCTGGGTTACAAAGGTTAGCGGTTACCGCGATAAGGAAAGACAGGTTGTTATTGTTGAAATCACCACGGTCGTAATGATGATGGTGATCACGGTGGTGACCTGCGTGCGCGTGCATAGAAGCTGCTGCGGAAAACCTTAAGAGAAACGCTTTGCCACAGTTTCTGCTATGGCCATGGATGAAGTCAAACCAGGTGACTCGATACCAAACAACTGCACCAGACCGGGCATGTCGTGGTCACTTTCGTCCTGGATCATGAAGTCCTGGAATGGCTCACCAGGCCCCTGCAGCTTGGGTCTGATACCGACATAACCCGGCGTGAGGCTGCCATCCTGCAAACCAGGAAAGTAACGCCTGATGGCATCGTAAGTTGTCTCACCACGGGATGCTGTGACCTCGTAATCCTCCCTATCGATGTACTCAACATCCGGTCCGAACTTCACCTGTCCGCCAAGGTCAATGGTGGCGTGTACGCCCAGGCCTGCACCACTCGGGTCAGGCACGGGATAGATCAGGTGTTTGAACGGGTTTTTGCCCGACATCAGGAAGTAGTTACCCTTGCAGTAATAAAGCGGTGGCACCCTGTCAGGATCAAACCCTTCGATAGCCCCTGCCACTGCCTGTGCACCGAGGCCGGCACTGTTGATGAGTTTCGAGCAGCTGAACACGTAACTTTCCCCGGCAATATCGCAGTGCACAGCAAAACCGCCCGGGTGCGGTTCGATTCGCTCAACGTTGGTGTTCGGTGCAAAACTGCCACCGGCGGTTTCAATGTCTGCCAGAAAAGATGTCATCAGGTCATGAGAACTGACGATACCTGTGGAAGGAGAAAGCAGTGCGGAGGTTACTGATAGCGCAGGCTCCATCTCCTCCACCTGGCGGCGGCTTTGAAACTCAAGATCCATGACCCCATTGGCTTGCGCTTTTTGCTTGATGCCAGCGAGTTCCGCTTCTTCGGCTTCGTTAGTTGCAACGATGAGCTTACCCAACCGGCTGTATCCGACACTATGATCAGCGCAGTACTCATAAAGCAGGTGCTTACCTCGAACACACATTTCAGCCTTAAGTGAGCCGGCGGGGTAATAGATACCAGCATGGATCACCTCGCTATTTCTTGAACTGACCCCTTCACCGTAACGTGAGTAACGATCAACAACTATCAGGTCGCCGTTTTGCCGGGAAAGCTCCCTGCCGATGGCGAGCCCCACCACGCCGGCGCCAATGACGCAGGTTTCAATATGATCCATTAGATTCGCTTATTCCAACTACAGTCGAAGTCATTAGGGAGCAACAGTTCATCACCCTATACTCGCGGTTATCCAGCCAATGAGAACGTAGATGAAGCATTCGCCGATTGAACAGGCCGACTTCGGTAAAACCGCAACGGATTATCTCACCTATCGTGCCGGCTTCCCAAAGTCTGTATTTGAAAAACTGATTTCGATGGGGATTGGTACTGGAAACCAGGTGATGGTGGATATCGGCACTGGCACCGGCACACTGGCGCGAGGGTTTGCGGCCGCCGGTAACCGGGTGACCGGCATTGACCCGTCTGAATCCATGCTCAACGCGGCACGGGAGATCGATTCCGGTCAAACGAACTATGTCCTGGGTACTGCAGAGGCCACTGGTCTGGCAGACAATTTTGCTGATGTCGTGGCTGCTGGACAGTGCTGGCATTGGTTCGAACCACCTGCGGCATGTAATGAGATCAGGCGAATACTGAAGCCCGGGGGTCAACTGGTGATTGCGCATTACGATTGGTTACCCCTCAAAGGCAACCTCGTCAGGGAGACTGAGAAACTGATCGAGACGCACAATCCAGCATGGAAAGGTGGCAACGGTGTTGGGGTCAATCCTCGAATATTCAGGGACGTCCATGAAGGTGGTTTCGAGAACATCACCTCGCTCACCTGGGATGAACCAGCGGTTTACAGCCAGGAAGGCTGGCGTGGACGTATTCGCGCAAGCGCTGGTGTCAGCGCAAGCCTTTCTGAAGAAGAAGTAAAGAAGTTTGATGAGGAATTGATGCAGCTGATCAAAACACGTTTTGATGAGGAACCACTGGTAGTCCCTCACCGTGTGTTTATCCTGACCGCCAGCGCACCCTGATCATCAGGGAGCTAGGACCGCAGCAGTACCCCAGTTAGAACCCTAGCCGATACTGCTGCTGGTCAGACTGGTCTACAGCAGGCACAGTACGATGAATCGCATTGTCATCGGAGGCAAGCATCATTTTCAGGTGGTGGCACACAATCTGACCTGTTTTCTGCTTCTGTCGCGTTCTGCGCATCTTCCGGGCCGCCTGCATGGCGAGTTCGGAATGGTACTGTGCGCCCTGGGTCTGGGCTTCGCCTGACTGCGCATCAGCGTTACCTGGCTGAGATAAAGGCGCCGACCTTCGCAGCTGCTTTTCACTCAGTTCTTCGGCCGACATGGCCATGGTGTTGAATATCTGGCTCGCTTTCATATCCATGGTTTTTGACTCCTGGTTGAGTTCGCTTCCAGTACCTTGTGGGGCCCCGGGCTATTTATCGCCTGCAGCTGTAAGACTGCAGCACCCTGAGGTAAGTCCTGCGCTGTCAACAACGCCAAAGTACTGGATAAACGAACAGTATCAATATACTGGGTATATGTACAGTATTAATTGCCCTTTTTCTCAAAAACGATGGTTTCATCGCTCGTTCCAGCAAGAATGCGGTCTCCGGGTGCAAACTCACCTGCCAGCAACGCCTCGGCGAGCGGGTTCTCCACGTATCGCTGGATTGCCCTTTTTAGTGGTCGCGCCCCATAAACAGGGTCGTAGCCAACCTCCACCAGCTGTGCGAGTGCTTCCGGTGAGAACTCCAGACAGATCTGCGACTCCTTTACGCGATTCACCAGAACCTTCAGCTGTATCTCGGCAATACCGACGATTTCGTCCTTGGCGAGAGGATGGAAAACCACGGCATCGTCAACACGGTTGATGAACTCGGGGCGGAATGCCTGCCCAACTACCTCCATCACCGCGGCTTTCATGGCGTCGTAACCCTGATCGGCCAGCGACTGGATCAGATCCGAACCGAGGTTGGAGGTCATCACCAGCACGGTGTTCTTAAAGTCCACTGTGCGACCATGACCATCGGTGAGCCGACCATCATCGAGCACCTGCAGCAGGATGTTGAACACATCCGGGTGCGCCTTCTCAACTTCGTCGAGCAGCACAACCGAATATGGTTTGCGACGAACGCTTTCCGTCAGGTAACCGCCCTCCTCGTAGCCGACATAGCCAGGAGGGGCACCAATCAGGCGTGCCACGGAGTGTTTCTCCATGAATTCCGACATGTCGATGCGGATCAGCGCGTCCTCGGTATCAAAGAGGAATCGTGCCAGCGTTTTACACAGCTCGGTTTTACCAACACCGGTTGGACCAAGAAACAGGAACGATCCGTTAGGTCGGCCAGGATCAGAGAGCCCTGCGCGAGATCGACGAATCGCATTTGGTACGGCGCTGACCGCTTCGTGCTGCCCGATGACCTGCTTGTGCAGTTCTTCTTCCAGGGCGAGAAGTTTTGCACGCTCACCTTCAAGCATCTTGGACACGGGAATACCAGTCCACTTGGAGACTACCTCGGCAATCTCTTCGTCAGTAACACGGTTACGCAACAGCTTCATGTTGCTGGTATCCGTTTCCTGGGCGGCTTCTAGTTTCTTCTCGAGTTCAGGAATCAGGCCGTATTGCAGTTCTGACATTCTCGACAGGTCGTGAGCACGCTGGGCACCTTCGAGTTCCAGCTTGGCAGCCTCCAGCTCTTCTTTCACCTGCTGGGCGCCGTGCAACGCGAGCTTTTCCGCGTTCCAGACTGCTTCAAGGTCCGCGTAGTCTCTCTCGAGGGTAGCGATATCTTCGTCCAGGGCCTCAAGCCGTTGACGTGAGCCCTCGTCTTCCTCGTTCTTGAGGGCTTCGCGTTCGATCTTGAGCTGGATCAGGCGGCGTTCCAACCGATCCATGTCTTCGGGCTTGGAGTCCATCTCCATACGGATGAGACTCGCAGCCTCATCAACAAGGTCAATCGCTTTGTCAGGCAGCTGGCGGTCACTGATATAACGGTAGGACAGCTGGGCCGCCGCAATAATGGCCGGGTCTGTGATGTCCACACCATGGTGAACCTCGTAACGTTCCTTTAATCCCCGCAGAATCGCGATGGCGTCGTCGACGTCAGGCTCATCCACCTGAACTTTCTGGAATCGGCGTTCCAGCGCGGCATCCTTCTCGATGTATTCACGGTATTCGTCGAGCGTGGTGGCACCAACACAATGGAGTTCACCACGCGCAAGTGCGGGTTTGAGCATGTTGCCTGCATCCATGGCGCCTTCTGCCTTACCCGCGCCAACCATGGTGTGAATTTCATCAATAAACAGGATCACCTGGCCTTCTTCCTTGGAAAGCTCGGACAGGACCGCTTTAAGGCGTTCTTCAAACTCACCGCGGAACTTGGCACCGGCGATCAGGGAACCCATATCGAGCGCAAGGATTTTCTTGTCGCGCAGGCCTTCCGGTACCTCACCGTTCACAATTCGCTGGGCGAGTCCTTCAACGATTGCGGTTTTACCCACACCGGGTTCACCGATCAATACAGGATTGTTCTTGGTGCGACGCTGCAGTACCTGCACGGTCCTGCGAATTTCATCGTCGCGGCCAATCACGGGGTCGAGTTTGCCGTTCTCGGCGCGTTCGGTCAGATCGATGGTGTATTTAGAGAGCGCCTGGCGGGTATCTTCCGCTGCAGGGTCCGATACGCTTTCGCCACCCCTGATCTGTTCGATCACGCGGCGCAGCGCATCTTCAGAGATGCCGAGTTTGCCAAACAGGTCACCAACGCCGCTCTTATCTTCAAGCGCCGCCAACATCACAATTTCACTGGTGATAAATTGGTCACCCGACTGCTGCGCATATTTGTCAGACAGGTTCAGGAGACGCGAGAGTTCCGTCGATACCTGGATATCACCGAGGTTCTCTTTCAGATGAGGCAACTGATCGATCAGTTGCTCCAGTTCAGTTTCGAGCGTATTGAGGTCAACACCCATCTGGCGAAGTATTGGCTTCACCGTGCCACCCTGCTGGCGCAGCAGTGACAACACGAGGTGCGCGGGCGCTATCTGATGGTGATCCTTGCCGATTGCAAGCGATTGCGCTTCCGACAGTGCTTCCTGGAGCTTGGTGGTGAGTTTATCAATCCTCATGGGAACGGCTTCCAAATTGTTCAGTTACATCGGTTAGTGGGGTCAGTTTGTGACTATTCAACAGCCACAAGCCAACTTTTTTCGCTTTATTTTCAGTAACTAACAACTTTGCCCCGGCATCACAATGAACGCAGCAGTTATCGGTGAAAACAGCGCTACCGCGCAATGCCCTGCAGACGCTCCCGTCACAGCTACCCAGCATTGAAATACCGACGTGCGTATGGCACCGTGCGCCGCTGAACGATCATGACGCATGGACATGTCTGAACAGGACGCTGATAAAGGCTTTGATAAGAGTGCCAACACCGGGCTGACCCACCTGGTCAACGCAACGCGTTTTTCGCTGAACGGCCTGAGGGCGTGTTTCGCCAACGAATCTGCGTTTCGACAGGAACTGGCTATCTTTGCCATTCTTCTGCCCGCAGGTGCCTTTATGGCCAGCACCCTGCTTGAGATGGTGTTGCTGCTATGTGCCTGCCTGCTGGTGCTATCAGTTGAACTGCTGAATTCGGGCATTGAGGCGGCTATTGATCGCCACGGCGGCGCCCACCACGAGATGTCGGGGCTTGCAAAAGACTATGGTTCAGCGGCTGTCATGATGGCGCTGTTTATCGTGGCAGTGGTCTTCGCTTACATCATGTACGGGTTTTTCTTTCAGGGAACGGGTTTGTAAAAGAGAGATGGCAGCAAAGATTTATATCACCCCGGGTGGCGCCCAGAAACTCCGGGAAGAGTTAAATGAACTGTGGCGAGTAACGCGCCCTGAGGTGACGGCGCAGGTTAGCGCCGCAGCGGCCCTGGGTGATCGCTCAGAGAATGCCGACTACATCTATGGCAAGAAAAGGCTGCGCGAAATTGACTCACGCATCCGCTACCTCACCAAACGCCTCGACAACCTGGAGATCGTCGATCGTGTACCTGAAAAACAGGATACGGTGTATTTCGGCGCGTGGGTGCGTCTTGAAGATGAAGACGGCGCAACCTCCGTGGTCCGGATCGTCGGCGCTGATGAATTTGACCCCAAGCTGGGCTGGATCAGCCTCGATTCCCCAATGGCAAAGTGCCTGATCGGCAAGCAGAAAGGCAGCGATGTCATACTCAGGCTGCCGTCTGGTGAAACCGAATGGTACATCCAGGACGTAAGTTACGAAGGGTTTGAAGAGTCCGCCTGATGAGTTACGAACGCAAAAACATCGCTGCCATGGAGGGTTATGTCAGCGGCGAGCAGCCGGAAAACCCCGACACGATCAAGCTGAACACCAACGAAAATCCTTATCCGCCTTCACCGGCAGTGGATGAAATAATCCGCACGTTTACTGCGGCGTCCCTGCGCCGTTACCCGCCCGCCTCTGCACTCGCATTCAGGACTATCGCAGCAGAACGCTTCGGGCTGACGCCAGATGAGGTCATTGCAACGCGTGGCGGTGATGAGTTGCTGCGACTGGTGATCACCACTTTCGTCGAGCCGGGTGAATCTATCGGTATGAGCGATCCGACCTACTCCCTGTACTCGGTTCTTGCCCAGGTACAGGACTGCCCCATCACCACAGTACCGCTGGCACCTGACTGGTCATTGCCAGGTGATTTCGCTCAGCGGATGAATGAGGCAGGCGTGAAGCTGACTCTTGTGGTTAACCCGCATGCCCCAAGCGGCTGCCTGGTACCTGTTGCTGAGCTTCGTGCGCTTGCTCGAGATCTTGAGGGTATCCTGCTGGTGGATGAGGCTTACATCGATTTTGCCCCTGCGGGCAGCGACAGCATTGCGCTGGTTCGCGAGTTCGACAACGTGATCCTGCTGCGGACCCTCAGCAAAGGTTACTCACTGGCCGGACTTCGCTTCGGATTCGGGCTGGGGGCACCGGGCCTGATCAATCCGATGCTCACCAAAACCCGCGACAGTTATAACCTCGACCTGTTCGGTCAACGGATTGCCGAAACCGCTCTCCAGGATCAAGCCTACGCGCAGGACACCTGGAACAAGGTCATTGAAGAGCGCGAGAACCTCCGCAAGGCGCTGTTACCACTCGGACTCACGTCGCCAATCAGTGCAACCAACTTCCTCCTGGTTGACGTACCACCATCAGGTGATAAATCCGCCAATGGGCTCTATGAATACCTCAAGGAGAGGCATATTCTCATCAGGTACTTCAACACTGATCGACTTCGCGACAAGGTTCGTATCTCTGTGGGTACACCCCAAGAGAATGCAACGCTGCTTGAACAGATCAGGCAATACTGCGAACGCGACGAGTAAACCGGTTCAAACGTGGTCTTAACCGACATTGATGACAACACCAGGACAGGCACTATTGTGCTGCGTCCGAACAACTCTTGGAGCTGGCGGGCGAACCTGTGGTTCCTCTGCATCCTGCTGGTGGTGTCATTCTCGATTGCGACAGGCTTCCTCATCGCTGGTGCCTGGGTGATCCTGCCCTTTACCGTCATTGAAATGAGCGTGCTTGGCCTGTGTATACACTACTGTGTAAAACAGTGCTCTCGGCAGGAAGTGATCACCGTATCTGACCACGAGGTGAAGATTGAACGCGGTATTCGCGGGCCTTCAGAACACGAGGTCTTCCAGCGGATGTGGGCGAAGTTCTTCGTCAAGAAACCCCGTCATCCCTGGGACCCCCTGAAACTTTCAATCGCATCTCACGGTATTGAGAGTGAAATCGGCGCATTCCTGAACCAGAGCGACAAGTCCGATCTGGTCAAACAACTGCAGCGCGTTATACCTCGCTGACCTCGGACGAGAGCCAGTTATCGCTGGTCAGTCATCACCCGCATCAATCCTTCCTGCGCCACCGATGCGATCAGGGTGCCATCCCTTGAAAAGAGGTTACCGCGGTTGAAACCGCGTGAACCTGCGGCGGCCGGGCTGTCCATCGCAAACAGTGTCCACTCATCAAACCGGAAGTCACGGTGAAACCACATGGCGTGGTCCAGGCTTGCGGTCATCAGGCCGGTCATGAAAGACATGCCATGCGGGAGTGTCGCGGTACTGAGCAATCCCATGTCAGAAGCATAGGCCAGCAGGCACTGGTGTTGTGATACATCGTCCGACAACTTTTTCTTGGATCGAAACCATATGTGTTGCCTTGGTGGCGCTTTTTTTGGCTTGAAAAAGTCCTGGGACTCAACCCGTTTCATTTCCACCGGCCTTTCGCGCTTCATCATGCGCTGCATTTCCGGCGTCAACTGGTGCTTGCGGGATTCAAACACTTCTTCTTCCGATGGCAGGTCCTCGGGTTGCGGCACGTCAGGCATGTCGACCTGGTGGGACAACCCATCCTCGTAGTCCTGAAACGAGGCCGACATGTTGAATATGGCTTCACCTTTCTGGATTGCAACAACCCGCCGCGTTGTAAAACTCCTGCCATCGCGGATGCGGTCAACCTCGTACACAATCGGTAGCGCTGGGTCGCCTGGTCTCAGGAAATAACCATGCAAAGAATGGCAGGGTCGCTCATTTGCCGTCCGGAGTGCGGTAATCAGGGCCTGGCCAATAACCTGCCCGCCGAACACACGCGGCGGGCCAAGCGATTCTGATATCCCACGGAACAGGTTGGTTTCTATCTGCTCAAGGTCGAGATGCGCGAGGACGGAGTCTATCAGTGTCAAAGTGGTTACCGGGGTTACTGAGTTGCTAAAAAAGCTCGCGAGGTTAGCCTGTTATTCACGGACGCGCCAGTTTTTTGCTGAACCAGATGCGGTTCTGCATGGGGTCATCCTGTGGCACCACGTCGGTGATGAGGTAGTCATTTCGAAGTAGCAGGCGCAACATTGCAGCATGCGTGTTACGTGATTTCACTTTGATCTCATCATAACCTTGTTCTACTGCCCAGGCCTCCTGGGCATCGAGTAGCGCCTGGGCGACGCCGTGGCCCCTTGCATTGCGCAGCACACCTCCGAGCCAACTGTAGAACACCCCTTTTTCCAGCTCATAGCCAACCTTGAAACCGACAATGCTGTCCAGCTCCGCTACGAGCCCAAGATGCGTGCGACCATCAAGCCGTCGCCTCAGCTCAGCTATCGGGTAAGGGTCACCGAATTCCTCTATCTGCCCATTAACCCTGACCAGCTCCTCAATCGACGCCTCGCGTATCACAAGCTTTTTTTCAGAAAGCTCAGTCACAACCGCCTCCAGAGGCGGATGGTTTCCTGTCGTCGCGTCTTTACTTCAAAGTGATCATCAAACATATATATCGTTATCGCGCCGTGAACCGCGGTGTCATACCAGCGAACGTGCCGCTCACTATACCGCTGCCTTATCTTACTACTAGGGTGACCAAACCTGTTCCTGTAACCGTTGGACGTGACAGCGACATCCGGCATGACCCGGTTGAGAAACGCGGGGGAAGAGGACGTCTCGCTGCCATGGTGCGGCACAGAAAGTATCGTGACCGGTTCAAGTTGACCCAGGATCGACATCTCAGCTTCGACTTCGATATCACCGGTCAGGAGCACTGAGAGGTTGCCCGAGGAAATTCTCAACAGGCATGACAAATTATTGCTGGACCCGCCGACGAACTGACTGCCGATAAGGCGATAGTGGATGCCATCAGCCTGCCAGGATCCTTCACAAGAGCGCGGCGTTGCAATTCGCCTCGGCAGATCAAACGCATCGAGTACAGCGTCAACCCCGCCAGCATGATCATTGTCGCCATGGCTGATAATGAGGTTATCAAGCGTTTTACGCCCGGCCTGGCGAAGGCTCGGTACAACCACCTGGCTACCGCTGTTGAATCTGCTACCGAACGCAGGTCCCGTATCGTAAACGGTAACCTGGTGGCGGGACATGATAAGCACCGCCAGCCCCTGCCCCACGTCGAGGAAACGAATCTCAGCCCGAACACCCGGCGCCCACGCCGCTGGCGATCCTGCTGGCAGGCCAGAAACCAGCGCCAGGAGCGCCGGTAGCGTGAGCCCGGCTATCCTCGGTAACAGAAGAACTAACCCGCCCGAAAAAGACAAGAACAGCTGCAACATTGGGCCTGGCAGTGCATGCAGCATCATGTCCTCCCGAATAGACCAGGAAAGACCCAGCCATACGGCATTGCTTAAACCCGCGATGACACCGGTCATGTGAACGGATAACCAGGGCAAGAGTACAGCGATGCTCGCAAAAACCAGCAGGCATGGCACCAGGACCAATCCAACAAACGGGATAGCAACCAGGTTTACAAGAAACGAGACCAGGGAAACCTGCCCCATCCCGATCAGTAACACAGGCGCCATGCCGAAGAATATGATCCACTGGGCACGAACGGATTCCCTCACGAAAGCGAGCGGCGAGCTGGATATCTGGCCGACCGCTGGCCGTTTCAGACCCATAAACAGCATCAGCAGTGCAACCGCCAGGAAGGAAAGCCAGAAACCCCGGCGTAGCGCAGCAAAAGGGTCGATGAGCAGACAACACAGCATGGCGATACCAAGCTGATCGTTCAGCGCAACACGGCGCCGAAGCAACTGGCAGGCGATGACCACGGTCAGCATCACCAAAGCCCGTTGCACAGGTAATCCAAATCCCGCTAGCAACGCGTAGGCCGATGCCACGACCAGAGAAACACCCAGCCGGTTTTGCATCCTGAAACCCAAAATACCCGTGACGGTGTGTACCAGCCAGGCCACAAGTCCGATATGCAAACCCGAGATGATCAGCAGGTGAATGACGCCAGTACCTGTTACAAGGTGCCATTCACCGGGAGTGAGCGCGGTCGTGTCCCCAAGGACAAGAGCAAACAGCAGCCCCGGGCTGGTTCCTAGTGGCGCTGCATCGATCAACGCATTCCTGACGTGTAATCGAAGCCTGGATACGGGGTCTCTATGGGTGCCAAGGCGTACCACATCGTCACTGTTACGCACGTAGCCGCGTGCACCTATCTGCTCTGCGAACAACCACGCCTCATAGTCGAACAACCCGGGATTCAGCGATCCATTACGACGATTCAGGCGCACCGGCAGCACCCAGCGCTCTCCTGGCACCAGTTGCGTGGGAGCGTCGTACCAGGTCAGTAACAATCGGGCATCAGAGAATGCGGGGTCTGCATCAATATGGCGTGCTCGTGCGCGAAATCGCGTGCCCTCTCTAACGCGCTTTTCGTCAACACGCTTTCGATCAACACTCTTTGCCTCAACGAAAGTGGGCAAACCAGTTACCTGCACCTCGACGTAGATGTCCCGGCCTTCCAGGTGTTGCGGCAGGCTTTGGCGCTGCAGGTTTTCCGCAGCTATGAAAGTAAAAACGATCCCCAGGGTACCCGCGCCGAGATCACGAGTTGCCTTGCGCGTCACACCATAAAGGGCAACCGGCAACAGCGTGAGCAGAAACGCGAACTGGCCGATGACATCAAGGTAGACAGGTAAGCCCATGACCAGGAGGTTGCCTGTCAGGAAGCACACAGCAGCGGAAGTCATGCGCCACGATCTTCGCCGCGCCGTCACTTAGTGTATGTACGCCAGCGCCGTCTAGGCGCGTCAGCAATGACTCGCTGATCTGCGCATTTCGTATGTGAGGGCTATCGCGGCATAATGCGCAACCACAGCGTCCCTGCGTGTTTGCGTGCGTGACAACAGGGATGCAACCCCATAAAAGATGGGCACTACATGGATATAAAAAAACATCTGCCAACAAGAGAGCAGCTAAGGGAAGTGAAGTCCCTGCGGTTTCTCGGCGATGTGATATTCGAGCCCAACCTGTGGCACTTCAATCGTCACTCTATCTCTTACGCCGTGCTGATCGGCAGCATCTGCTGCTTTCTGCCGATCCCGTTCCAGATGGTGCCTTGTCTCTTCATGTGCATGTGGCTGCGTTGCAACGTGCCACTCGCTATCGCAATCGTCTGGACCAGCAACCCGATCACAATGCCGCCGATGATGTACTTTGCTTATCGTGTCGGCCGTCTGCTGCTTGGTATGGAAGACGGCTCTGAACCGGTCAACATTTCACTCGAATGGTTCACATCGCAGTTGGCTATCATCTGGCAGCCATTAATCCTGGGTTGCCTGGTGTGCGGTATCACCATGGGACTGACGGGGTTCACCGGCGTGCGCCTGTATTTCCGCTGGCGAGCTTATCGCTACGTGACGCGCAAGCGGTCTACTCGTAGCGAAGGATGACCGACGGATCGAGACGGGCCGCGTGCCAGGATGGATAGATACTGGCCGCAAGACTAATGCTGAGCGTTGTCAGCACGATGGCAACAAGATCACCCGTGCGGACGTCCACAGGTATCCGGTCAAAGTAAGTTCCCCTGATAATGCTGGCACCGGTCAGTTCCTCAATGAACGCCATCACGGCGGGCGCCTCGAAAGCAAGTGGTATCCCAACCAGCAAGCCAGCAGAGATCGCGATAGCAGCAACCAGCATTCCCTGTGTCACAAAGATCAGCAATACACCCTGCACTGACAATCCCATGGTTCTCAGTACGGCAATATCAGTACGTTTGCTGTCCACCATCATGCTCAGGCCGGAGACTATGCTGAAAGCTGCAACAGCGACAACAAAACTGAGCAGGATGAACATCATGATCTTTTCCATCCGCACGGTTTCAAAGAAATCGCCGTGTTCAAGCGTCCAGTCACGCACCTCGTAACCCTGCTGGCGCAGACCCGCTGACACGCCTGGGGCTGCAAAAATATCATCGAGGTGCAGCCTCACACCGGGTAGCTCACCGGTCAGACCCTGAAGTTCCTGCCACGACATTACAGCAAGACCATAGTCGAGTTCGGAACCCAACCGGAACGCCCCGGCAAACACGACCGTATAGATCTGCGGTCTCACCCCATTACCGCCGGATGTCACCTTGGGCATCACCAGGGAGAGTTCATCGCCGATCACCAGGCCAAAACGCCTTGCAACAGGTTCGCCCAGCATGATCGTGCCCGGCGCGATGAGATCGGTGAGTTCACCGCTGACAACAGATCTTGAGATCAGAGAATCCGCCCCGGTTCGCTCGATATCCAAGCCATGTAACTCGAGCAGGTGACTGCCCCGGTCACCCATGATGAGACCACGTGCACTGATGAAGAGGCTTGCTTCAGCACTCGACCCGCCGGGCTGCTCTGCTGCAAGGCGGCTCACTGTTTCGAGATCTTCACTCGTTACCACCACGTGTGGCACAACACCCAGGATCCGCTGTTTGAGTTCACGATCAAAACCATTCATGACCGAGACGACAACAACCAGCGCAACCACACCCAGGAACAGTCCCAGGAAGGAAACCAGGCTCACAAACGACAGGAACCTGCCACCGCGCCTTGAACGGGCATATCGAATCCCAACCGAAACAGGCAGGTTCATGTTAGCGTTCCGCCGTGTAGTGTGAGCGACCTGTCCATACGCTCAGCCAGCGAAAGATTGTGTGTCACCAGCACGAATGCGAGGCCAAGCTCTGCACTGAGTTGAACCACGAGGTCATGGATATGTTCGGCAGTTGTTTCATCAAGGTTGCCGGTTGGTTCGTCAGCCAGCACGCAATCGGGCGACGTGACCAGCGCGCGGGCAATGGCAACACGCTGGCGTTCACCACCAGAGAGCTCGCCAGGCGCGTGATTCGTTCTGTCACCAAGCTGCACCCTGCCGAGCATCTCACCAGCGGCACGGTTTGCCTCATCGAGTGAGCGGCCAGCGATACGCAGCGGCATCGCCACATTCTCAAGCGCCGTAAACTCAGGCAGCAGGTGGTGAAACTGGTAGACAAAACCGAGGTGCCGGCCCCTTACCCTGCCCGTTTCAGCCGTACCCAATGAGGTGATTTCATGACCGGCCAACGTCACCGAGCCGGTATCAGGCTGGTCCAACCCTGCAAGCAGATGCAGCAATGTACTTTTACCGCTGCCCGAGGCGCCTGCAATGGCAACTTTCTCACCGCGCATGACAGTTAGATTCAATCCCTTGAGGACTTCGACACGCGTGTGTCCTTCCCCATAAGACTTTGAGAGCTCTGCAGCGACGAGCACCGGGTTCGTATTATCTTCAGACATCATATGCAAGCGGGCGCGCCGGCAGCGCCTTTGCTGCCTTGTTGGCGGGATAGATAGTTGCAAAAATACATATCAGGAAAGCGGTCGTCGATATTGCCGCAAGATCACTGATGAGGACTTCTGTCGGCAGGTAGCGGATAAAGTACTCCCCCATGATCTCCAGCCCCAGCAGGTTCGTCAGCACTTCAAAGGCAGGACTCAACACAAGCGTAAGACCAACACCGATCGCGACGCCAATCACCACGCCCAATACCCCAACCAGCAGACCATGCACAAAAAACGTCAAGCGGATATCACCCGGTGAGGCGCCGATGGTTCGGAGGATCGCAATCTTGGCGCGATTATCATCTACCGTCATGACCAGGTTGGAAACCACGTTAAACGCGGCAACCGCAACCAGGATTAACAGCAGCAGGAACATCGTGGCCTTCTGCGTCTGAATCGCGTCATACAGGCTGCCGTGGCGTCGCATCCAACTGGTTGCGTAAAGGCCTTCAGCAGCGGCTACGTTTAACAGGATCTCAGGGGCGGCAAAAAGGTCGTCTGTTTTCACAACAATCCCATCAACGCCACGCTGGCGCTTGAGGCGGGCTGCATCGGTATATGAGAGCAGGACCTGGTTCTTATCGACATCTGCACCGACCCGGAAAGTACCAGCAAGTGTTAACTGTCTCGTCGTCAGGACCGGGCCCGCAAGGGTAAAACGCACATCAGGTAACACCAGGCTGAAATGATCGCCAATGCTAAGCCCCATGCCTTCAGCCAGCTCCGCGCCAAGGATGGCGTGGAAACGGCGTTCGTCCAGGACCTGCAGCGTGGTGCCTTCAACAAACCTTGGCAGAATCGAAACCGTGCCTTCCAGCGCAGGATCAATGCCCCTGAAGGTCACCCCGCTCAACTGTTCTCCTGCCACCACGAGCCCGGTACCAGAAACGGTCGGCGCGGCACCGGCAACGCCCTCGTAACCCAGGACAGTATTTCGGACCGACTGCCAGTCACTGAGGTAATCCCCCTGTCTCGCATGCAGGGTGCCGTGCGGTATCACCCCGAGCACCCGCTCGCGCAGCTCACGCTCGAACCCGTTCATGACCGACAGCACGGTAACAAGCACGGCAACCGCGAGCACAAGTCCACCAACGGAGAGCAACCCCACAAAGGAAACCAGGCGATTGTCCCGGGATGACGAGAAAAGTCGTGTGGCGAGGGAAAATCGCCAGTCAGAAAACATAAGGGTATGCGGGGTACGGGTGAATCAGGTGACTCATCATACTGAATCCGGCGTCGGTTAAGAATCCTCCCACTTTACATTGCAGCGATGCGACAATGCGTTGATGCGAGCGATTGAAAGACGCGGTTACCACCGCATGCAGGACCAGTTAGCTGTTGAAATCACACCGGTTACCCGTGCGGATATCCAGTCCCGAGAGGCCGATGACCTCCTCGGTATTTCATCGACAGTCCGCGTGGCCCGGGATATGTACCTGCTTGATCTTGAGGCACGCCAGATCAAATCAGATTTACATGACAAGGACCCTGTAATTGCGGCCTACTTTTCAAACCTGTCAAAACGGATGGACCTGCTGGCCGAGCTGCTTATCGCCGGTGATGATGCACCCCAGGTGCCCGCCATGCCGGCGATGAATGTCTCACCGGCCGGTCTCGCCTACCGCAGTGAGGACCTTGTGCCTGAAGAGAGCTTCGTTGCGGTAAAAATGTCGTTCAGCGAGCCTACGCTGGTTGCTGCGAGTTACGCGAGGGTGTGTTACAGCCGCTTGCTGAGCGAGGAAAACGCGGTTCAGGTGGGGTTACAGTTCATGTCGAGTAACGACTCGCTGGAACAACTGCTGGCGCGGCGCATGACCGCCCTGCAAGCAGTGGAGAGACGCAAACGCCTGCGCGGCAGTTAGCGTCTGTCGGCGCTATCGATTTTCGTCCATGGCGTCGAAGAACGTTGCACGATTACTTCGAGTAAGTTTCGATTCGTTCTCGGATTCGCACTTGGCGGGGTTGCCACCACAGATTTCACAGGCACCTTGCGCACCCATGTTGTTCAGACCGCCACACGTGCCGGAAATCGGCGCCCTGCTACGCATCACACCGATAGCCATACCGGCGGCGAGTAACACAAGAATGATGAATGTGAGCAGAAAGGTTGCCATGTTGACGTTGGTCCTGTTCGTTCGCTAGTTAATTCTACGTATGACCGCCGTCCTGGTTCATTCTGGCCGGTCGATTTAATGAAACGTTCAATCTGACGGTTTTGTCCGGGACAGATAGTCATCCATCGCCCGTGAGGTCCGCGTCGTCAGCGTATCGCCGCGTATTATAGCCAAAACGCGGATGTTATTCGCGTCTGCTATCCGCAGGGTATCTTCCGCCCCCAGGACCGAAAACGCGGTCGCCAGCGCGTCTGCCCTCGCTGCGCTCTCATGCAGGACGGTTACCGAGGCCAGGTCATGGCTGACCGGCCAGCCAGTACGTGGATCGATCGTATGCGAATAAAGTGTGCCTTCGTGGGTAAAAAAGTTCCGATAATCACCGGAGGTCGCCATACCCACATCTTCCATTGGCAGTGTCGTGTGGATCTCACGCCTACCGGGTAATGGCTTTTCAATTGCGATGACCCAGGGGACGCCGCGATCATTCCGGCCCCGCGTCCTGATTTCACCCCCCACTTCGATCATGTAGCGTTCTATACCAAAGTCGCCAAGCAAATCAGACAACTGGTCAACAGCATATCCTTTTGCAACCGCGGAGAGATCTATGCTCACATCGCGTGTCCTGGTTATCCCCTCACCGGGCACACTGACGACGGCATCGGTGCCAATCTGCTGCAGTCGATCTTCGATCTGGGTTTCATCTGGCACCCCACTGCGTGGGCCAGACGGACCAAAGCCCCACAGATCTACAACCGGGCCCACCGTAACTTCGAATGCGCCCTGGGTCAGCGCATGCACGTCGCGGCTGATTTGCATCACCTCTGCGAGTTCCGACGAGACAGGCACGGTTTCGCCAACGGGTATCCGGTTCAACTGACTGAGCTCTGTATCGTCCTGGTAGGTCGAAAATATACTGTTGAGCCGATCAAGCTCAGCATCAACTGCCTGTTTCAGTGTTTCAGAATCAACGTCACCAAGATATTTGATCGAGTAGCTGGTGCCCATTGTGGGACCGGTGATCTGGAGTGCGCTTTTCTTTCCTTCACATGCACCAAGCAAAATCGCCAGGCCCAGCAGCAGCAGGTGTCTTGGAAATAGATGAAGTTTCATGTTTTACTCCGCGGCTCAAAATCGAGCTGTACACGTTGAAGCCCAAACTCTATTACGAATCACCGGCCGAGCTGCAAACTGCTTTCTACGAGCTAATCCCACTCAGCAGGCACATGGGTGTGCAGATTGAACAGTACTCGGGTAATGCACTTACGCTCAGCGCGCCTTTGTCGCTTAACATCAACCACCAGGAATCAGCTTTCGGCGGGAGCCTCTACGCACTTGCTGTACTGGCAGGCTGGGGGCTGATGCAGCTGAAGCTTAGTGAAAGAATGCTCGATTGCAACACGGTCATCTCTGGTGCGGAAGCCAGCTACCAGGTGCCCGTGTTTGATGACCTCGTCTGCAGTGCAATCCTGCCAGATGATGCAGAAGACTTTTTCACCCGTCTCAGCGATGCTGGTAAGGCCACAACAAAGATGTCATCACAGTTCATGGACGGCGACAAAGTCGCAATGGAACTGCTCGGTACCTACCACGTGAGGCAGCGAAAAAATGGCTGAAGCACCCCGAATCTCACTGGCACGCCTGCCAACACCACTTGAACACCTGCAACGTTTATCCGATCACTGCGGTGTTGAGATATGGATCAAGCGCGATGACCTGACGGAAAGCGCCGCTGCCGGCAACAAGATCCGTAAGCTCGAGTATTCCATTGGCCAGGCGCTTGCGGAAAACGCGGATGTCCTGATCACCTTTGGAGGCGTGCAATCAAACCATTGCCGTGCAACCGCCGTGATGGCGGCAAAGCTGGGATTGAAGTCACACCTTGTGCTGCGTGGGCGTGAACCGGAGCAGCCCGACGGCAACCTGCTGCTTGACCACCTGGTTGGCGCCGAAGTCAGCATCATGTCTCCTGACGAATACCAGCAGACCGAAAAGATCGTTGCGGAACTGACCGAACATTATGCGCAGAGAAACCAGAAAGTGTTTGTCATCCCGGTCGGTGCCAGTGATGAGATCGGCCTCTGGGGATACATCAACTGTGCAGCAGAGCTGAAAGCAGATTTTGAACAGCACGGGATCAGTCCGGGCGCTATCGTGTCCGCTACCGGATCAGGTGGCACGCTGGGTGGTCTGATTCTCGGTAAATCCATGCACAATCTGTCACCGGAGATCACCGCCTTCAACGTCTGTGATGACGAGGCGTATTTCATCAACAAGATCAGTGAGGATTTTGCTGCGTTTTCGAATCGTTATGACATCGACCTTACTGCGTTCGACCTGCCTATCAACGTCATCGACGGTTATGTTGGTCCCGGTTACGGTCGCGCGACATCAAATGTTTTTGAAACCATATCGCTGGTGGCGCAACTGGAAGGCATCGTGCTTGATCCTGTTTACACCGGTAAAGCATTCGACGGCATGCTGACTGAAGCTGCCGGTGGCAGACTGCAGGACAAGGGTCCACTCGTATTTGTTCATACCGGCGGCATATTTGGCCTCTTTCCACAGAAAGATCAGCTGCTTCAGGTAGGCCCTTAAGATAGAATTACCGCGATGTACAAAGCTGCTGCCTTAATGACTCGATTGAAGAAAACCGGTCTGCTCATCTTTATAGTGATAACGACCCTCAGCCTTGGTGGCTGTTCCTGGATTCCCTTTTTTGACCGCGAACCTGCCAGTTGCCTTGATGATGATAGCTGTGATGACCCGAGCGCACTCAGTGACCAGGCGTCGAACCAGACCTGGTACTGTTACGGGGTCGGTCGGGACGACCCGTGGGACTGTAAGACTGAACAGGACGATGCCAGTATCCGCGCGATCAACCCTGAGCGCGCACAGGTTGCCTATGCTGCGCCGACACAACAGGAACTGCAGTCCCTGCAGTCCCTGCAGTCCAATCGTTTCGATGAAATCCCGGAACGCGCCGAAATACAGGTTGAAGACTACATTTCTACTGAAGGTGAAGGCCAGGGTAGCAGCGAAGCTGCAGAGACAGATGCCGGTGCCGCAAACGAGCAGTTCTCACCATCGGCAATACCCGCAGACAGTGCGCGCAGCGCACAACGTGAACGCGAAGATGTACTCGAACACCCCATATTTAAGATGGATTCCGGCTATGCCGTACAGCTGATAGCACTGCAGTCGGTTGAGGCCGTTGAAGCCTACGCGATGGACCACAATATCGCTGAGCCAGACTACGTGCGCATTCGCAGCCAGAACCAGGACTGGTACGTGCTCCTGCTGGGGCTCTACAGTGACCGTACCGGCGCGCAGAGTGCCGCTGACGAATGGGAATCAATCTACCAGCCCTACTCCAAGCCCTGGGTCAGGCCGATCACGCCACTCAAGACCGCCGTCAGGGAAGCGCTGGATACGACACCTTAAGCAACGCTGATGAAGGACCTCTTTAAGCAGATACCCTCTGTTGACAAGCTGCTTAACGATCAAAGTCTCGAGGTGACGTTAACCACCTACGGTCAGAAGAGAACCACCGATGCGGTACGTGCACTCATCGGGGATTTGCGAAGCCAGATCGCCTCCGGCGAACGAGCGGACATACCTGCATTCGATTCGATGGCCGAAGATGTTAAGCGCATGCTTAACGCCAGTGATCACACCAGCCTGACGCCAGTAATGAACCTGACGGGTACCGTGCTGCATACCAACCTGGGTCGCGCATACCTGCCTGAATCGGCAATTGCAGCGATCACCCGTATCGCTACCGGCGCGAGCAACCTGGAGTTTGATCTCGATTCAGGCGCAAGGGGTGATCGCGATGATCATATCAGCGACCTGATTGCAGAACTGACCGGTGCTGAAGCCGCGACGGTTGTGAACAACAACGCAGCCGCGGTGATGCTCTGCCTGAACACACTCGCGCTTGGCAAAAAGGTCTGTGTTTCGCGCGGTGAACTCGTCGAAATCGGCGGTTCGTTTCGAATTCCTGAAATCATGTCCCGATCCGGATCGGAACTCGCCGAGGTGGGTGCAACCAACCGCACCCACCTGAAAGACTACGCAGCTGCCATCGACGCCGACACCGCGGCTGTGATGAAAGTTCATACCAGCAACTATGAAATCCAGGGATTTACCGCAGAAGTCAGCTACAGCGAACTTGCTGCGCTGGCACACGAACACAACCTGCCCTGCCTGGTTGATCTCGGCAGCGGCAACCTGGTTGAACTTGGCAGGTATGGTCTTGCGCACGAACCGACCGTGGCAGAAGTTCTCGCCAGTGGCGCAGATCTGGTCACGTTCTCCGGTGACAAACTGCTTGGCGGCCCGCAGGCGGGGATCATCGCTGGAACGCGCGAACTGGTCGATCAGGTCAAGAAAAACCCGCTGAAACGTGCTTTGCGCGTAGACAAGATGACCATCGCGGCATTAAACGCCGTCCTGTCTGCCTACCGTACGCCTGAGACCCTGGAGGCCGAGATTCCGACACTACGTTTTCTTTCTCGCACCGCCGATGACGTCGAGCAGCTGGTAGATACCGTGCTACCGGTGTTCCGCGCTTTTCTCGGCGACAGCGGGTCTGCAGAGAAGGTGGAAAGCGAGAGCCAGATCGGCAGCGGTGCCCTGCCACTCAACACGTTGCCCAGCTTCTCGATCAGCATCACACCTGCTGAACCCGGTGAAACTGCACTGCAGGCAATTGTGACCCGTTTTCGCCAGCTTGATATGCCAGTCATCGGCCGCCTGCAGGAAGGTCGCCTGCTGTTTGACCTGCGAACACTTCCAGCGGCGGAAGATCTCACCACGCTGCTCTCAAACTGATCACGGATAAGCGCCTGCAATGATTATTGCCACCGCGGGACACGTCGATCACGGCAAAACCACGCTCGTCAAAGCGCTGACCGGTGTCGACACTGACCAGCTGGAGGAAGAAAAGGCGCGCGGCCTGACTATCAACCTGGGCTTTGCATACCGCGACGCCGAAACCGGTGGTCGTCTCGGTTTTGTCGATGTACCGGGCCACATCCGTTTTATCAACAACATGCTGGCTGGTGTCGCCGCCGTCGACTTTGCCATGCTGGTCATTGCTGCTGACGACGGCATCATGCCGCAAACCACCGAACATCTTGAGATTCTTGATCTGCTTGGGGTAAGCGAAGGTCTTGTTGCACTCACAAAAACTGACCGCGCTGATGAGGCACGTGTCAGCGAAGTCATGGGTGACATAACGCAACTGCTGCAAGGAACAGCGCTAAGTGGCGCTGATATCTACCCTGTATCGGCCATCACCGGTGAAGGTATGGATACGCTACTCCTCGCGTTGACGATAGCCGCTGACGATATCACCCGGCGCAGTAGTGAAGGCTGTTTCAGGCTTGCAGTGGACAGGCGATTCAACGTGAAAGGTTCAGGTATTGTGGTCACCGGTAGTGTCTTCGCCGGTGAAACCGTGATCGGCGACGAACTGCGCCTGATGCCGCAGAACATTCCAGTACGCGTCAGGGGCCTGCACACACAGAACCAGGTTTCAGAAACGGCAACAGTAGGCGATCGCTGCGCAATGAACATCGCCAGCAACCAGCTTGAAATTGAGCAGATTCATCGCGGCAACTGGATCACTTCAAACCTGGCAGCAGCAACCGAGCGGTTTGATGCAACCATCAAAGTATTGCCGAACGCAGCACGTGCACTGCGACATTGGACACCTGTCCATCTGCACGCAGCAGCTAACCACGTCACCGCGCGCGTGGCCGTGCTCGAAGACGGCCGTATTGAGCCAGGAGCATCGGGCCTGGCGCAACTGGTGCTGGATGAACCGATCAACGTCTGTGTCGGCGATCGAATCGTTATTCGCGACCAGGCCGCCCTGAATACACTCGGCGGTGGCGAAGTATTAACCCTGACATCACCACGCCGGGGCCGAGCCAGGCCCGAGCGAATTGAGTTCCTCAACCGTCTCGACGCAACATCTCCAGCAGGGAGCCTTAATAATCTCGTCGGCAACGAAGCATATGGCGTCAACCTGACCGCCTTTTCTGAAGCATTTAACCTCGGCAAGGAAGCAACCGAAGCACTTCTCGATGACATGGATGTGACCTGGTGTGGCAGCGAACATGTCATCGATACGCCGCAGTTTGATGCACTGGCTGCATCATTGGCTTCAGGCTTTGATGAGTGGCACAAGGCTAACCCTGGTAAACAGGGCATGCCACAGAACCAGGTGATAAAACTACTATGCCGCGCCTGGCCCATCGACGTTGCAACAGAGATTATCAGGTCCATGCTGGCCGCAGGCGAACTGAGCCAGTCCGGAAACACCATGGGCCGACCGGGCGTAAGTGCGCAACTGGACGCTCGCAGCCTTGCGATATTCGAAAAAGCGAAGCCTCTGCTGGAGGCTGAACCGACCAAACCCCCGGTGTTGCATGACCTCGCAGCGAGCCTTGATGTTCCGCCAAAAGATCTCGCAAAGATCCTTGATGAGGCCATGAAGGTGGGTCTTGTCGTGAGGCCAGTAAAAAACCGATATTTCGCACCGGAGGGCATCGAGGAATTGAAAGCAGCACTGCCCGCTGCCTGCGGAGCGGGCGGCAGACTCACCGTCAAGGACTACCGGGATGTAACGGGTATTGGCCGAAATCTCTGCATTGAGATCCTCGAGTATTTTGATCGCCTTGGTATCACACGACGCATCGGCGATGAGCGGGAAATCATGCAAAGTGGCGAATAGATCGATTCACCTAGCACTAACGTATACACTTTTACGACAATAGAAATCCAAACAAACCAATAAAGGGAGAAGAGATGCGACACATCAAACCCCTCCTCGCTGCAGTTTGCCTGCTGGTCAGTTCTGCAGCATTCGCCGCACCGGATGTTGGCGACGCCGCCCCTGACTTTGAATTACAGGCTTCCGATGGCCAAACCTACCGACTGAGTGACTTCAAAGGCAAACAAGGTGTTGTCATCGCCTTCTTCCCTAAAGCCTTCACAGGTGGCTGAACGGCAGAATGCAAGTCGCTGCGTGACAGTGACAAAGTGATCCGCAACTTCAATGTAGCCTACTTCATGGCGAGCACCGATAACCTCGAAGACGTAACCGGTTTTGCCAATAAGAATGAGGCGACCTTCCCTATTCTCTCTGACCCGACAACGGAGACTTCTGCAGCTTATGGCGTGTTGAGCGCCAGGGGTTTTGCGAAGCGTTGGACCTTCTACATCGATGAAGATGGTGTGATCAGCAAGGTAGATCGCAGCGTCAGTCCTTCTACTGCAGGAACTGACCTCGCCCGGCACCTTGCGGAACTCAACTTCCCGAAGGCGGCAACGGAAAGCTGAAACTGCAGGGAACAACCAATGATGTCTGAACCGGCTGGCGTCCTTGCTTACTGGTTTCACGAGCTGTCCGAAGCGGACTGGTTTACCAGGAACGACAAGGTTGATGCAGACATCGCCAACCGCTTCGGTGATGTGCACCGCCAGGCCTGTGCAGGGGAACTTGCCAGCTGGCGGACTGAGCTCTCCGGTGCCCTTGCCGAAGTTATCGTACTGGACCAGTTTTCGAGGAATATCTACCGCGATGACCCCAGGGCGTTTGCGCAGGACACGGTAGCGCTGGTCCTGGCACAGGTGGCGATAGACCGATTTGATTCGCAGGCGCTGCCACCCCGGGAACGCGCTTTTCTGTATATGCCCTTCATGCACAGCGAATCCATGAGCATCCACGATCGAGCCGTCGTGCTCTTTTCAGAACCTGGCATGGAATCCAACTACGACTTCGAAATGCAGCACAAGGCAATCATCGACAGGTTTGGTCGATACCCTCACCGCAACACCCTGCTAGGCCGTCAGTCCACGCCCGAAGAGTTAGCGTTTCTGCGCGAAGAAGGCTCTTCTTTCTAAGTACTTGAGGTCTGGACGGTCAGGCTCCGCCCGAACAGGTCAACACCTGGCCGATGACGTAATCTGACTCAGGGATACAGAACATATAGACCGCACCGGCACCATCTTCCGGCTGCCCGGGTCTGCCGAGCGGCGCCATCCTGGTAGTCGCATCAACCTGGGCATCTGTCAGTCCCACTTTATAGTCACGGTCACCAACCCGAATTGTCGGAGGCTCTTCGCTGTAGGCCTGGGTGAGCCTGGTTTCAATATGACCAAAGGCAACACAGTTTACGGTGACGTTATACCTGCCCCATTCTTTTGCGAGTGTTTTAGTAATACCCACAACAGCTGCTTTACCTGCGCTGTAGGCTATCTGCGTAGCGCTCCCCTCGGTGCCTGAAACAGAGGAGATATTGACCACCTTGCGGCATTGCGCCGCGCCAGTTGCCTCGATTTCAGATTTCGCCTGGGGCCGCAGCCAGGTAGAAAAAGCGCGCAGGATCCTGAAAGGTGCACCTGCATGTACGTCGAGCATCGCCTGCCACTGTTCATCACTATGGTTATGCATGGCGCCATTCCAAATATACCCAGCATTGTTCACGATGATGTCGATGCCACCGAAACCCTCCGCTGCACTGCTGATGAGTTCGTCCGGGAACATCGGGTCCGTGACACTGCCTGCAACCACCATTGCCCGGCCACCCTCTGCAGTTATGGCATCAGCGGTTTCTTTTGCATTCGCCTCATCCAGGTCGTTAACAACAACAGAAGCGCCATCTCTTGCCAGCATAACTGCTGTCGCGGCGCCAACGCCGCGTCCTGCACCCGTAACAATCGCAATCTTGTTATCCAGTTTGCCCATAACAACTTCTCATTCAAAAAAGGTCCGGCTTAGGGTTCACCGGCAAAAGGTCTTGGAGAAACGCCAGGTTAATCATGTCGCCGTCGAACCAGTCGGCCCGGCAGTGCATCCGTTGGCTCACCGGAGAGGTAAGTCACCTCGCCTGCAACGACGGTGGCCAGGAACCCTGAGGCCTGCTGCTCAAGCCGCGCGCCACCAGCTGGCAGGTCAGCAACCATGTAGGGTTTGTCGATCGAGAGGCGATCGAAGTCGATCACATTGATATCTGCGCGCTTACCAGGCACGAGCACACCCCGGTCGGTCAGTCCAACTGCGGCGGCTGTGTCAGCTGTCTGTGCCTTGATAAGCGTTTCAAGATCGATCAGATCACCACGCTTTCTATCCCGCCCCCAGTGGGTCAGGAGAAAAGTGATAAAACTCGCATCGCATATAGTCCCGACATGCGCACCACCATCACCCAGCCCCATTACAGTGTTCTCAGCGAGGATCATTTCCCGGCAGCAATCGAGGTTATCTTCCGCGTAGTTGGCAAACGGCGTGTAGAAGAGTTGTTTGCCGTCACCGGCGATCATCAGGTCATAAGCCAGCGACAATGGGCTGACACCTTGCGCCTGCGCCCTTGCTGCAATGGAATCAGCGGGGGCTGGCTCATAGTCAAAGGTGTCATCGACCGTCCACATCTTCGAGAAGTTGGAGAAAAACGCCCGCCCCCCACTTGGCGTTTCGGCCAGCAGCTGATCTTTGAATCCAGGGGCGCGTAACTTTTCGAGCCGCTCCGCCAGGGGTAGCTTACGAATCTCACGGTAACGCTCGTGTGCGCTGAAAGGATTCATCGTTGTGGTCAGCCCCAACAGGATACCGATGGCGCGTGGCGCTACCTGGGCACGAAAGCGCAGACCTTCATCATTGGCCTCATCGATACGCGCGAGTATCTTTTTCCATCCATCGGGACGTGCACTCTGTGCCAGGCTGATAGACATAGGTGAACCACTCGCCAGTGACATGGCCTTCAGGATGTCAAACTCACCATCAAAGTCCTTAAAGTCCGAGATCATCTCGATGACGCCGCCACCGCCAGCACGAACACCCTCGCCTATCCCAACCAACTCTGCTTCGGCAGCCGTTAATGATGGCGTGGGGTCTCCGGTTGAACTGCGATGATTCAACGTTCTCGAACTGGAGAAGCCAATCGCACCGGCCCGCATCGCCTCACTGGTCAGTTGTTTCATCTGGGCAATATCGTCGCTTGTGGCATCTTCACGGTTCGCGCCGCGCTCACCCATGACATAAACCCGCAACGCCGCATGCGGTAGCTGGGCGGCAATATCCATATCGAACTTACGCGTACCGAGGAAATCGAGGTAGTCAGGAAACGACTCCCACGACCATGGCAGACCTTCATGCAGCGCGACACCAGGGATGTCTTCTACACCCTCCATCAGCTTTACAAGGGTGTCGTGATCGCTGCCACGCACCGGTGCAAAGCCCACGCCACAGTTGCCCATTACCACGGTAGTGACGCCGTGATGACTCGATGGATTAAGGCGGTTTGACCAGGTGGCCTGGCCATCGTAGTGAGTGTGAATATCCACAAAGCCGGGGGTGACCAATGCACCATCGGCATCCAGTTCACGGCTTGCTGAGCCTTTGATGTTACCCACCTCGGCGATCAGGCCGTCTTTGATGGCAATATCGGCGTTGATCGAGCTACCGCCGGTACCGTCCATGACGCGGCCTCCCCTCACAACCAGGTCGAATTCGGCCATTGTCTGCTCCAGGCTATTTATCAAGTCCGGACATTATAGGTAGATACTTCACGTCTCGAAAAGAGACAGGAATATGCAGATCGTGGACCTGCGGGACGGCGATTAATACTCGCGTTCAGTGATGTAACTCGCCACCCAACGCAGTGAACTTGTATCACCGTCTATTGCGTCCAGGCACTTCTCAGCTGCTTCAAGCTCCTCGTGCATCCGGCGTTTCGCGCCATTGAGGCCAAGCAGTGAGGTAAATGTTGATTTACCAGCAGCAGCGTCTGAACCCTGTGGTTTGCCAAGGATTTCTGTTGGTGTTTCCACATCGAGAATGTCATCCCTGATCTGGAACGCCAGCCCGATATGCTGCCCAAAGCCAGCCAGGTGCCCGGCTGTTGCGGGAGCAACATTTCCTGCCGCCGCTGCGAGCATACTGAGGCCAACGGAAATCATCCGGCCACTTTTATTGGTATGCATCGTTGTCAGTTCATCCAGGGAAAGACAGCGCTGCTCGCCTTCAAGGTCTACCGCCTGTCCAAAGATCATGCCTTCACCACCTGCCGCCTTTGCGAGCAGGTTAACCCAGGCCAGTCGAACCCCGGCATCTGCGTCAGCCGCGGCCAGGATTTCGAATGCATAGGTTAAGAGCGCATCACCAGTGAGGATCGCGGCGGCCTCATCGAAAGCTGCATGCACCGTCGGCTTCCCCCGCCGCAGGTCATCGTCGTCCATTGCAGGCAGGTCGTCATGGACCAGTGAATAGGTGTGGACCAGTTCGATCGCCACGGCAGGATAGTCTGCAACCGACTCATCGAGACCAAAACAGTCAGCCGCCGCATAACACATGAGCGGCCTTATCCTCTTCCCCTCGGTGGCAACCGCATAGGCGATGACCGCGGCAATATTGCCCGCAGGCAGACGCTCACTGACCAGGTCCTGCATCAATGACTCAACCCGTTTTTTCAGCACCGGCGCGCGTGTGCCAAAGTCTCCTGCCTGTCCCATTCTGGTTCTCTTGTAGATTGTTAATGTCGACTGATCGACTGAACCCGCCGAGGGTATGCGCTAATCATCAAAATATCCAGTTTGAGCCGCTGTATGACCCGCTATAATGCCGGGTCAGGTCTTGATTCGGGCATTAGCCCTGTTGTCACAATGCCCAACAATGCAGTCACTGCTACCGCTCATTCAAACATCGCGCTGGTGAAATACTGGGGGAAATCCCCAGGAGAAGGAAACCTGCCCGCGGTAGGCTCCCTGTCGATTGGCCTCGATGCTCTCTCAACGACAACACGGCTTCGAGCTATCGAGGCCGATCATGATGTCGTTCGCTTTGATGGCGAAGAGGCACAGAGCAGTCATGTAGACAGGATCGTTCGATTCCTGGATCGCATCAGGACCCGCTTTTCAGTTGAAACCTGTTTTGAGGTGGATACGGCAAACAACTTCCCGACTGGCGCAGGTCTTGCCTCCAGCGCATCCGGATTTGCCGCCCTGACGCTGGCAGCGGATGCACTGCTGGAACTTGAACTGACGCCAGTGCAACTTTCGCAGCTCGCAAGAACCGGCTCCGGGTCTGCGGCACGATCCATTTACGGTGGCTTTGTCGAAATCCAGCCAGGCGAAGATCCCGCCGCATACCAAATTGCTGATGCTCCACACTGGCCCCTCGATGTTGTTGTCGCTATTACATCGGAAGCGGAAAAACCTGTTGGTTCCACCGAGGCGATGCAGAGGACCGCGTCTACATCCCCCTACTACCAGGCCTGGTGTGACAGTCACGATGAGGATATGAAGGCCGCAAAGGCAGCTGTCGAACAGCGTGACTTTGAAAGATTGGCCGACGTGGCTGAGGCAAGCTGCCTGAAGATGCATGCCACCATGATGACATCGTCACCACCGGTGCTGTTCTGGCTCGGGGATACCATGAATATCATGCATGAAGTTCAGCGCCTGCGCCGCGACGGTTGCCCTGCTTTCTTCACCATTGATGCCGGTCCCCAGGTCAAGGTCATCACAACGCCTTCATCGCGCCCCATCGTGGAAGAAGCACTGTCTGCCATGCCCGGTGTCATCCGGACCATGTCGTCACATGTTGGCGGCACCCCGAGCGTTCGTTTTGACTGAGTTGTCTATTTCAACAAGCGCACCGGGTAAGTTATTCCTGCTGGGCGAGTACGCCGTGCTGGATGGCGCCCCGGCTGTACTGGTACCAGTACGGCAACGCGCACAAGTCCAGATCGATGCTGGCAGCACAACCACCGTGCTTGCAGAGACCACGCAGAAGTCGCAGACGCTTGATGCACTGGCATCGCTTCCCCTGGTACGCCATGTAACCGAAACCCTTAAGGCTGACGGCCTGATCGCAGCACCCGTCGAAGCGCTTCTAAGACAAGGCAAACTGTCCATCATTCTTGATACGTCCGCGTTCTACCTGGACAACCAGAAGCTGGGGCTTGGTTCCTCTGCTGCACTGACTGCCGCACTTTGCCGTGCCCTGGCAACACCAGACACGCCGGTCATCGATGCCGCCATGCGCGCCCACCGGGCATTCCAGGGTGGCCGCGGCAGTGGCGCCGATGTCGCATTGTCAGCATTGGATTCGCCTATCGTATTCAGGCGCGACGAGCCACCTGTCACTGTCGAGATTCCTGACCATGTGCATATGCTGTTTATCTGGTCGGGCTTTGCCGCAAAGACAACGGATTACCTGGAGAAAGTGCAGTACTTCCAAAATGCCAATCCTGATGCATATGAGGCGCATCTGGCGGGCCTTTCTGCGATTGCGGTTGCCGGTGCCGATGCAATCGAGTGCAGGCAGGCGGACCGCTTCGTTGATTCTGTAGCTGACTACAACAAGCAGCTGTCCGCATTCAGTCAGGCATCGGGCGCTAATTTCTACACTGAGGCGCACGTTGAACTGCGAAAAAGGGTAGAATTGGCCGAATGCATTTACAAACCCTCAGGTGCCGGTGGCGGTGACTTTGGCATCGCCTTTTCTACCAGCGGCGAGAATATAAGAAAATTAAGGGACGCGTTGGTTCATGAAGGACGCTTTTGCTTTCTTCATGCAGATTTTGCCTGACATTTAACGGAGCATTTTTACCAGATGGACAAAGCGCGTTTCCCTGGCTTTTACAAGCTATCGGTAGCGGAAAGACTAAAGAAAGCCCACGAAAACGGCTGGCTTACCGAAACTGATCTCAAATCTCTGACGGACGGACACCATGTCCTGTCCATCAACCGTGCCGACAAGATGATTGAAAACGTTGTCGGCGTCATGGGCCTTCCCATGGGGCTCGGCCTCAATTTCCATATCAACAACAAGGACTACCTGGTCCCGCTGGTTGTTGAAGAGCCATCCATCGTGGCTGCGTTAAGTTCCGCTGCAAAAATCTTCAGCCAGTCCGGCGGCATCACTGCACATGCGGATGAATCCCTCCTGATCGGGCAGATCCAGGTGGTCAGTCCACCAGATGTTGAAGAGGCGGCCAATCAGGTGCTGTTCCACAAGGCCGAACTCATCGAAAAGCTCAACGAGCTTCACCCCAGCATGGTCAGCCGCGGCGGCGGCGTAAAAGACATTGAGGTTCGCACGTTTGAGGAAAGTGATGAGAACCCGCTGATGCTGGTGGTGCACCTGCTGGTGGACACCTGTGATGCTATGGGTGCAAACATCATCAACACCATGTGCGAGGAGATTGCCGCTGACATCGAAGCGTTGACCGAAGGTCGCGTGTTCCTCCGGATACTGTCTAACCTGACCGATCGTTCTATGGTGCGTGCGTCCGTCCGGATCGAAGCTGACCAGCTTGCCGGTGAGCATTATTCCGGTGAAGAGGTTCGCGATGGCATTATCCTCGCATCACAGTTTGCTGCGATTGACCCCTACCGCGCGGCAACACACAACAAGGGCATCATGAATGGCATTGACCCGGTTGCTGTTGCAACGGGTAATGACTGGCGAGCGATTGAAGCAGCCGCACATGCCTACGCTGCTCGCAGCGGTCGCTACACCTCGCTGACCCGATGGTCCGCCGATGACAGCGGCGCGCTGGTCGGTGAAATTGAGATACCGATCAAGGTCGGCATTATTGGTGGTTCGCTCGAGGCGAACGACACCACCCGCATCGCGCACCGCATCCTCAACGTCGGCTCGGCAAAAGAACTGGCGGAACTGATGGCCGCGGTCGGCCTTGCGCAGAACTTCTCTGCCATCAAGGCACTATCCACCGAGGGCATCCAGAAAGGCCACATGTCGCTGCATGCGCGCAGTGTCGCCGTAACCGCGGGGGCACCCAAGGAATTGTTTGAAACCGTGGTATCCCGCCTGATCGACCAGGGTGAAATCACCGTCACCCGTGCGAAAGATGTCATTGCAGAGCTGACCAGCAGCAACACCAAGAATGAGATCAAGCGAAAAAACGCCACCGCTGCAAAGTCGAACGGCAAGGTGATCCTGCTGGGCGAGCACTCGGTGGTTTATGGCAAACCTGCGCTTGCGGTTCCTATCAAGAACGCCGTCGTTGCCGAGGTCAGCGATTCAGACTCTGCGCCAGTCATCAAGGTACCGGCGTGGGACATCGACGATAAGCTTGAAGAATCCAACTCGATCTGGTGGCAGAGTATCCAGACAGTGTTTGCCGATCTCGGTATTGCCGATCAGCACTTCTCAATTCACGTCAGGCCGAATATACCCGCTGCCATGGGGCTTGGTGGTTCCGCTGCCATTGCGGTCGCGATCATCAAGGCCGTATCAAAACACTTCAAGCTGGGCCTCAGTCTTGAAGAACTAAACCGGTTTGCGTTTGCCTGTGAAAAAGCAGCACACGGCACGCCATCCGGCATCGACAATACGATGGCGACCTATGGCACACCAATTGTCTACCAGAGTGGCGAGCAGCCACGCATGGATGAACTGACGTTCCCCAAGCCGCTTGAACTGGTGATCGGTGTTTCGGACAAACCTAGCCTCACGGTCGACATGGTCTCCGGCGTCAGGGAGCGCTGGCGGGCCAACGGCGAACTTTACAATCACCTGTTCGAGAATTTCGGACGGGTCGCTGAAACCGGCATTAACGCCGTCAAAGACGGCGACTACCGGTCGCTCGCGCATATGATGACAATCAACCACGGCCTGCTCAGCGCTATCCAGGTATCGTCACCGGAACTGGATCGCATGGTGCAGATTGCACGCGACCACGGCGCGCTCGGGGCAAAGCTGACCGGCGCAGGTGGTGGCGGTTCTATCGTTGCACTGGCTGACGGTAACTCCGAACAGATTGTCGAGGGACTTGGTCGTGCCGGCTACAAGGGACTTCAGGTGACCGTCTAGTGAACTCAGCCAACCCGATTGTTTCTTCAGACAGCGAGCAGCTCATCCTGGTCAATGAGCAGGACGAGTTTGTCGGCAATCTTTCCAAAAGAGAGTGCCACCTCGATGACGGTATCCTGCATCGCGCGTTCTCGATCTTTATCTTTAACCGTGATGGCGACGTGCTGTTGCAGCGACGCAGTGAGCAGAAGTTCCTGTGGCCGATGTACTGGTCCAACGCCTGCTGCAGTCACCCTCGTGAAGGTGAAACGTCCGAGGAAGCAGCGCACCGAAGACTACACCAGGAAGTTGGCCTGAAGACCGATCTCACCTATCTCTACAAGTTTATCTACCAGGCCAACTACAAAGAGGTTGGCAGCGAGTATGAGCTGTGCTGGGTATGGGCAGGTATCGCAGACGAAGCGGACGTTGTGGTTAACGCCAACGAAGTTGCGGAGTGGCGATTCTTTCCGCGCCAGGAACTCGACGAACGCCTCGAGCAGTCACCGGAAGACTTCACACCCTGGATGAAAATGGAGTGGCAGGAGATCAACGAGAAACATCTCCCGGCTATTCTGGGTTGAGCGATATGCGCATCGTGTAACCTTCTTAAAAAAACAACAAAAACAAGAAAACAGGAAACCACGCATCGTTTCCGACACAACCACGATTAAGGTCTACACGAATCCAGAGGAAGCAGTTTAATGAGCGACGCATCATCAACCGGTAACAAACCGCTCTACACGGCCGGTTATACGCAGTACGTCCTCGGCGTGCTGGTTGTTGTCTACGTGTTTAATTTCATCGACCGGCAGATTCTTGCGATCCTCGCGCCATCGATTAAAGAAGACCTGGGCCTCACAGACACGCAGATTGGTGCACTCTCCGGTGTCGCCTTCGGGATTTTCTACGCAACGTTGGGTATACCTATTGCACGTCTCGCTGACCGGTATTCGCGTGTAAACATCATCGCCATCTGCCTTGCAATCTGGAGCCTGATGACGGCATTAAGCGGGCTTGCGGCCAACTTCTGGCACCTGCTGATTGCCCGCATAGGCGTCGGCATCGGTGAAGCCGGTGGCAGTCCGCCGTCTCACTCCCTGATCGCGGACTACTTCAACCCGGAGAAGCGGGCAACCGCACTCGGGATATACGCACTGGGTATTCCCATCGGCATATTGTTCGGCAACCTGGCGGGCGGCTGGATCAATGAATTCTTCGGCTGGCGGCAGGCATTCTTCGTTGTTGGTATACCAGGCATCCTGCTTGCGATCATCATGAAGATGACCGTCAAGGAGCCGCCGCGCGGTTACTCCGAGCCAGAGACGAATAAGCAGGAAGCTGAACATGTGCCGTTTATGACGGTGCTGAAAACCATGTGGGGCTACCGCTCATTCAGGCATATCTCACTCGGTGCGGCGACGCAGGCTTTTGTCGGCTATGGCGCAATCGCCTGGATGCCCTCTTTCCTCGTGAGAACCCATGATATGAGTACCGGCGAGGTTGGTACCGCACTTGGCCTGATTATCGGTATTGGCGGCGGCCTTGGGACATTGCTTGGTGGCATCATCGGCGACAGGCTGGGCGCAAGGGATGTTCGCTGGTACATGCTGGTGCCGGGTATCGGTTTCCTTATCGCGGTGCCCTTTGCTTTCGGTGTGTTCGTGGTTGAAAGTCTGTGGCTGGCACTCGCGCTCTACATTCTCCCGGCGTTCCTGGTGAATCTATATACCGGCCCCACATTTGGCATGACCCAATCGCTGGCGCCACTGGCCATGCGAGCTGCCGCATCGGCGCTGCTGCTTTTCATCATCAACATCATCGGACTGGTGTTTGGCCCGACCATGGTCGGCGTGCTGTCTGACCTGTTCCAGTCAAACTGGCAGATGACAGATGTTGATTCGCTGCGATACGCACTGCTGCTGTGTAACTTTGTCTACCTGCTCAGTTTCTTCCACTACATGCGGGCAGCAAAGTATCTTGAAGGAGATCTGGCGCAGAAAGAGAGCTAGCAGTTTCCGGCGAAGTCGGAAATCTGCCGCGTCAGCTGTTTTCGATTTGTGCTATCAAGCGCAAATCGGAAATGGCGGGAGCGGATGGTTGTTATCGCTGCAGTCCCGGAAGGAAATATGATCTATTTCCATAAAAGCCTCTATGTTTCGCCCGGTTCCCGCACTAGTTTCACTGCAGGCAATATCCAAGGTGTACTATTGAGGTAAACACCTGACGGAGGCGCGCGTATGTATCCTGGACACTGGTCAAAGATCCACCCGGATAAGCCGGCGGTTATCAACAGCCTGACCGGGGAAGTGACAAGCTACAAAACCCTCGATGAGCGCTCGAACCAGTTTGCGCAGTTGATGTATGCCGAAGGTCTGAGGCGCGGCGACCACGTCAGCATCTTCATGGAGAACGATGCACGCTACTTCGAGATTGTCTGGGCTGCGCTCAGGTCCGGCCTGTACATGACCACGGTCAACCGGTACCTGACCGATGAAGAAGCTGCATACATCATCGACAACTCAGAATCCCAGGTGGTGGTTGCATCAAGCAAGCTCACCGAGGTGGCCGCTACCCTGCCTTCCCTCTGCAAAGCCGTAAAACGCTGGCTGATGACAGATCAACCTGCCGAAGGTTATGAAGACTATGGCGAGGCGATCGCTCAACACCCGACATCGCCGCTCGATGAAGAACCTGCCGGGACCATGATGCTGTACAGCTCTGGCACAACAGGGAGACCCAAGGGCATCCTGCGACCATTACCGGAGGGCAGCATCTCCACCGCGGGCTCTCCCGTTGGCGGCCTGCAATCCGCCCTGTGGGGCTTTGATACCGACACGGTGTACCTGTCACCTGCCCCGCTTTATCACTCGGCACCGATCGGCTTCACAACTGGCACACACGCCAACGGCGGCACTGTGGTGATGATGCCGAGATTTGACGAGGTCGCCGCGCTCCAGGCCATACAGGACTACAAGGTTACGCACAGCCAGTGGGTACCAACCATGTTTTCCCGCATGTTGAAGCTGGACCCGGAAGTTAGAAACAGTTTTGATCTCAGTTCTCACAAAGTCGCCATTCACGCGGCCGCACCTTGCCCGCGCGGCGTCAAACAGCAGATGTTCGACTGGTGGGGTCCGCTGCTGTACGAATACTACGGCGGTACCGAACTGAACGGCCTCACCCACATCACACCAGAGGCGTGGCTCGCGAAACCCGGCACCGTAGGTACACCTATCCTCGGCGTTATCCATATCTGTGACGAAGACGGTGCGGAGCTGCCCGCTGGCGAACCAGGTCTCGTTTATTTTGAGATGCCAGAATTACCTTTTCGTTACCTGAAAGATGACGAGAAGACCAGGGATGCCCAACACCCGGATCACCCCAACTGGTCAGCACTGGGGGATGTCGGTTATGTCGATGAAGACGGTTACCTCTTCCTCACAGATCGCGCGACATTCATGATCATCTCAGGGGGTGTGAACATTTATCCGCAGGAGATCGAGGACGTGCTGATCATGCACGAGAAGGTACAGGACATAGCGGTCGTCGGTGTGCCCAACGAGGAGATGGGTGAGGAAGTGAAGGCAGTTGTTGAACTGGTACCAGGGATCGAAGCATCTGAAGCGGTTGAACAAGAACTGCTCGCCTATGCCCGTGAACATATTGCCCACTACAAGTGCCCGCGCAGCATCGATTTTGAAGACGAACTGCCACGCCTGCCCACCGGCAAACTCTACAAGCGGATCCTCAAAGACCGCTACTGGGGAAAAACCGATTCGAGGATTGTCTAGGCCCTACTGTGGCGCCGGATCAGTTCTTGTCGAAAAGCGATTTAAGCTTGCCGAACTTACCACCGGTTTCTTCGTTGAGCTTTTTCTCTGCTGCCTGTCTTACCAGGTCTTCAATCAAATCTGACACTGCCACCTGGACCTGGCTGACCAGTTGATCGGTCGCCTCGGTCGCAAGCTGCTCCGGGGTCAGACCGTTATCCTTGCTGCCAAGATCAGAGAAGCGAAAATCGGGCAGATCAACCGACTGCTGCCCAAAGGTATCGCTCACGAACTGGATGTTGCCGCTCTGAAAATCGATCTTTCCAACCGCCAACAGCACATCCTCAGTGGCGGCGCTTTCACCCGCGGCCTCACCACCGCCATCACCTTCGCTCGCTTCCATCGCATCGAGCATGGCCTGAACGTTGGTGCTGGTACCTGTCTGCTCGGCGCGAACTACCACACCATCGACAAGAATCTCGTTGATCACGTAAACCGGACCCGACAGGGATGAAGCGTCGAGCTTCAGGGAGATCTCCCCCGCCTCGAACAGATTGTTAGCTGAAAACCCCGGAGGGTTGGCAACACTTAAACCGCGCACGGTGCCGGTAGCCTCTGCCAGGTTGATGGAGACTTCTGCGACGCTCACCTTCGTACCGGTGACCTCCGTACCTATATCCTCCATCAGGCCTTTCACAATCTCATCAAGATTCTGGAGCAGCACCACGCCTGCTCCGACTACCACCAGCAGGATGGCAACAACGATCCCCGCGACAACCCCTTTATTCATTCATTGACCTCTTTAAAACCACCACTGATTCCCAACATTGATCATCCACGATAAGCCCGCGAGTTAGCCCACGTGTGATGGTGACGCTATACTTAACCCAGGACTCATCCAGACTTCACCTGAGCAACTGCACCATAACCGGAGCGTGATCATGATCGAATACCATAACCCAACTGCTGAAGCGGGTGTAGAGGTGCTGCCCTACACACTCAGCAAGAAGATTCGCGGAGCGAACAAGGTGAGCGTGGGTATGCTCGCCAACGGTTTCCCCGACTCGGAAGCCTTTCTTGCCGAACTGGCGGAAGTGCTGAACGAAAAAGAAGCCGGCATCGAGATCCATGCCTACAACAAGGGTAATGCATCCATTCCGGCAAGCCCCGAGATCCTTGCAGACATTGAGGGCAACTGCGAGGCCGTTATCGCCGCCTACGGGCATTGAGGCTCCTGTACTACCGGCACCGTGCGTGACGGCATCGAAATAGCAAAACTGAACATCCCTTCTGTTGCCCTGGTAACCGAAGATTTCTGGCCACAAGGTGACTTCGTCGCGGGCTCTCTTGGTATGCCTGACGCCCCACGCGTCAAACTCCCGCACCCGGTTGCGGGCACCGGTAAGGCAAACCTGCGTAAAGTTGCAGAAACTGTTGCCGACGAAATCCTGGACGCCCTGGAGCAGTAACCCATTATGTCTGAGATGTTAACGGCCGCCGATGAGGCAGGTGCGCTGGAGCAGCTACATGCCGATGGTATGACCGACGGCCTGCCGGTGATCATACCCACGGCCGAACGGGTGACCCGTATGACGCTTGCCTCTGGCATGGAAGGTGACATGGTACTGGGCAGCATGGGCCCCGCACATGGTGTGGCAACTGTTGAGAAAGTAGCGGTGGCTGCAGTAATGGCGGGTTGCCTGCCCGACTACATGCCTATCGTCGTTGCCGCAGTTAAGGCTGTCATAGATCCCGTGTTTGACCTCACAGAAATGCAGGCAACCACCCACTGTACGGCGCCATTGATCATCGTTAACGGACCTGCGCGAATCAACTGCGGTCCGGTCGCGAGTGGTTTTGGCGCACTTGGCCCGGGACACCGGGCAAATGCTTCCATCGGCCGTGCCTTGCGACTGGCAATGATCAATATCGGCGGTGGGCGACCCGGCGAATCTGACATGGCCTTGCTTGGCCATCCTGGCAAGTTCACCTACTGCCTTGCAGAAGATGAAGATGCGAGCCCCTTTCCGCCACTGCATGTTTCTCTCGGTTATGAAGAAACCGACAGCGTGGTGACGGTCATCGGTGCCGAGGCGCCCCACTCCGTGATCTACTCAGGGGACGCCGACGATCCCGATAACGTCAACAAGCTCACTTACATGCTGGCCACCGGGGTCAGCAATCTCGCAACCAACAACGCGGTGCTGACGGGTGGTGCAGCCACCATCATCCTGAATCCGGAGCACGCACAGATTTACGCTGATGCCGGGTGGAGCCGCGAAGATGTGCAGAAAGCGATATTCGAGCTTTCCTGTCACGATAACGAAACCGTCGCCAATTACGTGCCGGGTTTCGCGGGTCGAGCAAAATCCGAAAAGCGCAATGCATTCACATCAGCCGAGCAGATCCTGGTGTTGACCGCTGGCGGCACCGGTCTGTATTCGATGGTAATGCCATCCTGGTGTGCTGGTGCGCACAAGAACTCTGCTTCGAGTGCACTGGTTGAGTCCGAGTTTTTCTGTGAAGTGCCAGGTCTCGCAAACCCCTAGAAGCCAACAGTATTCATATCAATACCCTAACCTGGAGTTGTCATGTCCGATTTTCCCTTGCCGAACGTATCCAACGACCTGAGTGGTCACGTTGCCCTTGTCACCGGAACCACCTCCGGTCTCGGTAAACGTTTTGCCCAGGTGATCGCGGCCTGTGGTGCCAAGGTGGCCCTGACCGGGCGACGCAAGGACAGGCTGGATGAGCTGGCCGAAGAAATCAGGGCTGCAGGCGGCGTGTGCGAGCCAATCCAGTTCGATATCACCAACGCCGCGGAAATCCCGCAGGTGGTCGATAAGGTTGAGGAAACCCTCGGCCTCTGTGACATCCTGATCAACAACGCTGGCATCCCTGATGCCCAGCGCGCCCACAAGATGAGTGAAGAACTTGTCGATGCCGTGTTTGATACCAATCTCGTCGGCCCATACAAACTCTCCTGCGAGGTGGCGCGAAGGCTGATCGCCGCGGAGAAGCCCGGTCGGATGGTGAACATATCGTCAGTTGGTGGCTTTAACTATGCCGGTAATGGTGCCGCGCTCTACTCCATCACCAAGTCCGCAATTATCCGCATGACAGAGACGCTGGCGGTTGAGTGGGCACGCTACAACATCAACGTGAACGGCATTGCACCGGGCGCATTCAGTTCAGAAATGATGGATGGCATGCTCGAGCGTCTTGGAGATATTGCACAGCACTTTCCGCGCAAGCGTATAGGTGACCCGGCCCAGATGGACTCTACCCTGCTGTACTTCCTGTCACCGGCATCAGAGTTTGTTACCGGCACCTACGTGAAGATCGACGACGGCCAGGGCCCTCGATAGCATCACTACACGTAGGGGATAATTTTCTCCGCCACGGTTTCAAGCACTTCGAATCGCGGGTCAAACGACGGCAGGTTCATCACCTGGTCGAGGCCCGCTTCGTTTAATGCACGAAGCTGATCGATCAGCTCATCTTGTGTGCCGACAAAACATGTCGCCTGGATCAGGTCTGCAGTAAGGAATTTCTCCTCTTCCGGCAACACCCAGCAATTGTGGCCCATGTGGATGCGCTGGTGTCGCCGCTCCTCCGGCACCTGTTCCAGTGTTGCAACATAGTCGTCCCAGATACCCGCCATGGCGTTTGGCGGCTGGTGCCCGAAATTCCGGAACTGATCATAGGTGTAATGTAGCGCGGCCATCGCCATCGCACCGCATTCCTTTTTTATCCTGGGTGAATCAATAGCTTCACCTTCTTCGCGGACCACCATCGCCGTGAGTGCGGTTGTATAGAACTCACTGCGATCGAAGCCAGCCGGCGCGTCAGCCTCGATCATCGCCCAGATGTTTTCCATGACCGCAGGGCTCGCGGCAAACGCCAGCACTGCGCCGTCACCATATTTCCCTGCGAGCGCCAGGGACTTTGGTCCGAAGCCTGAAACATACATGGGAATCGGATCTTCAAAATTAACAAAGCCCTTGTCGGGCATGACATGTCGAATCGGAATCTCGCTGCCTTCATGCAGCATCATGGATTCGTCACCACGCAGCAGCGGTTTGATTTCTTCTAGGTAACGCCCGAATGCCTTGATGCGTTGCGGCGGCAGTCCCATGATGCGCATCGCGGTGTTACCGGCGCCAACGCCAAAGAACGTACGCCCGGGTGCAATCGCGTTGATCGTCGCGATACCAGCCGCGTTAACAGCTGGTGGGCGGGTGCCGGTGATCGCAACGCCAGTGCCGAGTTTGATTGTCGAGGTCTTTGCCGCTGCCAGCGCCAGCGCAGCGTAACAATCCGACCAGATCATCTGGCTGTCGGCCAACCACGCGTGTGTGTAACCCAGTTCCTCCGCCCTGACGATATAGTCGATGTCGCCAACATGACTTGGCACGCATATCCCGATATCCATAACCCGTTCCGATTTGTTGTTCTTGTTCGAAGGGATTCTACCGGAAACCCGAGGGGTCACGCCTAAAAACAGCAGGCGTGGGTTGCTATTGCGCGGCCTCGTAGCAGGAGAAGTTAAAGAAGGTTTCGTTATTCACGAGATTCAGGTTAAGCAGTTTCAACGAGTCGGGTCCCGTCACGGCGAGTGATGCTTCACCTTCCCAGGTGCTGACACCAAAGATGGATGCCAGTTCGTCACGACTCTTCCAGGTCGCCTGCTTGGGCGCAAGCGTCGCAATCACCTCGGCATCTGCGCTGCCAACCTGGTTGCCGTTCCTGTCATACAGCGTGCCCTTGATGCCGCTGATTTCAGTTGTGCCGGTATTGATAAACCGGACAAAGGTCTTGTCGCTCGACCCCGGTGGTTCAATGTTATGGACTTCATCACTTCGAACACAGTTGGTATTGCTGACAAGGCCACTTGGGCTCTGCAGCTTGATCATAAGGTCAAACACCGCTGGGCCTGTGACAACAAGATAGGCAGGCCCTGACCATGGTGTCACACCAAATCTTGTCTCGAGATCAGCCGCGGACAGGATGACCCGCGCGTTGCTGGCAAGACTGCCATCATGCAGGGCAACCCCAGATGCACCCAACTGCTCGCCATCCCCGTTGTACAGGGTACCTTTGAACTGCGCTGTTGTATCAGAGGTGTTAACCAGGTGCAGCAGGGAAATATTCTTACTGGTGGAGGTTGTCATCAGGAAAACTGATGCGCTGTCTGCACTCTCAAAACAGGAAAAGTTAAAGAATGTTTCGCTGTTGACGAGGTTGAGATTGAGCAGCTTCAGGTTCTCGGTTTCCGGCACTTCAAGCAGTGCCTCGCCTTCCCATGAGGCGCCGACGATCGCTTCGATTTCTGCCGCGTTTTTCCAGGTGGCCTGTTTCGGTGCAAGCGAAGCAACAAACGTTTGATCAGCGCTGCCAATGACAGCACCAGCAGTGTTATGCAGCGTTCCCTTGATATCGGTGATGGTGGTGTCGCCGATATTGATAAACCGCACGAAGAATCGGTCGGCTGACGCCTGTGGCTCGATATTGAGCACTCTCGTTTCCCTGACGCAGTTGGTGTTGCTGACAAGTCCACTCGGGCTGACCAGCTTTGCCATCAGCACAAAGTCATCGGTGCCGTAAACCCGGAGCATCGCAGGCCCGGTCCATGCATCAACACCGAACAGCGTTTCTATATCGGTCGCGGTAAGCCTGAGTTTGGCCTTGGCAGCAATCTCACCTGTGTGCAGGGCGACATCCTTGCCGCCAAGTTGCTCACCGGCTTCGTTGTAAAGATTACCGGTGAAAGATTGTGCAGATGTCGCCGTGTTAACAACGTGCAGCGTTGTGACATTTTTACTGCTGGACGTTGTCATCAGGAACTGTGTTGCCGATTTCCCCTCGGGTTTCACCATGACATCAGCCGATGTTTCCGCCGTATTACGAGCATCATCCGTGCAGGTAATGGCCACCGCCGTTGTACTGCCCGAGGCAAACGAATCTGGCAGTGCGATGTTCAGCGTCGGAGAAGAATCCGTATCGTCGCTGCAGGTAACCACATCGAAGTATTCCGTTACGCGGCTGTCGTCCTTTGTAACAGCGGCATCTGAAGTAATTACAAGCTGCGCAGCTGGGACATTGCCAATAGTTGGCTTCACGGTATCAGGCAGTTTCAGGGTGACGGTTTCACCGCCAAAATTCTTCGGCGTACCAGTGCCGGTTGCACCGCCGGTCTGGTACGAGGTGACACCATCTGTTGGCAGGCTGTTCCATGCCAACGCGGCGTTGTACCAGACATCGCCAGATGTGGTGGTCAGGAAACCGTCTGGAATGATGTAGTCCGGCTTTATCCCGTATGTCGCCTCAAAGCCGCTGGTGGCCAGCAGCAGACTGCGCCCGGCGGTTGCACCGGTGTAAAGGTCCTGCGGGAACGTGTAGGTCTGTTCAACGTTGGTTGTCTTATTGAGCGCGTACACCCTGTCAGCACGCATGTTGCTCTCACCGGAACCACTCGTGAACATCTCTATGAACTGCAGCGTACCGTCCGCGTTGCTGAAAACCTCCACAATCCGCCAGCCATGATGGCTCGACACGGCTGTCAGTGGTGTTAGCAGGAATATGAGAAGCAGAAGACGTTTCATTGGGCCCGGTCTCCTAGAAATTCCACAGAACCCCTAGCTTGTAGAGGTAGTCTCGATACGTTTTGCCGTTGTCCCCGTCAGACTCGAAATAGCTGCCGGAGATATCCACATTGAAGATACCAAGCGGGAATGCAACGCCGACACTGGCCAGATGAACGTCACCGTTCTGGCGATAGGCGTATCGAAAATTGCAGCGCCGCGTGCAGGGATCGTCAAACACCGGATCGAGGGTCTGGGCATCATAGGCATCCGGCGGTGCGCCGGTTGGATCTTGCGACACCGTAGAGACGATATCGCCCTGACGGAACGAGTATTCGCCGAACAGGAATACAAACTGGGTTACCTGGAAATCAAGTCCGGCATACACCTCACCGGCATCCCGGTCAAACGCGGCATGGGCATCCTCTTCCTGGCTGCTTTTCCCAACAAACCGAAAATCGTGGTAACGGTAGCCCAGGTGCCCGGTCAGTCTCGGCGTAAAGCGCTTGTTTGCGGACACATCTATGTCGAGCAACAGCCCCTCGCGCGGATCGCTGTTTTCATACTCGAACCAGGTGGCATTGGAAACAATCCGGTACCAGACACTATCGTATCCAGCATTGGGTGCGTAGGTGTAATCAACACCAAGTGAGGTTGCCAAGTTGTCGAGGTCGTCAAACTCATCATGGGTCGTCTGCGTCACGTAACCCGAAAGTATGAGCTGCCCGGATACACCGAGCTTACGCGAATGCCCACCACCGATCGTGACGGAGGCTATCTCGTCGCTTACCTGATCGACACTTTTATAAGATCGACTTATATTGTCTTCGTGGCCGTACGCGACTTGAAGTTCACCATACCACCCTGAACCATAGGCTTCTGCCCTGGCGGGTGAACCACTGCTGATCGCCAGCAGGAAAATCACTGTTACGGTGATAAGTTGAACTTTCGGTGTGTCCATGTCGAACCCATCGAAAACGAGGAATATCAATGACAAGGATATCTGATATCGACGAATCTCGCAGGCAGTTTTTGCTGATGCTGCTGAGCACCGGCGCGCTGGCATCCCTGCCCGCCTGCAGCAGTTCACCGGCGGTTTCCGAGATGCCTGCTCCCCTGCCCAGTGACCGCTCGATCCACCAGTTACGCGGCGACGTCAGGGTTAATGGTCTGGCAGCAACGATCAACACCCCCATCAACCCGGGCGATGTTGTCGAAACGTTCGAGAAAAGCTACGTGATATTTGTCGTTGAGAAAGACGCCTTTATCCTCAGAAGCAACAGCAAGATGACGCTGCCGGTACGTCAAGTCACGGCTGCAGCGCCGGTGACAACGGCCTATGTGCTGGACAAGGGTAAAGCCCTGTCAGTGCTCGCATCCCGGCGTACCAATATTGCGACACCTTCAGCCCTCATTGGTGTGAGAGGCACTGGTGTATATGTCGAGACGGAGCCCGACCTCTCTTACGTTTGTGTCTGTTACGGGGTTTCCGATCTGTCGACGCCTGACGATCCGTCCTTGAGTGAAACCATTGTTTCCGAACACCACACGGCACCGCGCTATATCCTGGCCGACAAGAGCGCGAGCGAGCGGATTGTGCCCGCGCCTTTCAAGGATCACGACGATCAGGAACTGCTCCTCATCGAAACGCTGGTCGGCAGGACAACACCCTATGTGGTTCCCAAGGGCGTGCCAAAAACAAGAACCAACTATTTCTAGGCTGTTTTTTGGCAGATGATCGTCGTTGTGACCTCCCAGGTTGGTGTTAACTGATGGCGGCGTTGTATGCGCCAATTGAGGCCGCCCTCACCCATTTTTTTAACCAGGATCAGCCCGACGCACGGCGGATCTTTCATGGCAGGGGCCAGTTCCACGAGGGCCTTGAGCACATAACCATTGACTGGTTCTCGCCTACCGTCCTCATCACCACTTACCAGGAGATTGAGAACACCGCGCCGCTCATCGACCTCGTTACTGCAACGGGTGGTGAGAAGGTTGAAAATGTACTGCTGCAGTATCGCAAGCGGACAGGCGCGCCAACACAGGCGCTGTTTGGCGAGCTTCCCGAAGTCGTTAGCGTTACCGAAGGGCCGCTGAAGTTTGAAGTCAGGCCCGGCACAAACCAGAACGCGGGCCTGTTTCTCGATATGCGTCTCCTCCGGCAGTGGCTGCTTGAGCATGCTACCGGTAAAAACTGCCTGAATCTGTTCGCTTACACCTGTTCCCTTTCCGTTGCAGCGCTGGCCGGGAACGCGACACGCGTTGTAAACGTAGACATGAGCAAGAGCGCGATCAAATGGGGGGAACGCAATCACGCCCTGAATAACCAGGATATGCACAGTGTAAGATCCATCCCCCACAATGTGTTCAAGTCATGGGGACGCATCCGTCAGTTCGGGCGTTATGACCTTGTCATTATCGATCCACCGACTCGCCAGCGAGGCAGTTTTAACGTTGAAAAAAATTACGGTGCGGTGTTAAAGCAATTGAGCAAACTGCTGAACCCGGGCGCAACGGTTATCGCGACCTTAAACAGCCCCTACCTCGAGGCTGACTTCCTGACCAACCAGGTAGCGCGTTATGCCCCTTCACTTCGATTCGAATCGCAAATGCCGGCCGCGCCGGAGTTTGAAGACAAGTTCCCTGAACGAGCCCTCTACATCGCCCGCTACCGGCACAGAGGCTGATAGACGAAAACGCCGCCCGGACACCTGCACTGCAGACATCAGGGACGCATAAATGAGTCTTTACAATTTGCAGCACTGACACCACACTCCGCTCTCCGTAACGGGATACCGGACCACGATGCCAATCGTCACCAACATTGAAGACCTGAGACGCCTGCACGAAAAACGCGTGCCTCGCATGTTCTACGACTATGCGGACTCGGGTTCATGGACCGAATCAACCTATGCCGCCAATGAAGCAGCGTTTCGTGAGGTGACCTTGCGCCAGCGGGTCCTCGTTGACATGTCCGACCGAACACTGCAAACCAGTATGGCAGGCCAGGAAGTATCCATGCCGCTGGCACTTGCACCGGTTGGCCTGACTGGCATGCAGCACGCCGATGGTGAAATCCATGCAGCAAAAGCTGCCGAGGCTGCCGGCGTACCTTTTACGCTATCTACAATGAGTGTCTGTTCGATCGAAGATGTGGCTGATAACGTCAGTGCGCCTTTCTGGTTTCAACTGTACGTGATGAAAGATCGCGACTTCATCAAAAGGCTGATCCTTCGCGCCAGGGCTGCGGCTTGCAGTGCTCTTGTTCTCACCGTTGACCTGCAGATCATGGGACAGCGACACAAGGACATCCGCAATGGCCTGTCCACGCCACCCAAGCTGACCATCAAGAACTTTATCGACATGGCCATGCATCCAGGCTGGTCATTCAGGATGCTCGGCACGCGCCGCCACAGCTTTGGCAACATCGTCGGCCACGTTGAGGGCGTTGAGCAGTTAAAAACCTTGTCACGCTGGTCAGCGGAGCAACTGGATCCGACCCTTTCCTGGGACGATGTGAAATGGGTAAAAGACATCTGGCAGGGTCCGCTGATCATCAAAGGGATCATAGATGCCGAAGATGCGATCAAGGCAGCAGACGCAGGTGTTGATGCCATCGTGGTATCCAATCACGGCGGGCGGCAACTGGACGGTGCACCTGCCTCGCTTGAGGTCCTGCCTGACATTGTTGCTGCAGTGGGAGACAAACTCGAAGTCTACGTGGATGGCGGGATTCGCTCCGGCCAGGATATCTTCAAGGCTATTGCACTTGGCGCACACGCGACGCTGATCGGCCGCGCTTACATTTATGGCCTCGGCGCAGCGGGTACGACCGGCGTCACCCAGGCACTCGACATCATCAGGAACGAACTGGATCTCACCATGGCCTTCTGCGGCTATCGCGACATTCAGGATGTCACTAGCGAAGCGATTTATGCAGGGCCGAACGGTGAGTGAGATTCTCATACTCACCACCGGGGGAACCATCGACAAGATCTACTTCGATGACAGGTCCACCTACGAAATCGGCGACTCCATCGCCGAAAAGCTACTCGAGGACGCCCGTGTCACGCTCGCCTTCGACGTGTCAGAAGTCCTGAAGAAGGACAGCCTTGAAATGACCGACGCGGACAGAGACAAGATTATTAAGGCGGTTACTGACTCAGGTGCGAGCAAGATCATCATCACCCACGGCACTGACACCATGACAACGACCGGCAAGGCGCTTATTCCCCACGCCGCTGACAAGACTATTGTGCTGACAGGGTCCCTTGCGCCGGCCAGGTTTGCCTTAACCGATGCAACCTTCAATCTAGGCATGGCCATGGGCGCGGTCCAGGCATTAGACCAGGGCGTCTATATCGTCATGAATGGCACCTTGTTCAACGCTGACAGCGTTATCAAGAACACGGATTCAAATACATTTGAACGCAGGTGATGATCACCGAAGCAAGAAGGTCTATAGTAATGGGCTGCAGTAGATGTCCCTACGATGAGTGACCCAGAAGCACAATTTCGCGTCGTGTTTGCCGGCCAATTGACCGGCGACTATACGCCTGATCAAACCAAGGCCCGGTTCGGCAAGGTATTTCGCCTGACACCGGATAAGGTTGATCGAATATTTTCGGGTAAAGAGTTTACGCTCAAGAAAAACCTTACCGTAGATGGTGCAATGGATTTTGCGGTCAAGCTCGCCGAGATTGGCTGCGAGACCTATATCGAACTTATCCCTGATGAAAGCAGCCCTGAAGCGGACCCTAACTTCGTGGAACGTCGCAAGACGATCAGGCGAATCCGTTTCAGACGCGGTCCGCGACCGGGTGCAATCGTTCCTGATCGGCGTCTTCTTGCAAGCAGACGCAAAAAAGACCTGGAGCTACTCGAGAAGACCGGAGACTTTCCCGGCAGGACCGTCGGCCCGGACGAATAGCCGCCTAAGCGATATAAAACCCTGTCAGGTGCCGTCAGGCTCCACTACTCTTTCATGCGCCTCAACTGAAGGTGGCTGCATGAGCCTCTTCTGTCGTTCAGTCGCGCCTGGAAAAGCCGCTGTGTCGTACCCGCTTTTTGCCCAGCTCGAATGTGGTGGCGAATACTTGTAAAGCAAGGTGCGCCGTTCATGATCTGCCTGCCATGGCGCAGTGCCATGAATAAGCGCTTCAGTAAAAATCAGCACGTCGCCCGCATCCATAGGTGGCTGCACCACGTAGTCTGCCTCACGCTCAAATCGACGTACATCAAGGGGAAGATTGCGCAGGAAATTCGATTTATGACTTCCAGGTACGCATGCAAATCCTCCTGCGCCGGCAGGAGCCGGCGTCAGGTTGAAGGTGGCAACCGTCAGGCCGTTGCGCATCACGCCATCCTGGTAGTAGTACCAGTGATCCGTTTCAAACAGCCTCGGACCACCGTGTAACTCCATGCACTGCTCACCTTTCTCCATGAATATGCAGTAGTCATGGTCAATGCGCAGCTTCCTGCCGATGAGTTCAGCAAGATACGGCAGTACCCGGTCATGATCCATCAGGTCAACCAGCGGCTGCCCCCACTGATGTACGCTTTCAAAACGTCGAAATGCAGGATCCCCCGGTTGGCGGGGCCACTTCTCATCGGCCAACTGGCAAAGCGAGTCGCACTCCGCCTGGCTCAATACGTTCTTGACTACAAGGAAACCCTGCAGGTCAAAACGAAACTTCTCCTCATCTGATAACACGTTAACCGGCCGTAAGATGGCTGCTAGTATTGACCGCATTGTACGCGAATGTTGCTTATGCTGAAGTCACTGACAGCGCTTTTGTTCACCGGCCTCCTAATGGGCATCGGGCAGACGGGCGCCGCTGCACCCATCGATGACATCCTTGCAAGGTGGCAATACAACGACCCGGCAGCGAGCGAGATGTTTTTTACCGCTGCGCTGCCGGATTTTGAGAAAGCACGGGATGTGGCGGGCACAGCAATCCTCAAGACGCAGATTGCGCGTACCCATTCGCTGCGCGGCCATTTTGACGAGGCGCATCGCCTGCTCGATGAAGTGGAGCCGCTCATTTCTGACGATATGATTCTGCCGCGTTGTCACTACCTGTTGGAACGGGGTCGCACCTATAACTCTGCGGGCAAGAAGGAGCAGGCAGCTCCCCTATTCTTTGATGCCTTTGAAATCGCCCTGCGATCCGGCTTTGAAGCACCGGCAGTTGATGCCGCACATATGCTTGCTATCACCGGCGATGGAGATCTGGCGCTGCGGTGGAACCAGATTGCATTTGCGATAGCACAAACAAGTAAAGATCCCGGCGCTCAGCGCTGGTTAGGCTCACTCCACAACAACCTCGGTTGGACCTATTTTGACAAGGGAGAGCTCAAGCGTGCACCCGGGCATTTCGAGTCCGCACTGGCCTTCCGCGAAGCAAGAGGTGAAACGCGACGGGCCAATATCGCACGCTGGACCATTGCCCGGACCTACCGGGCACTCGGTGAAGAAGACAAAGCACTCGAGATCCAGGAGGCCCTACTGATCGCCGCAGCCGGTGATGAGGGTCAACTTGGCTATATCCACGAAGAATTGGGAGAGCTTTACCTCGAACGCGAGAAAGGCAAAGCAAGTCAGCACTTCAGGCAGGCCTATGACATCCTTTCCCGCGACCAGTGGCTGGTAGAAAACGAATCAGCAAGAATTGAGCGTCTGGGGCAGCTCGCTGCACCGGCCGGCACATCAAAGTGATGGTGCTCTTCACGGGGTGTTACAATGGCACAAAAAATTCATAACCAGTCATTGTGTCTGACGCTGTAGCACAAAGCCCGGAATCCTCCCAGGTAGATAAGCAGATTCGAATCGAGTCTCTGCTGTTCCTGTATCGCTCAATGCCAAGTGCCGCACTAGGACACAGCGTAACCGGCGGTTTCATCACATTTGCCCTCTATGACGTGGTCGACCGCGACACGTTGTTTTTCTGGTTGGCGGCGATTATCTCCGTCAGCATCATTCGACTGATCGCAACAAACTTCCTGCAGCGAAGGTTAATCGGCCTGTCCGAAACCAGCGTTAACACCTGGGCGCAGATACTCGCGGCAATGACCTTTGTGCAGACATCAATCTGGGGACTTTCCGTATTTCTCATCTGGCCTGATGACATTGCATACCGGTCAGTCCTCATCGCTATTCTTGCAGGCATTATCGCCGCCGGCGGCATCATGCTCGCGCTACATCGGCGCTCGTTCTGGATCTACTGCCTGCCTATTTCGGTGCCCGCTGTCATCCAATTGGTTATCGGGGGCACTGAAATTGAACTGGTACTGGCGAGCCTGCTGGCTTTCTACTCGGTATTGCTGCTGGTTTCTGTCAATCGCCTGACAAACGTTTTTCTGGAAATGTTGAGACTCCGATTCCTGATGCAGAGTGAATCACGAACGGACGCACTGACAGGTCTCGCCAACCGACGCGGCTTTGATGAATCCCTGCACGACCTTTGGCAACAGAGTATCCGTTCCTCACAGTCGCTGGGTCTGCTGTCGATCGATATTGATTACTTCAAGAACTACAACGACTACTACGGCCACCCACAGGGTGACGTTGCGTTGAAATCGTTTGCCGACATGTTGAAGCGGGTGATTTCCCGAAGTACTGACGTGTGGGCGGCGAAGAATTTGCTGTCATCATGCCAACAACTGACCTGGATGGCAGCACGCGGGTGGCAAACATTATTCAGCAGGAACTGGCCAAGCTGCACATCCCGCATCGGAACAGTGAGCGAGGTATTCTCACCGTCAGCATTGGCGTAAACGTTGCCAGCCCCGACAAGAGTACTTCTTTCATCAAGTTTGTTGAACAGACCGACCAGGCGTTGTATCGCGCCAAAGAATCCGGCCGCAACTCCGTTTCCATCGCCGACCGATGAGCGAAACGGCTGCGCCAAGACAGGGGTTCTTCTACGGGTACGTGCTGGCTGCGTACTCGTTCATGATCTGCTTTTTCGTCTCAAGTTTCTTCCTGCACTCCCGTGGCATCTTCTTCCCGGTGTGGCTGGAAGAGTTCGACGTCGACAGAACCGCACTGGCGCTGGTGATCAGTACAACGCTGTTTACCGGCAGTTGCCTTGCACCGATTATGGGCTACCTGATCGATCGACTGCCGCTCAAGTACATCGTCAGCGCTGGGGCAACATGGATGGCGATCGGCTACCTGACCCTGCGTACTGTCGAAAGCTATGAAACGTTTTTTGCGACATTGATCATCTTCCAGGGTGTTGCCTGGGGTACAGTCGGCCCGCTTGTGCACACCAAACTGATGGTCAACTGGTTCAACCGCAATCGCGGTATGGCGCTCGGTATTGCCATCATGGGTATCTCGGTTGCAGGCGTCATCATGCCAACTGTCGCCACCTATCTGCTGGAGAACCTCGGCTGGCGGGATACCTACGGGCTTTATGCGGGGGTACTGCTTTTCATTGTTGTACCCATGACTATCGTACTGGTGAAACAGGAACCCGCTGTCATTGGCCAGTATCCCGATGGTGACAGCGCGCCTGCGGTATCGCCACCACCAGGCAAGGTGCAGACGTCTTTCGAGGTTTACAAGGAGTTCCTGACATCACGATCATTCTGGAGCGTGGTTATCACCTTCGGATTAATGAACGGTGTTTACAGCGCCATGATCACGCACCTGCCAAACTACCTGACAGGCGAACTGAGTTACACGCTGCTGGATGCATCCTACGTACTGGGTGTCGCCGGCATGTTTGCGATCTTCGGCAAGATAGTTTTCGGCTGGCTGATGGATCACTTTGATGCCAAACGCACCGTCCTGTTTGCCGTTACCAGCTATTTCAGTTCAACCATCGTGTTCATGAGTGCGGAGAATTACCTGCTGATGATGGTGGCCGCGGGCCTGTTTGGTCTCGGGTTTGGCGGCATGGTACCGGTGCGTTCGGTGCTGCTCTCAAGGTTGTTTGGCGTCGCAAAGTTCTCAAGAGTGAATGGCCTGCTGGCGTTTTTCCTCGCACCGGCAACCTTCTGGGTGCTGATCACCGGCTACATCGCCGATCGGTTTGACACCTATACTGTGGCCTTCCAGATCTGGGCGGTTGCGTTCACGCTGGCAGGCATTATCAGTGCGCTGGTCCGGCTGCCAAACCGTGAGGACGCGGCTGACTGAACAAAAACTATTCCAGTTCTGCGAGTCGTGTTTTCACGGCTGCACGTACTGCATCCACGTCGACAACCAGGTTGTCCACTATCTCCCTGTCATCAGGCACTTCTGGCCAGTGATCACCCCAGTTTGATTTGAGCTGCTCCGCGCTGGCATGGGCGTCCGGACTGATCAGCATGGCAAGATCGTTAATAAGGCCAATCTTTACCCACCCGAGCCTGGGGCTGCCCTCCACGTCGTTCTTGTCGTAGTGGCTGGCGTACAGGACCTGTTCAAATTCAGCCAGCTCAGTGAGCACCTCAAAGGCGGCGTCACGCACAATATTGTTGGACTCTGACTCTTCAAGTCGCCAGGCATTGTAGGAAAACCCTGTGACCGCAAAGACCAGGCTGACAATCGCTGTGGTGGACGGCGCTTTCAGGTTTGCAAACATCGAACACACCCCTCAGGTATGACATACAGAGTCGTCTGACGTCACAATGTTACAGGTCAGGATACGGACTCGGGCCGGCTCCACCTGTCACCTTGCTCAGAACAGTTCGGGCTCTTCCGGTGTCAGGTCGGATTTATGCACCCGTGATGAGCTGACCGCTTCATCGAGGTTCTCAAGGATTTGCTCAACCACCCAGGCGAGGTTGTCCCCTTCAGCAGAGTCCTGCATGGCGTCCAGCACGCTCGCGAGCGTAGCGCCGAGGTCGGTTTCGCGTTGTACTTCGTGTGCAACCAGTTGGCTCACCATATCCTCAAACTGAAGCAGGATCACCGAACGCTGGATGGTTGCACGCAGTGTCTCTGCCTCGTCTTCAGGCAGGTCGAGTTTCCCCAGCGTGTCGGACAGGTCTTCAAGATTACGCCGCAAACCGCTTGCCGCTTCGCCAACAAGACTCGCAATTCGCTCGGAATCAACAGCAGCAACCTCGTATTCATCGCGCAGGCGTTTCACAAGTTGTGCGGCCAGACTATCGGCCAACTTGTCAGCATCGAGCGCGTCTGATGACATCAGGTGGTTTCTCCCTGCCGCAGGGTAGCCAGGGAAATCAGCTTGCCGGGAATCTTATCGAGCGAGAGTACCGTGTCAGCCGCGCCGAGTTCGATAGCTTCGCGAGGCATACCCCATACCACGCTGGACTCACGATCCTGAGCAATTGTCCTCGCGCCGGCGTGACGCATCTTCTGCAACCCGCGGGCGCCATCATTGCCCATACCTGTCAGCAGCACGCCAACCGCATGATCCCGGGCAACTGCAGCAACGGAGTCAAACAGTACATCCACCGCTGGCATATGCCGGTTCACGGGTTCGCCGCCGCGTACCTTGCAGCGATAACCCTCTTTTGCAACCTGGATCATCAGGTGTTTATCGCCAGGCGCAATATAGACCTCGCCCGGCTGCATCGGTTGGCCGTCAACCGCCTCGGAGACCTTCATTTTGAGCTGCTCATCCAACCTGCGAGCGAAAGAGGCGCTGAACACCGGTGGGATGTGCTGGGTGATAACAATCGGTGGCATGACCGGTGGCAGTTTCTGGAGTAACAGGTGAATCGCTTCGACGCCACCTGTTGATGCCCCAATGGCGATCACACCGATGTTGTCATAACTTTCACCCGCACCTGCAGATACCGGCGAACCCGTTGCAGCAGTGCGGTCAACCGTGTGCCTCGCCAGCGTGGATCTTGCAGCAGCTTTCACCTTCTCACGGATGGTGTCAGCGTACAGCTCCAGGTTGCGTGCAATATCGAGCCTGGGTTTGCCAATAAAGTCGACGGCACCAAGGAGCAGCGCCTTCATGGTGACATCAGCACCTTTCTGGGTCATCGCAGAAATCATCACAACCGGCATCGGTCGCAGTTTCATGAGTTTTTCAAGAAAACTGATGCCATCCATTCGCGGCATTTCAATGTCGAGTGTCAGCACGTCCGGGTCAAGCGATTTAATCAACTCCCTCGCCATATAGGCATCCGCCGCAACACCCACCACCTCGATCTCAGGGTCGGCGTTGAGGATTTCTGAGAGCAGCTGCCGCATCAGGGCAGAATCGTCAGCAATGAGGACACGGACTTTAGTCATTGAAGAACACCGTCACATCACTCTCAATGGCTTGCTGGCCAAGTTCGTTGTAGTACTCACGTTCACGCAGCTGCAGCGTCTGGCCGTTCAGGCGCCCGAGCTTTTTCATCATGACGACCCCACTGTCCGGAAAGTAGTTGACCTTCCTCGGGTTTGGACCGCCCAGGTCATACGCCTCAACAGTGAAGTTTTCTGCACGCAGGTACTCGGTGATGAACATGATGTTCTTGGTCCCAACCTCGGAGTCGATGTCCAGTACCCGCGCACCGCCAAAAATCTTGAATTCCAGCTGCGAACGCTTGCCACCGTTGGCAAGAATACAGTTGATGAGCTTCTCCATCGCGAGGTTACCGTAGCGACCGGCAACCGATAGCAGCTTCTTGTTCCAGTCACCGGAATAGCTGTTCACAGAAGGCAACATAAAGTGGTTCATACCGCCGATACCGAGGCGCACGTCCCGCACGCAGGCTGCAATACATGATCCGAGCACTGTGGTAATCAGCTCACCCGTACCCGAAACATAGTATTCGCCGGGTGCTATTTTCGCCGCATGAGTCTTATTGACGTGATCCCAGTATCGATTGATATCGAGGAACTCGTCACTGATGAGGCGAGGCAGCTCTTTGTTCTTTTCTACTACCACTGCAACTAACTGCCAACTCTCTGGTGAATGGTTTTGCCTACAACCCTGAACTTGTCGCTCAGCCCGAACAGGCTCTCAGAGTGCCCGAGGACCAAATAGCCCCCAGGCTTCAGGTGCTCATAGAACTTCTGCAGCAGCATTTTGCGCAGATCGGTCTCAAAGTAAATCATCACGTTGCGGCAGAAGATCACATCGAAGGTTTCCTCGAGCTGCCAGTCCTGGTTGAGATTCAGCTGTGCATAATTCACCTGGGACCGGACATCGTCACCCAGGCGGGCAAAGCCCGTATTTTTGCCTTTGCCCTTCATAAAAAAGCGTGACAACAGGGATCGTGGCAGCGCTTCCACCTCGGAAAGCTTGTAGACCCCACGCTGGGCATGTTTGAGCACCTCTGAATCGAGATCTGTGGCACGGATGCGCAGCGACAGATCTTCTGTCATGTGCTGCAGCACCGTCATCGCGATGGAATAAGGTTCTTCACCTGTAGAACACCCGGCTGACCAGATATCGAGCGAGCGTCTACCGTCAGCGCCGGCCTGCAGGTTCGGCAGGATGTTACCGGCTAGAAACTCAAAGTGATGGTTCTCCCTGAAGAAGCTGGTGACATTGGTGGTCATAGCGTTTATGCAGTGCAACAGTTCAGTCTCGTCCACCGCGATCAGGTTGCAATACTCTTCAAAAGAAGACAGTGAGAGGCAGCGGACGCGCTTTGCCAGCCAGCTGTAGACCAGTTCCTTTTTGCCGTCGTGCAGGCTGATACCTGCATGTTTCAGCATCAGCGCCCTGATATACATGAAGTCCCTGGTACTGTACTGGACCCGCTCCAGTGCGTTTACGGCCATCAATCCAGTCCCAGGCTTTGATCCAGCTGCAGCAGGTCAACCACCTCACCGAAGCGAATCGATGCGCCGCTCCAGGTGACTTTGCGCCCCTGCGATTTGATCGATTTAACAAAACTCACAAGCAGCTGTGCACCGGCGGTATCCATCTGCTCAACACGCTGTACGTTGATGTCAATATCCCTGGTGGTTTCCAGCACCGGCAGCCAGGCCTCTTTAAGGTCGGCAACCGCCTGGATCGTAATAGACGGCCCGAGCTCAATCACGCCAGCAGGTTCCTCCTGACGGGGTGCATCGTCTTCCGGCGGCACACCGCCCAGCTCGTTCATCATGGAACGAACATTGGCGAGCATGGTGTCGAGATCGTCCTCACTCATGAGACCGCTTCCCCTGTCCCTTCTCCTTCAACACTCGCGGCTGCATCAAAACTGTGGGAAAGAATTCCTTCGCTGATCAGCGCGTCGATATCGAGCAGAATGATCATGTTTTCATCCATCGTGGCAAGAACGGTTACAAAATTCTGGGAGATATTAGAGGCAAGATCAGGCGTATCCCCAATGGCGTCGGCGCTGATGGCATGTACATCTGATACCGCGTCCACAACCATGCCGATAGTCCGTTCGCTCTTACCGTCCTGCATCTTGACGAGGATTGTCACGGTGCTCTTTGAATATTCCACGTTATCGAGCTTGAATCGGGCGCGCAGGTCTACGATCGGCACCACCGCGCCCCGCAGGTTGATTACACCCAGCATATAGTCAGGTGCATTGGGTATTTTTGTCGCACCCTCAAAACCCCTGATCTCCTGCACCTTGAGGATGTCGATACCGTATTCCTCTTCATGCAGCTTAAAGGTCAGGTACTGTTTTGCGTCCTTGGCTTCTGCGTCTGTTTCCTGGCTCATGGCCTCATTCCAATTCCAAAATCTGTCGTGTCACGTGCGTAAGTGCTCAGGCGATTTCACGCCGCTGCTTGCTTTCTTTACCAGCCCGCAGCACGCCGGGCATATCGAGGATCATGGACACCGTACCATCACCAAGGATGGTGGCTCCCGATACGGTAGGCACCTGCCTGAAGTTTGTCTCGAGGCTTTTGACTACCACCTGCTGCTGGCTCATCACTTCATCAACCAGCACCCCAAAACGTTCCACTGCATCAACAATCACAAGTATCGCCTGTGTGTCCTCCGTGTAATCGGCCTTAATGCCATATATCTCACTTAACGACACGACAGGAATGTACTCATCCTCAAGGCGATACATCGAGGTTGCGCCCGCGATACTGTTGTAAAGGTCACTCGCGATCATGGTCGATTTAACAATGGACAGCAGCGGGATAATGAATACATCTTTGCCCACTCTCACCAGCTGGCCTTCGATAATGGCAAGGGTGAGTGGCAGTTTAATGCTGAACACCGATCCGCTGTCCGGGATGGAGTAAAGATCGATGTGTCCGTTGAGCTGCTCTATGTTGTTCTTTACCACGTCCATACCAACACCACGGCCGGATACATCGCTGACTTCCTCAGACGTACTGAAGCCGGCAGAAAAGATCAGCTGGTCAATCTGTTGTGTAGTCAGCTCATCGTCTGGCTCAACGATGCCCCGCTCAATCGCCTTGGCAAGGATACGATCACGGTCCAGGCCCCTGCCATCATCCTTCACCTCGATGATGATATTGCCCGCTTCATGGAACGCGTTCAGAGTAATTGTGCCTACAGTGTCTTTCCCCTTGGCACTTCGCTCCTCCGGTGTTTCGATACCGTGATCAAGCGAGTTGCGCACAAGGTGTGTGATCGGGTCGCTGATCTTCTCAAGCACGGTCTTGTCGACTTCTGTAGAACGACCCTGCAGGTTCAACGCGACGTCCTTGCCCAACGACTTGGACAGGTCGCGCACCAGTCTAGGCATGCGCTGGAACACGTTGTCCACCGGCAGCATACGGATCTGCATGGTCTGTTCCTGCAACTGGCGGGTGTTTTCTTCGAGCTGTTCAATACCGCGAATCAGTTCGTCCATGCGGCTTTCGTCAGGCGCTTCCTTAAACCTGCTTAACATAGACTGGGTAATCACGAGCTCGCCAACGAGGTTCACCAGCGCGTCGACACGGTCAATGTTCACTCGAATACTGTTCAGCTCGGGATTGAAGCTCGCCGTTGGCTGGGCCGATTCACGCATCGCCGGCTCAGGTGCAAGGGTCTCAGGCAGCTGCTGGGTTGGCTCGAGCATCGGGTCTGCTGCTTCTGTTTGCTCAAGATCAATATCAACATCGTCAGCGACCCACTCGAATAACTCCTCAATGTCCTGTCGGTTGACGTCATCACCGGTCAGTGTCATTTCCCAGGAGAGATAACAGTCCTCAGGATCAAGCGTAGTGAAGTCAGGTACCCGGCTGATATCAGATACCAGCTTCAGCTCGCCCAGTTCTCCGAGCTCTCGAAAGATTCGGTAGGGATCGTTACCAGACTTAAACAGACCCGTGTCAGGCTTGAAGCTGATGCGCCAGACAACAGGACCAAGATCCGATACATAGTCCTCAGCTACCTGGTCATTGGAAGTAGCGACATCAGGGGCAGAAGTAGCCGTATCAGAACTGGTTGTACCGGCAGCTGTGGTATTAGCCGCGCCGGACTGCCCGGCAAAACTGTTTAACCGGTCACAGAACGCGGCGATATCTTCTTCGGGTGTTTCCTGTTTCTCCTGCGCCGCTACCAGCATCATCTTGAGAAAATCGACCGATTCAAGCAGCACCTGGACCAGTTCGTCCGACAGGGCCTGGTCACCGCTGCGAACATTGTCGAGCAGCGTTTCCATGACGTGTGTGAAATCCGATACCGACTGGAAACCAAACGTACCGGCACCGCCTTTGATGGAATGCGCGGCGCGAAACACGTTGTTGATGATCTCCACATCGGGGTTACCTGGATTCAGGTTCAGTAGACCTGACTCCATGGTCGCGAGTCCCTCGAAGCTTTCTTCAAAGAAAACCTCGTGGAATTGTGAGAGATCAATTTCGCCAGCCATCAGAGCACTCGACGAATCGTCTTGAGAAGTCCTTCCGGGTCAAACGGCTTGACGATCCAACCTGTCGCACCTGCCTCTTTGCCAAGCAGCTTTTTGTCAGCGCCACCCTCGGTGGTCAGTACCAGGATCGGTGTGAACTTGAAGTGCTCAAGCTTTCTCAGCTCCGCAATCAGCGTTATACCATCCATATTCGGCATGTTGACGTCCGTGACCACCACGTTGACGCTGTTATGTTTTGCAAATTCAAGCGCCTCAACACCATCTTCAGCAACGTGATAATCAAACCCTGCCGAGTTCAGTGTAAAACTCACCATGTCCCGGATCGAGGCCGAATCATCGACAACCAGGATGCTCTCTCTGTTCTGCGCTTGTTCCATTAGACTGCTATTCCTTCATTGGTTTCAGAGCGATCGTGCTTGGACAGGGTAGCCCGGTTACGACCATCTTCCTTGGAGTGGTAAAGGGCCTCGTCAGCACGGGAAATGAGTTCAGCTACATCGATCTGATCATCACCCGATGCGGAAGCAACGCCGATACTGATGGAGACGTGATCCACGTCTGCCTTGCTGGCTTTATGTGGGATGGCGAGTTCCGCACAGGCCTTGATCATGTTTTCTGTCATGTTGAAGGCATCCGCTACCGGTGTATCCGGCAGCAGGACCACAAATTCTTCACCACCATATCGCGCCACGAGGTCAGTCGCCCGGTGGAATACACCTTCAAGCGCCTTGGCCACTTTCTTGAGCGTCGTGTCGCCAGCGAGGTGACCATAGGTATCGTTGTATTGCTTGAAACAATCAATGTCACAGATCATTAGCGACAGCGGAGACGAATTCCTGAAGCAGCGTGCCAGCTCAACCTTGATGCGTTCATCAAAACTGCGGCGATTGGCAATCTGGGTAAGCCCGTCCAGGCGGGCCATACTCTCGAGCACGCGGTTAACGTTGTGTAGTTCCTGGTTAATTTCGTGCAGCTTGCGCTTCATGATCGCGATACGTTCAAGTGCCTTGATCTGACCCAGCAGCTGCACCGCGTTGATCGGTTTGTAAAGGTAGACATCAGCGCCGGTGTCCAGCGCCCGCTGGATATAGTCATCTTCATCGTGCGCAGACAGGAATATGATGGGGACCCAGTTATCTTCCGCATAGTCACGGATCGCCCGGGTTGCATCAAAGCCATCCATCTCGGGCATCTCAGCGTCCATCACGATGAGATCAATATCGTCACTTTCCTTGAACAAGGATACTGCCTCGAGCCCGTTAACCGCTTCGATCACCTCGTGTCCTGCGTTGGTGACAGTGGCGGTAACGATCATCCTGATCGACCTGGTATCTTCAGCAATGAGTACTTTCATTTCGCTTCTCTTATTTTTCCTGGCTGTCGGCTGCACACATCAAAACTGTTCCCAGTCATCGTCCGACGCCATGGCGTTTTTCTGCGCTGTCACCAGGTTCGATGGCTGATCCGCCCTCGCCTGCGTATTCTGCCGCGCAAGCAGTTCAACACTGGACATCTGCGAGATTCCCTGGCTCGCTGCAACCGGTCGAACGCGGCGTTCTTCTATTTTCAGATTGAAGAACGAAATCAGCTCAAGCAGCTCACGGGCCTGCGCATCTGCAGCCTCACTGGCGGCAGCAGCTTCTTCTACCAGGGAGGCGTTCTGCTGGGTCATGTCGTCCATCTGAGTAATAGCCCGGTTGACCTGCGCGATGCCATCCGACTGCTCGCGACTCGCGGCCGCAATTTCTGCAACGTTGTCGCTGACCCGCTTGATTGAATCGACAATCTCAACCAGTCTCTCGCCGGTTTCGTTAACCAGCTCCGCGCCACCTTCAACTTTCTGCACACTATCCTGGATCAGATCCTTGATCTCTTTGGCAGCCGCCGCACTGCGCCCTGCGAGATTCCTGACTTCTGAGGCGACAACCGCAAAGCCGCGTCCCTGCTCTCCAGCCCTTGCCGCTTCAACCGCTGCATTAAGAGACAGAAGATTAATCTGGAATGCGATTTCATCAATTACCGAGATAATGTCGGCGATCTGGCGACTGGCATCGTTGATATCGTTCATGGCAGCAACCGCCCGATGCGCAATCTCGCCGCCCTGCTCGGCCTTATGGCTGGCATCAAGAGCAAGTTGATTGGCCTGGTCCGCATTTTCAGCGTTCCGATCGACGGTGCTGGTCATCTCTTCCATGCTGGCCGCAACTTCCTCGAGGCTGGATGCCTGCTCCTGGGTTCGCTGGCTGAGATTGGTATTACCCTGGCCCACCTGCTCAGAGGCGATGCTGACTTCCTCAGCGCCTATCTGAATACCGCTGATGACCTCCCGGAGCTTGATGACTGTCTGGGTAATCGACGCGGCAACCCCTGATGCCTTGTTATCTGTCCGCTGCTCAAGATCACCTTCCGCCAGCCGTTCGGCAACCGTCTGCAGCACCGCGGGGTCAGCGCCGAGTTGAGCGAGCACACCGCGCGTGATGTAAAAGCTGAGACCGATTGCGGCAAAAACGATCAAAACACCAATCGCACCGAGGGTCATGAGATCGGATTCACTGTTGGCGACAAGCTCTGAGGCGGAACTCTGCGCCCGCTGCGCAAATTCGCGGCTCAGGGGATCAAGCAGTTGAACCAGCTCGGCGGACTGCTGACGCACTTCAAACAGGACGTCTTCCGCTTCGACAATCTGGTCATTCTTAAGCAGTTCAAACAACCGCTCTCCTTTTCGGTAGTAGTCCTCGTAGACGTCAAAGGCGTCATCAAGTCCTGACTTGATGATTGCGAGTTCTTCCGTGGCGGTCCCCGCGGCTTCCGCCCGGGAGATCATACTGACGGCATCATCGATGGCGTCGCTGATGGTTTCGTGTTCGCGGGCATACTCCGACGCCGCCTGGTTCAGGTCCTCGGTATTCTGCAGTTCCGCTGCAAGGAGACTGCGTTCAAGCCAGGCGGACTGGGCAAGCTGACCCTTTGTGACCGCCGCCATGGCATTGCTGAGCGGCATGTCCGTCTCGCCGATTGCGCCCAGCCCGGAGCTGAGCCTGCGCATATCGGAAAAACCAAGCGCAAGGATAAACACCATAAGCACGATCATGGTGGCGCAAAGGGAGATCATCTTATTGGTCAGGTTCATGTGGATGTCTCCTATTGAGTCTTGAAGTCGTACTTGATGTTGAGGTTGGTTAACTTCGTGGCGACCCCGTTTTTAATACACGGCGGAAATTTCATCTGGCTAACCGCCTTGGTAGCGGAGCGGACAAAAATGGCCTTGGGCTCAGCCTCGACAACAACGATATCTGTCGTTGAGCCATCTTCGAGCACGGAGAATCCCATAATGATGTATCCCTCAATACCGCGCTGCATTGCTCTGCGGGGGTACACCGGTACGGAGTTGTTGGACGGTCTGTAGTCGGCGCCACAACCTAGCGTACCGTAGTCAGTCGTCGCTGCATGGGTGTTGTGGCCTCCGAGGCCAAACAACAGCCCTGTCAATGCAAGAACAAGTATCGGTAATTTCATTGTCTTTCTTCCCTGAGTTAAGACATGTTTATGTCGAGATCGAATCAATTAAAACGCTGATTTTTCATCAACCTGGCGCGGAATGCCAATCCGGTTTATAGGATATCTCGCTGGATAACTACCGGCAGGCAGGATCTCGTCAGGATCCCAACATGTTTTTCAACCAGTGTAACGTCTTATGGTGCTGCTGACGCATGTACTCAAGCGCTTCCTCACGCGCCGCTATCTCGCGGAGATCTCTTTCGATTTCCTCGATCCAGAATTGCACATTTTCGGTCGTGGGAGGTGCTCCCAGGCGCGATACAAGGTCAGCGCTGAACGACGCATCTGTATTCAGGTCAGTATTTGCAGGAGGTTGTCCAGGTGAACCCGGACGTGGTGAGTCAGCCATCTAAGTACCCTTCCCTGGGTTTGTCAAAATCTTTCCCAATCGTCCTCATTGACGTTTTGGCTTTCGGCCAGTAGCAATGCCCCTTGTGATGAAGCGCCCCGGTTCCGGGCTGCTTTTCCTGTCAGGCGGGAAGCGAGCGTAACGATCGAATCCTGCTGACGTTGGGCTGCCTTGCTGGCACGGGCGCCATTATCGTCTAACTTGAAGAAGGATACCAGCCTCGAAAGGTCCGCAGCCTGCCCTTCCATGGATTCTGCGGAAGCCGCTACTTCCTCAACCAGCGAGGCATTTTCCTGGGTCATCTGGTCCATCTGCACCAGGGCACGATTGACCTGCGAAATACCGTCGGACTGCTCCTGGCTGGCGGCAGCAATCTCTGCAACCGTATCTGACACGCGTTTTCGTTTTACAGCCTCGACTATGTCAAAGAGCGTGTTGCCGGACTGGTTAACCAGTTCAGTGCCTTCCTCTACCTTGCCAACGCTATCTTGTATCAGTTCCCTGATTTCTTTTGCTGCAGCTGCGCTGCGACCGGCCAGGTTGCGGACTTCACCGGCTACCACCGAGAAGCCCCGCCCTTGCTCCCCGGCTCGTGCGGCTTCGACCGCAGCATTTAACGCAAGCAGGTTGATCTGGAACGAGATGTCATCGATCACTGCGATGATTTCCTGGATGCGCAGACTCGATTCACTGATCTGTGACATCGCAGTGACGGCGTCAGCCACAACCTGCTGGCCTTCTTCAGCGCGCAACGATGCGTCCTGTGCCATCTGGTTGGCAGCAACAGAGTTGTCTGCATTCTGTTTCACAGTTGCAAGCAGCTCTTCCATGCTTGCCGCGACCTCCTCAAGCGCTGAGGCCTGCGCCTGGGTTCGCTGGCTGAGCTGCGTGTTGCCCTGCGAGACCTGGTCCGATGCTGACTGCACTTCAAAGGCGCTCGATCTGATACCCGACAGGACGTCGAGGAGTCTAGCTCGCATTGACTCGATATCCTGCATGATCAAGCCAATCTCATCGCCCGAACTACTGGCCATGGAGACAGTAAGGTCACCTGCAACGACGCCTTTTACCTGATCGCTTGCCGATGAGATGGGGCGAGTGATGCTGACAACGATCCAGGCCGTTGTCAGTGTGCTGACCACGATAGAAATAGCGAGTACGCTGAACTGCGTCACACTCATGAGGTTAAAGGTGTTCAGGACAAAGTCTCGATCAGATGCGATCCCTGCCTCCAGAGTCTCCTGTAGCTGGTCAATTTCTGCGGTCAGCTCATCTGATATCCGATCAAAATCAGCGCGACGGCCCGCTATCTGATCATCTGCCTGTACGAGCTGGTTGATCCCCCGCCGATAAGCCTCCCACTTGCCCATCATGTCCGCCCTGACAGCAGCAGGCATACTGCGTGCGTTGATGGTTTCCTCAAACTCGCCGATGCGCTGGGAAATTCGATTGATGTACTTCTTGTCACCACGCAGCATGTAATCTTTTTCATGGCGGCGAGCCATCAGCATCAGCACAGACAGTTCATCAAGGTTCTGTTCACTGACCGTTTCCTCAATGGAATGAACGGCGCCTCGAAAAGCACCCTGCAAACCCTCGTTTTCACTCAGGCCACGTCGTTTCATCAGCGCGACCATTTCATCAAACACGTTTTCGTAGTCCTGGACCAGGTCGACGATTCGCTCCCCTTCCCGACTGATGTTGTGGTCGCTCGAGATTTCCAGGGTGGTCAGGTAACCACGGGTTGACGCTAGGTGCCGCTTACCCGCATCAACGTAGGTGCTATTACCGGTGTAGAGGAAGTCCCTCGCATCCGCTGCCGCGTTATAAAAGGCAGCGCGAGCAGATTCGGCAGCGAGAAAGGACTCAAATCGACCGTCGATGAGTCGGCGCGTCTGGGATTCTGCGTTGCCGGTCAGGGTCATCGTCACACCCGCACCCACCAAAATGATCAAAATCAGCAGAGAGAAACCAAGAATCAGTCTCCACTTGATCGAAAGGGATAACATCAGTTCAACACCATGAAGCAAAACGCATACATTTGGATTCGAACGTTAAGAAGCATCAAAGATTCGATTAAAAATTCGACCAGATTAAGCTCTGGCGCGGCCTTTGTTGCGTCGTATTCAAGAATAGTTGGTCGGCCCGACCAGTGCTCTCGCGGGCACCGCGGCTTTCAAGTGGCGCTGCAGATAAGGTATGCTCCGGGCGATTTCCCGGTTGTCAGAGGGATGCCGTGCGCCAGGCACACCCGATAATAAAAACAATACTGATCCTGTCCATCGCCGCAGGGCTCCTCCAGCTTCCCGCGGCATACGCCGCAGAGGACGGCCAGCCTGTACGGGTATCGAGCGTTGAACAACGCCCCATTACCCGGACCGTCAGCACCTACGGCGTACTCGCTCCGCGCATCGAAGACCTGTCATTCCGTATCGATGGACGCATCGCCGGCTTCAATGCGGTTGAAGGCCAGATGGTATCTGAGGGAGAAGTGCTCGCGGAACTCGAGAAGCGCGACGCCCAGGATGCCCTTGAACAGGCACGTGTAGAGCGTGACCAGGCGGTACGGCAACTCGAAAGATTTGAAGCGCTGGCAGAAGATCGCCTCATCCAGGCGGAACAACTCGAAAACGCGCGCGACAATCTCGAGAAGAAAAACATCAATTTTGCCCAGGCTGAACTCACCCTGGAGCGCTGTACCCTGAAGGCACCAGCCGATGGCGTCATCCTGCGTGAGTACCTCGATTCCCGCACAACCATCACTGCAGGCAGGCCGATCTACTCTTTTCGAGACAGTTCGGGCTCATGGATTACAGAAGTTGAGTTGACCGATCAGAATGCTTTTGCGTTTGGGCTTGGTACAAAAGCTTACGCCAGGTTTGCCCCCTACCCCGGCGAAACCTTCACCGGCGAGCTGACCAAACAAGCCGGTGTTGCCGACGAAAGAGACGGGCTATACACCGCAGAAGTCACGATCGCTACCGAGGGCCGGGAACTACGCCCAGGTATGGTTGTTGAAATCGACCTTGTTCATGAAACAGCACAACATTACAGTGTGGTGCCTCTGGATTCTGTGGTAGACCTGCGCGCAAACCGCGGCACGATTTACCTGCTGGATGAATCAAGCAACCGCGCGATTGAACAGACCATCACCGTGGTTGCCATTACCGGTAACAGCATCGCGGTACTTGAACCGCTTATAGCGGGTACACCGGTAGTGATACGCGGGCAGCAGAGCCTGCGACATGACGCTGTTGTCAGGGTTCTTTAAGGCATGCGAGCCTTTGTTGAATTTGTCGTAACCAACCGGCTGTTTACAATCCTGTTTGCGTTTGTCGTTGTCCTGGCCGCACTCACTAATCTACCCAATCTGCGCATTTCCCAGTTACCAACGGTGGAGATGCCGACACTCCTGATCGAACTGACCCTGCCCGGCGCGTCTTCCCGGGAGATTGAGCAGCGTGTCATCAATCCCATCGAAGAGAAGCTGGAAACCACCCGCAAGCTGAACCGTTTCGAGACCACCATCAGCAACTCCCGCGCCACCATCATGATGGAGTATGAACATGATGTTGATATCGATGACGAGTATGTCGATATCAATTCGAAACTGAACAACATCAAACCCGACCTACCTGAAGACACCGAGCTGTCTGTTGCCAAGCAGAGCCCTATCGACCTGATGGTTTCGTTTGTTGTCGCCGTGGTCTCCAGCACTGCAACCGAAAACGAACGTGTGACCGTCGCTGAACTCTTGAAACGTAACCTGCGCGATGTGCCTAACCTTGCTGAGGTTGAGGTGATGAAACCGCCACAGGAGATCCGCGTCGAACTGGATCTCGCGAGGCTACACCGTTACGGCATTGATGTTGGCCAGGTAGCCAATGCCATCCAGGGCAACAACCGTTTCCTGCCGACGGGCACCTTCGAGGTGGGCGACAAGGCGATCTCTGTACTGGCTTTTGCAGGAGGCTATAAGTCGCTTGAGGCCCTGCGCGACACCATGCTGATCAGCAACTCCGGTAGCGCGCTTGCATTGCGTGATGTAGCCACCGTAAGCCAGACAATCGACAAAGATGCGCTGCGTACCCGCGTCGACGGCCTCGGGGCCACCTTCCTGACCATGAAGATGTCCGCCGATGCCAACGTGTTTGAAGTGAAGGAGGCAATCGATACAACGATTGCAGCCATGCAGGACGAACTGCCAGTGGATACACGAATCGACTGGCTGTTTGATGTCTCCGATGGCGTCGGTTTCAAACTGCGCCAACTGATCACCAACATCCTGCAGGGCATTGTCATACTCACCCTGGTTCTGCTCTTTTCTGTTGGCTGGAGATCAGGGCTTGTCATCGCCATGATGCTGCCGATATCACTGCTGCTGTCGGTGGTGGGTCTGTCTGTTACCGACTACGGCTTGCAGGAGATTTCGCTCGCGGGATTTGTCATCTCGCTGGGCCTGATCGTTGATAACGGGATTGTGGTGGGTGAGAACGTCTTTAAAAACGAGACGTATCGCAACATGGATTCCATGACCGCCGCGATTGAGGGCGCATCTTCGGTCATGTCGCCCCTGCTTTCAGCGACAGCAACCACGGCGCTTGCCTTCGCGCCACTGTTTCTCCTGACATCACCGACCGGTCTCTTCCTGCACAGCATGGTGGCGACCATCTGGCTTTGCCTCGCGGCATCACTCATATCCGCCATCGTGTTTTCAACGATGTTGCTGTCCCGCTTTGGTACGCGCAAAACTATTGGCAGGCTGCCCAATCCGCCGAGCTTCCTTGCGTATCTCACGCCAATCCGGGACGGCGCCTACGTTCGCCTGGTGCGTCACCTGATCCTGCATCCATGGCAGCTTTTTGCGGGAATTGTCCTGCTGCTGGCGGGTACTGCATACCTCGCATCACAGCTTGAAGTCATTGTCTTTCCGGACAGCGAAGACCCCTTCTTTACCGTCACGATTGAAGCCCCTAATGATCGCAGCCGCGACTACGTAGACGGCCTGGCACGTGACGTACGCGAGATTGTTCAGTCAGAGGATTCGGTAGAGACCTGTGGCACGGTGGTTGGTGGCGGCTTTCCGTTTGTGAACACGGGTATCCAGAATGCCGCCAACGGTCGCAGCAACGCGACACTCTTTTGTACCGTCGACTTCCGCGACAGTGACGAGATCAACGCCTTAACCGATGCGATCAACGTGAAACTGTCTGATCGGGTAGCCGATGCCAACATCCTCGCTACCCCTATGGTGGTTGGCGGCGAACCTGGGGTCAGCGACGTTGAAATCCATCTCACCGGGCCACGTATCGAACTCGTCAGGGAAGAAGCACGCAAGTTTGATGAATACTTCCGCGCGGCGGAAATCCCCGGCATCCTGCACGTCAACAATCCGGCCAGCTCACGCTGGTATGCCGTCGACATCAAATTCAAAGAGCGCACAGCCAACGCTGTGGGTGTCACGCGGGCCCAGGTTGACCAGATGTTGTTACTCCTGACTTTTGGCGCTGAGGTAGACAAGTATCGTGACAACGACGGGAACGAATACCCGATCATGCTGCGTGCCAACACCAGCCAGGAAGATCCGTTCACGGTGTTTGACCGCGTGTTTGTCACTTCAACCACAGGCAAACAGATCCCCCTCAGCCAGGTTGTTGAGTACACCTTCTCGGAGGATGAATACGATATTCAGCACGACATGTTCCAGCCGGACCTCGAGATCGGCATTACCGCAATGCCCTACTATCCGGTGCCAAAACTGACCTCAGAGATCACTGAAGTCGTCGAGGGGTATGAACTGCCAGAGGGTTATGCGATCGACATCCGCGGCGAGGTTGCCAACACCGAGAAGGCCTTCAGCGGTGCCGGTCGCAATCTTGGGCTGGTGTCCCTGGTGGTGCTGGCGATTTTTGTGCTGCAGTTCAAGAGCATGCTGCAGCCCGCCATTATTCTTGTCGCCATACCGCTCAGCTTTATCGGCGCGTTCATCATGTTGTGGCTGACCGGTCAGCCAATCTCGTTCCTGGCGTTTATTGGCCTCACCAGCCTGATGGGGATTGTGATCAACAACAGCATTCTGCTGGTTGATGAAGGTAACCAGCTGAGGCAGCTGGATGAGAATGATGATCTTGTTGAGATTGCCGTGCGGGCAGGTGTTAACCGATTTATGCCGATCGTACTCACCTCTATCACAAGTATCTTCGGCCTTTTGCCGCTTGCCCTGGGTAACTCCATGTTCAAGGGCCTCGCGGTGGTTGTTATCGGCGGGCTGTCAACGTCGACCTTCCTCACACTGCTGTGTGTACCGGTGCTCTACTCATTGCTGACACCTGCAACCAAGGCGGCGGTGGTTACCGCCGGCTGGTCCGGCCGTTCTACGCTCGGAGAGGAATAACTACTCCGCCTGCTCCGTGGGCGCTGCAGAGGCCCGCGACTGCACAAGTTTCGCGCCGAGCATCGCAAGCGGGATCAAGGAGGCAAGAAATACCAGGTGCCACCAGACCGGCAACGCATCCCAGAACGCGAGCTGCATAGGCAGGCCCACAGCAAAGAGCGCGATACCCGCACCCAACCCAATCCAGGTCGTTTCTTTTGCGATTAGTGCAGATATGGCACCTGACACAACGGAATACACAAAAGAAAGCGTTAACGCTCCCAGCAGGTAGGGCATTGGCGTTGAACCCTCGAGCGCTTCCGGATACAGCGCAAACATCAACTGGTTACCGGCAACGTTGAATACACCCCAGATGAGTGGCGCGGCGATAACCGCTGATGCAATCCTGACTTTGGACATGTCTACCTCTTTTGTTCTTATCTAGACAGCGTCTAGTTTAATCTAGACGATGTCTAGATTACAATGCTTCTATGACCTATCACCACGGAGACCTGCCCAACGCGTTACTTGATGCTGTCGAAGCCCTGGTGATCGATCAAGGTATAGAACAGCTGTCCCTTCGGGGTGTCGCCAAACACGCCGGTGTCTCCCATGGCGCGCCTGCGCATCACTTCAAGGACAAGAAAGGCCTTCTCTCCGCTTTCGCACGGCGCAGTGCCAATACACTTGAACAGCACGTTCTGGATGCTCTCGCAACCGTGGATGAAGACGATCACGCGGGTCGCCTCACCCAGGTGGGCATGGGTTATGTCGAGTTTGCGATCAGGCACCCGGCACAGTTCCAGGTGTGTTTTCGCCGCGAGCTCCTTGACCTGAGTAACGGTGATCTCCTCGAGGCGCGAACACGGGCAGGTAAAACCCTTGATGATGTGCTGCGCCATGCTGTCGAGATGGGTGCCCTTTCCAACACGGACTACCCGGCTATCCGCATTGCGTCCTGGTCACTGGCGCACGGTTACGCATCGCTGGTGGTCGACCAGGCGCTGCCCGCTACTGATGACAAATCGCTTCGCGAGATAGCTTTTGCTGCCTTTAGCACCTATTGTCGGCATATCTTCAGGCAGTAGGACTGCAACACAGCAAGCAACATGAAGTTAAGCGGTTTGTATTACGGCTATTGGCTGGTTGGCGCTGCGTTTGTTGCACAGTTTATTGCCATCGGCATGTACAGCTACGTGCTCGGCCCCTTCATGACGCCGATGACCGAAGAACTCGGCTGGTCGCGCGCTGACTTTACGCTCACCCGCTCTATTGGCCAGATTGTTATGGCCCTGCTTGGTATCTACATTGGCGCCCGGGTGGACCGCATCGGCGGGCGCCCCATCATGTTCGTTGGGACAACGGTGCTCGCCGTTACGCTGATCCTGCATCAATATGTGGAAACCCTGTGGGGCTGGTGGATATTGAATGGCGTGATGCTGACCGCCGGTTCAGCCATGGTGGGTAACCTTGTCGTTAACGTCACCCTGTCAAAATGGTTTGTGGTCAATCGCGGTAAAGCCATTGCCTTTGCGGCCATGGGCGTGTCTTTTGGCGGCATTGTGTTGACACCGCTCGCCACCTGGCTGATCGATGAAATCGGCTGGCGCATGGCCTGGGTTTGGCTCGGCGTGATGGCAGCAGCCTGCCTTTACCCGGTCGCCTTCCTGATCAGGCGGTCACCTGAAGACTACGGGCTGCACCCGGACGGGATGAGCGAAGCTGATGTGAATGCCGGTGCCAACACACAGGCGCAAATAGAAAGTGCTAATACACATACCCGGGCGGAGGCGTTGCGGACGTTTTCTTTCTACGCGCTAGTCATCGCATTCGGCTTTTTTACGATCAACATCGTTGTGGTGATTTTGCACTCTGTACCCTATCTCACCGATCACGGGTTCTCCCGTAACGAGGCAGCGATGTCGATGTTTATTGCGTCGATTCCAGCGATGATCTCGAAACCCTTCTGGGGCACGCTGATCGATCGCTATCCGGCAAAACCTCTTGCCGCTATTTCGGCGTCTGTGACCGGGGTTTCCCTGTTTCTCATCATCTATGCGGTTAACGCCGACGTGCTTGTGTGGATCTATGCGGCTTATGTGCTGCTGGGGCTCGGCTGGGGTGGCATGATCCCGATGCAGGAGGTCATCTGGGCCTCGTTCTTTGGACGTAAACACATTGGAGCAATAAGAGGTGCGGGTATGCCCTTCACCCTTGCATTGGGGGCGGTGGCGCCATGGGCCGTGTCCTATTATTACGACTTGTTTGGCACCTACGATGGCGGCCTGATCACCGTTGCAACGCTGAACGTGATATCCGGCGTGCTGATTTTTCTCGTTCCCAAACCGGTCAAAAAAGAGAGTGACGCAACATGAATGAGCCAACCTACGGGCAGGGAGACACCTCGTTCAGGACAGCGGGCGGCGAAGATGGCGTGCACCAGCTTGTTGTCGGTTTTTACGACGTGATGGCCACCCGTGACTACGCGGCGACAATTCTCGCCATGCATCCGGAAGACCTCTCTATTTCCATCGACAAGCTTTATCGGTTCCTTTGTGGCTGGCTCGGCGGCCCGAAACTCTATTCGGAAAAATATGGCGGTATTGCGATTCCACCGGCACATGCACATCTTCCAGTCACTGACGATGATAAAGAGGCGTGGCTCAGGTGTATGCAGGAAGCGGTGGAAAGGCAACCTTATCCCGATTCATTCAAAACTTACCTGATAGAACAGCTTGCAGTGCCTGCAGGACGAATTGTGCAACTCAGGAAAAACATGGATCGCCAGAACAGCAATTGATCAGTGATTTGTTGACCACCGTTATTTTGGTAGCCTTCCGATCGGAGAGGCACGAGATCCGGTGGTCTCCGCGGCCTTCAAAGCCGTTGTGGTGTTGTTGAAACGCCAGGTGGGTTCGACTCCTACCCTCTCTGCCAAACACTCACTACGTTTCCACGACTATTCATCTGCCTTCGCTTTACTAGTGGTAAGGCGCTCCCTAACATGGCGCCCGTGGAGTTAACCTGAAATTACTATGAATAAGCACTTCAGGGTTTTTGTAGAAAGGATCCTACTGACAGCAGCGTTTTGCCTGCTTCTTGGTTGTGAACAGCAAAACCAGGAGCAGGAATGGCGTTCCAATACGGCGGCCGAGGCACCTGCCAGCGCCGTTGTTGAGACAACGATTACCATCGGGGACATCGATCCCGATACGCCAACGGCAAGAATGCAACGCATCAGGCCACTCGCTGATGCGATGGCCAACTACATGGGCCGGGACCCCAGCGCGGTCAAGATACGTATCGCGAGATCTATTGATGAGATTTCCCAGCTGATCATGTCGGGGGAAGTTGATCTTTATGTGGACAGCAGCTATCCGTCGATGCTGGTCGGGGAGAATGCAGACAGCGTCATATTGCTGGAATCACCCGTCAACGGATCACGCACCTATCGCAGCCTGCTGGTTACGCAGGCAGGCAGCCAATACACCAGCCTTGGTCAATTAGATGGCCTCACCGTAGCACTGCAGGAACGATATTCAACCTCAGGCTACCTGCTGCCAGCCGCCATCCTGGCCGGCGAAGGATATGAACTGGTTCATGTGAATGACTATCGCGAAACCTTTTCACCTGGCACTGTCGGTTACTTCTATACAGGCGATGAAGAGAACACGCTTGCGATGGTGCGTAAGCAACTGGTGCCTGCGGGCGCGCTCTCCAGCGAAGATTACGACCAACTTCCTGATGATGTGAAAAATGACATCAGGGTGATAGCTACCAGTGACGAAGTGCCGAGAAAACTTCTGTCGATCCGAAAAGACCTCGATCCCGCACTCGTGGAAGACATACGCAAGGCCCTGCTATCGATAAATGATGAGGACCGCAAACAGATGATCGCCAGAAAGAGCTGGAACTGGGAGTTCCTGCCGCTGGATGAGCAGAGTGAGCGAGGCCTCAGCGCGATCCGAGAAATGATTACCGTGACCCGCAACCTACCTTGAACAAGCGACTTTTCGGCAATATGCGGATTCCGCCGGAGCGCCAGCCAACGCTGCTGGCGGTCCTGTTGTCGATTGCCTCAGTGGTTGGCGTTGCTGTATTCCTGTACGGCGAATCACAGCGGCGCGTAAACGCAGTCTTTCATGAAGCCGAACGCCAGGGAGAGTTCCTCTTCAACACCATGAGTCAGCAGGTATCAGACTCACTGTATTTCGATGACATCGAACGCATCCGTAAAGATACCGATGTACTTACTGCCCAGCAGCAGGTGCGCCGTATCGCCATCTTTACAGACAACGGCCAGTTTCTTCTCGATACCAACCAACCGAAAGTCCCCGAGGGGTAGATTGACCACCAGATTCTTGAACTGGCGATGAACAACCCCGGCATCCACAATCGCTGGCACGCCCAGCACCTCGAGTTTGTCGGCTCGATCGATTTTGATGGCACGCCGATGGGGGGCATGTATTTCGAACTCGATGTCGGCGCACAGCTGCGTAATGCCGAGCAGGCGATTAACGAACAGCTGATCGGCGGGCTGGTGCTTGTCCTGCTCGCTTCGGGGTTGAGTTTTGCCATGGCGAGAACGAGTGGCGCGATGCGTTCGTTGCGTGCGGCCGAGGCGAACTTCCAGGCGTTGATCGAACAGTCACCCCTGCCCTACGCGATTTTCGAAACATCCGGCAGTATTCGCTACTCCAACCCGGCGTTCAGGGACCTGTTACGTAAAGCAGGTGCTGAGTTTGTACTCGATGAGAGATACAACGCCGTGCACGACACGAGGATTCGTGAGAGCGGGCTCTTGAAACTCCTCGGCAAGGGTTTTGCTGACGGCCCGATAACGGTTAGACCGTTTCGATATGAACTCGTTGATGCTGAACCCGAACAGGACGAGCTGTGGATCCAGGCGGTGATATTCCCTCTGGAAAACGAAGCCCTGGACGCACCGCAGTATGTGGTGGTGCTTGAAGATATCACCGCGTCCAAGCTTGCAGAGATCCAGCGTGCAGAGTTGGATGCCAGGATTCTGCAGAGCCAGAAGCTTGAGGGCCTCGGCGTCATGGCGGGTGGTATCGCGCATGATTTCAACAACCTGCTGACACCCGTACAGGGCAACGCTGAACTCATCCAGAAACTGGCACCACCGGATTCCAACCTGCGAGACTTTGCCGGTTCCATCATTCGCGCTTCCACCCGCGCTGCTGATCTGTGTGACCAGTTGCTCGCCTATGCCGGCCACGGCATTCAAACCAAGACCGCCACCAACATTTCAAACGAGGTGCGGGAGATGAACGAACTGTTCAGGACGTCGCTCGCCAAGAAAACGGTGCTGGTGCAGGAGTTAAGCGATGGCCTGCCGCCGGTCATGGCAGACCAGACACAACTTCGCCAGATCATCCTGAACCTCCTGATCAATGGCTCTGAGGCACTTGATGACAAGCCCGGTACCGTCACCATCACAACAGGTGTGACCGACCTCTCGCAGGAGCAGGTGCAGACCCTGCTACCGGCATCAGAGCGGACCGCGGGTGAATACGTTTACCTCGAAGTGAGGGACAACGGTCACGGCATGGATGAGGAAACGCAGGAGAAACTTTTCAATCCGTTCTTTTCCACCAAGTTCACCGGACGTGGTCTTGGCCTGTCCGCGGTGATTGGTATCGTGAGCAATCATGCCGGTGGCATCAGCGTTGAATCCACGCCTGGCGTTGGCTCAACCTTTACCGTCTACCTGCCGAGTACACCGCTACCCCGGGAGAGCACACCTGGTCTGCAGACGGCTTCCGACGGCGGCGCTTACGGCGGGACCGTCCTGCTTGTTGACGATGAAGAAAGTGTGCTGGAGGTAGGTGTCAGCGTGCTTGAATCCATGGGCTTTTCTGTCATTACCGCAGTGAACGGCGAGGAAGCCCTGCAGATCTTCAGGACCCGTCATGAGGACCTGGTTTGTGTGTTCCTGGATATGTTGATGCCTTCTCTCGACGGTCGCGAGACGCTCACCGAAATGCGCATCATCGCCCCTGATATCCCTGTGGTGATCGCGACGGGATACACCAGCAGCACCGTGGCGCAATCACTGGCCAATGAACCACAGGTTATCGTGATGCAGAAGCCCTACCAGATTGCTGACCTGGAGGATGCCCTGCACCGGCTTTCCCTGACGAATCAGGACGAAGAAGCCACCGCCTGAGGATTAACCGCCTTAAAGAACCAGACTTCTGAAGGTCCTTCAACAGGTCTCGGACCGAGCGTCTCAGGCGCCACCCAACCCCGGGTCAGGCGTTCCATTTCCAGTTTCAGCAACTCTACCTCCTCGGCATCGTTCACACGCACCAGTTGCCGTGGATAAATTCGATTATCGATACGGAGCCGCGCACCTCCATCCCCTGCCGCTTTGATATGCCAGTCCTTGACCAGGTAGATCGCATTCAGGATCCAGCGGGTCCGGCCTTCAAACCTGCCCCACCCAAATCCAAGGTCACACGGGATGTACAGCGAACCGTCCAGGTACAGTGCACCGGTAAGCCTGCTGCTTTGATCGCCGGTCAGTTCAACTTCCACCAGCATGGGTGCGCTACGCTGCAGCTGAATTCACCGCCTGTTTCTACCAGCCAGTCAACTTCACCTTGGAAGACCTCGCCGCTCGTAAACTCACCTCCCTGGAGAGGGCCGAGGGGACCATCTGCCATCCTTGCCATAGCGAACAACCCGGTGACAGCCAGTACAAGCAAGGCAATGATACCCAACACTATCTTCCACCACATGCCATCTACCCCTCTTTCCGTTTCCCGGGTAGACGAAAGGTGATAGAGAATATTGTTAGAAAAGTTTCTCAGGGCATACAGATTTTGCGCCCCACGCCCCGGGTCCCATAAAATGCGGCCTGTAGTCAGGTACTGCATAGGTCGTAAGCCATCTGCTTGCTGGTAAACCAGCGAACTCGCACAGGATTCCTGACCAACCCACAAGTTCACCCCGGCTATGAACCGACGGTGAAGAAAATGGGAGTCTCAAGGGGTTTACGTGCGAGGTTTGCGGAAGCTGGTGTGCGATTTGGCGATGAGGTGTGAGGACAGAAAAGTGTGTGACACTTTTTGCGGAGGCTTTGGTTGTGGGATATGGGCTGGGGTCGTTGTGAGTGAGGTTATGGGATGAGTTGGGCGTCGCGGCATGCGGTGGTAGTTGGTGGCAGCATTGCCGGGTTGGTGACTGCGCAGGTGTTGTCGCGTCATTTTGGCGCGGTGACGGTTATTGAGAAGGATGGCCTGACGACAGCGCCTGGGGTGCGTAAGGGCGTGCCCCAGGGTAGTCATGTGCATGGTTTGCAGGGGCATGCGCTGACCATGTTGGAATCGCTTTATCCCGGCATCAAAGACGACCTTGTGTCACGTGGTGCAGTGTTGATCGATTTTGGGCGCAGCATCCGGGCGTATCTTGCCAAAGGCTGGGCGCCAGCGGCTGGCCCGGGCGCGCGCGGGCTTTCCATGACGCGTCCTTTACTTGAGCAGGTAGTGCTGGAGCGTACGCTGGCAGCGGGTAATGTCACCTTTCTTGACCATACGCTGGTCAAGGGTGTAACCGGCGATGGCTCGCAGATTTCAGGGATTCGTTACTTGCGCGACGGCGAGACCGGCGAGTTGGATGCTGACCTCATTATCGACGCATCCGGTCGCGGCAGCCGGTTTCCAGGATGGCTTGAGGGGCTCGGTTTCCCAAGGCCGGACAAGTCTCGCATCCATGTAGACGTTCGTTACGCCACCTGCCTGTATGAGCGTCCTGCCGGACCTGAGGGTGAGCACGGGATCGTTGTTCGCCATTACCCCATGGACAAACTGGGCGCAGCGCTGTTGCCGGTTGAGGAAGACCAGTGGCTGCTGTCACTGTCGGGTCGCTTCGGTGTTTATCCCGGCAAGGATCACGTTGCGTTTCTGGACTCAGCGCAGAGCCTCGTCATCCCCGATGTATATGACCTGCTTGCAGAGCGCCGACCGACAACTGAGGTCAGCGCATACACGTTCTCTCACAACGAAGTCAGTCATTTTGATGCCGCGCGTCTGCCGCGTGGATACGTTCCTGTCGGTGATACCGTCATCGCGCTGAATCCCCTTTACGGCCAGGGTATGACATCTGCAATCTTCCAGGCATGCCTCATGGACGACAGTCTTAAAGACTTCGCAGAAAACGACTTTCATGAGGCGCATCTGTCGCGCATCAATGAGTTTTCGGGCCCACCCTGGAAGCGGGCAGTGCTCGGCGACACGATCTTTAACGAGGCAAGCGGCGATATTCCTGACAATGTTGATCAGTGGCGCCAGGAGGAACGTGACCTGGCCGCGCTTGCTGCATCGGACAAATCCATCGCCAACCTGATCTTCCAGGTTGCACAATTTGCCGAACCGGCGTCCCGCCTTGATGAGCTCATCGTCAGTCCATGATGTGTCGATAATGCGCCGATGATGTTAAGCACAGGCGATGGTGTAGGATGAGCCCCGGGGAGGCTATCCCCTCGATGGAGAAGTGTTATCAAGTTTAAGGAGGCGATGCTTGCCCACCCCGTGTGGGTGATCCTCGGTCTTGCTGGCCTGTTTTTCCTGCCGGTGCTGGCCGGCGGCACCTTTTATGCGTTTGACGTTCTCTACCAGCATCCTCCCTGGCTTGCTGACGTCACCGTCCAGAACCGACTGATTACAGACCCCGTCAATGTTTTCTTCATTGGCCACCAGACCTTCCAGGCCGCTGTCTCAGAAGGCGCCTGGCCCTACTGGTCATCGCTGCTGGGTGGTTCGCCCGCCTCTGCTTACTCGGCGTCACCGTTTCAGCTGGTGCTGTTCTCGTTGCTGCCTATCACCACTGCCCATGACCTGCTGCTCTTCATCCATGTTGTCGGGAGCGGTGTCGCGGCGTTTGTTTACCTGCGCCTCTTGGTGAGCACACCGTCAGCATTGATTGGCGGCATCACGTGGATGTTTAACGGCTACCTGATGGTGTGGCTGCAGTTCGAAAACGCCTACATGATCGGCATGACACTGCCGATGTCACTGTACTTTATTGAGAAATGGCTCGAGTCTGCATCAGCCATCCATGTACTGGGGGCTGCGATAGGTCTGTCGCTGGCAACCTGCAGTGGTTATGCCCATCTTTTCATCTTCCAGATGTTGTTTACCGGTGTGTACGTCGGCTGCAGGATCCTGATGTTAATGAAAGATCCTGCTGACATGTTGAAGCTCGCCGCAGGTCCGCTGCTGGCACTGGCCATCTCATTCACCACAGGTGCGCTGTTTTACACGACGCATCTCTCCTGGCAGGAAGAAGGCCAGCGCAGCGAAAGCAGTTACGAAACGTTCTACGCGGACACCGGCAAACTCGCACCGCATTATCTTCTCACTTATCTCTTCCCGGACTTCTTCGGCAGTCACAAGGCAGAACACGGCTATTTCGCCTTCCCTCCCAAACCCGACGCACGCAAGTACACCTACAACAACTACAACGAATTGAACCTTTACACCGGTGTACTGCCATTGCTGCTCGCATTGATCGCAATCCCGCTTTGCGTCCGGCATCGCATGGTTGCGCTTTACACGGGTGCCACAGCAGTCACGCTGTTAATGGCGATGGGTACCTGGCTGTTTTATCCGTTTTACGCGTGGGTGCCTGGACTTGGGCTTTCTACGCCAACCAGGGTGCTGTACCTGACCGGGTTCTTTGTCGCCGTCCTGGCGGCTTTTGGTGCAGAGCGATTAAGAAGCGGTGAGGCACAACGCAGTACCTATATTGTTGTCGCCACAACGGGCCTTATTGCGCTTGCCGTGGTTACGCTTATGCAGTTCGAAAGCGTTCAACGCAACCTTATTGCCGGTTACCTCAGTGGATTCGACGTGGCCTGGGAAACTGTTCAGCCTATGATCAGCGATCACTTTGGATTGACCGGTTCGGTCCTGGTTAAACCAGTCATACTGCTGCTGGCGAGCACAATCACCCTTATTGCGTGCCTGCGATTGCCCTCACAGCGCGACACCATAGCCCTAGTCATGGCCGTGGTGATCTCGGGTGACCTTGCCTGGTACGGTCTCAGCTACAACACTGTATCTGATCCTGAAGAGGCCTTTCAGGAAACCCCGGGGCTTGCTTACTTGAAAGGAGATCCCGATATATTCCGCGTTGGTGTACATCCGGCCTTCATGCCCAACACCATCCGTGGCGCAGGTCTCGACGAGGTATCCGGCTATTCATCTTTTTATGATCCACGTTACGGCGATCTGTTGAACATGGTGAACGGCACTCCTGGTGTCTCCTCGCGCTTCCTTAACATCAGCGATCCCACACACCCGCTCCTGGGTCTGATGAACATGAAGTACTGGTTACAGCCAGCCGGCAGCACTCCACCCGCTGGTTTTAGAAAGGTGTACGACGGCGAAATGCTGGTAACGCGTAATCCCGATGCGCTGCCGCGCGCTTTCCTGGTGCCTGCTGCCGTCAGGATTGATGACCGTGATGAAAGACTCGCGAGACTTGCGGCCGGTACCCGCGAGACCTTCATGTCAGAGCTGATTGTCGAGACAGCAACGCCTTTAACCGAAGGGGCAGCCACCCCCATTGGGCGTGATGTATCCACATCACTTTCAAGCAATCACCTGTCCTTCCAATTCAGTTCACCGCAACCGGCCTACCTTTTTGTCGCCACAAACTATCACCCATCCTGGCAGGCATCACTAAATGGCGAAAGCGCAGAGGTCATCAGGGCGAATCATGCGTTTATGGCTGTGCAGGTTCCAGGTGGTGATCACCAGCTGAGGCTTGAATTCATCAATACGCCTTACGTGCTGGCTACCTGGATCAGTATCGCCGCATGGGTTCTACTGCTTGGAGTTACCATGCTGATGTCGGTGCGATCCGCGAGAGAAGTTAAAAACTAGACGTGTTCTGCTGAAGACACGGGCAAGTAGAGCGTAATACTGGTGCGTGGTTCGCTCGCTTTAAAATCCACGATGCCGCCATACTCTTCCAGCATCGCGAGCGCTATCTCAAGCGACGCGGTGGCCTCGTCGTCGGTCGCCAGTTCACGCCCATCCACGCGATTCATGGCGACCATCACGTGTTCGTGATTCACCCAGTGTCCATCATCGGCGAGCTCAAAGGCCATGAATCTCTCCGCATCATGTTGCGACAGCGCAGATACGTCAGTTCCCTCGACCAGGCTTAAAAACAGGGATACACGCGCACTGGCAGGCTGGCCCGCGGCGGCATAACGCAGGAACATGAACAGCAAGGTCGACAGGTGCACCTCGTCCATCTCGGTTCGTGTGTCGTCAACCTGGTAGTCAAATCCAAACTTGATCGAAGGGTAAAGCTCCTTGAGATCATCGATAAAGGTTGATGCCGTAAACTCCGTGATAAACCTCTTTACCGACATCAGTTTGTCTCTGCGCCTGACATCGTGCGTTGCGGCCACCATGCGATCCATCAGCGAATCGAGCAGCAGTTCCCGTTTGGTGCCGCCCTGCTCCCTCAGGCCATAGGCAACCATACCAAGGCGCTTCAACTGATCCGCACGATAGGCTTCATCGCTGAGCGCCCGGCTCTTGTCTTCTGCCGCACGACGCAGTTTCTCCTGTGTGCTTCGCTCGATCGTGGTGCGTTTCAGCAGGCTGGACTGCTGATCGATGGTTCGAAACGCAAACCCGAACCGCTGCGAGACCAGGATGCTCTGCAGCAGGATGCAGAAGAAGGTGCCGTATTGCAGTTTGATACTGGCATCGTACAAGGCGTTATTGACGAGGATGTCATTGACGGCGGTATAACCAAGCACGAGACACCCTAACCCGAACAGGATGCTGCCCGACTTGCCGCGCACCCCTGCCACCGCAACACTGGCAAGCCCATGCACAATCGCGAGCACCGTCACAACCTGGTAGGCAGGAACAAGTTCGGTTGCGAGCTTGATTGGCAGCAGGCTGCACAGCACCGCGCCTGCTATACCCGCAGTCCAGAAGGCGCGGGTCGACAGTACCGGCACCTCGGCTGGAAAAAGACTGCGCAGGAACCCAAGGAACACGGGCACCGTGAAAAACCAGGTTGTGTATTCGATCCTGGTCAGCAACTCAAACGGCAGTCCGGGGATAATGGTGTGGATATAGCGTTCATCAACCAGCAGCACGCGCGCACCAACCAACAGACAGAACACACCGAGATACAGGCCTGCGGTGAAATCTCGGCGTGACGCCCACAGCCCAAGGTTATAGAGCGCGGTGATCAGGATGGCGCCGAACAGCATCAAGTCCAGCGCAATGGCGTTCTGCCGCTCGCTGATCATCACCTCATCCGAACCCAGTCTGATCACCTCCCACAATCCTGCACTGCGGTGATGGAAGTTTGCGACCCGAAAGATCAACTCAATCCGCGTTGATGACGGAGTGAAGCGCACCACTTTTGGCTCATAGGATGGCAATGTATCGGCAGCGGATTCACCAAGTGCACCTACCTGGGTGACCAGCCTGCCATCAATACTGAGTTCGTAGGCAGAACCTATCGATAACAGCTTTATCGCAAGCGGTTCGACCACCGGGACAAGGATGGTGAGCCTGAACGTCGCCATACCATCGCCGCCAGGTACACCTTCGTAATCGTTCCAGTATGCTGGCACCTCAACGTACTGCGGTACCGACTGGTCCATCAGGAATGAATGCGAATCCCGAAGTTCTCCCCAGTAAAACTCCCACTGACCCCGCAGATCTACTCCGCCATCCCGGTCAAAGCTCCAGTTGGTCAGGTCGATCAGTCCCTCACGTGCTCTTGGGGGTTCAGGGTCTGCAGCAACACTTAAGAGCGGCAGGAAAAGTGTCAGCAGCAGCGTCAGGCGCACTGCAAGCTTTCGCCGGACAGCGATCAGCAGCATTGGTGAGCTAGGCTTCGTCTGCGCTCGCATCCGCCTGCATCGCCTCGTCAGCTTCGGCCATCAAAGATTCAATACCGCTGTGCCGGTCAGGGTCATATTCAATAGCACCCATGTCATAGATCAGCTCAAAGGGAAGATTCATGTTTTCTTCCCTTATCGCCTTGGCAAGGTTGTTAACAGGTTTTTCCAGGCCCTCTGTGCCTGTTCCCGTGAGCAGTACGTAAAACTCACCAGCACCTGCTCGCGCCACAACGTCCGAGTTTCGGAACTCGGCCAGTAGCAGCTGACCAACATCGGTTAACACCTTGTCACCGGCATCTCGTCCAAAATCATCGTTGAGGGAACGAAAAGCGCCCAATCTCACGTACATCAGGGTCGCCGCTCGCTCGACACGTTTGCAGAGCGCAATCGCGTGATCGCCAATCATCTTGAAGCCGCGCCTGTTCGAAAGCCCTGTGAGAGGATCCGTGGTGGATTGCGCATGCGCGTGAAACTCATCTTCGAGCAACCCAGCAAGCTCTACCAGACGCGACAGGTCCTCATCCGAGGGATAACGTGGTTTTGTATCACCAACACACAGCGTACCAACGCAGACACCCTGCACGTTCAACTTAACACCTGCGTAGAACCGCATGTGGGGCTCACCCACCACAAAAGGATTGTCCCTGAAGCGCCGATCCTCCAGCGCGTCCTGTATCACCATCATCTTGTCTTCGATGATGGTGTGTGTGCAGAACGAGTCGGACCGTTTTGACTGTTTCGCTGTAACACCCACAGAAGACTTGAACCACTGTGTATCATCGCCAACGATGCTGACAAAGGCGATAGGCACCCCCATCAGCTGACGGGCAAATCGCGTATAACGATCGAATCGTTCTTCAGGTGGGGTATTGAGGAGTCCCAACGAGCGTACTACCGCCGCCCGTTCTTCCTCGTTAGCAGGTTTTGGGAAATCAGCCATGTATGGCACACCGGTTATTTAAGCGTCAATGCAAATGCAATAGTAACCGGAATCAGGGATCAGGTACGATTTTTCAGGTAGCTCGCCTTGATGAGAATCAGCCCGTCACTGGCAAAGGTAAAGAGATCACAGCCATCAACTTCAATCGTCTCGCCACCAGACCTTGTTCCGCAGAAAGTCCACTCAGAACAGCCGCGGTCACCACCAACGAAGTGTGAACCGTTTTCAAACCGAACATCCGGAATATCACGCCAGACCTCTTGGAATCGTTCCCTCACAACTGCAAAACCTTCGAACCTGGTCCCGAAACGCTCGCTGCCACCGCCTGTCTCAAAGACGGTGTCCTCAGTGTGATATGACATGATGCGATCGATATCGTGATCGTTCCACGCATTGGAGTATTCAATCAGCTCATCACGAGTCATAGCTCAATGCTCTTTGACTAAAGGAAAGCAATATTGCCTCTTTCCGAAGGTAGTTTCATGCATTACGGCACGAGGGCAGCAACCTCCTCGTTGCCGCGACCATCCAGCCAGCCTCCAACAGCCTGTATGGGTCGCTGGGTGTTTGCGTCTTCAATCCAGGCCGCGATTGCTGTTGCCCGCTTGTCAGCAGCCACATCAAATCGCCAGGGACCGTCACCCTGCTTAAGCTCATGCTGCAGAACAACAAAATCATGGCGCAGTGTCCTGTCAGCATTCTCACCACGCGTGATGTAGTTCTCAATACCTGTGCCGAGCAGCGCAACGTGCGCAATCGGTTTACCGGGGTTTGATGAACCGGCTTCCAGCGTAAGAGAGATGTTTTGACCTGACACTTCAAGCGTCAACACACCAGGATGCGTACCCTCCAGCAACGGATTTGCCGGTATCGGAAATGGCTGGCGCTCAAGCAGGCCTCGCCACTCAAAACCGTTGATCAATACGCCTGGTGTATACACCGCCGAGAGATTGCCAACCCGTTTATGCTCACGCTGCCTTTGCGAAAATACAGCGCTCGAAAACTCGTCACGCCAGCCCAGGTAGTTCCAGTAATCCACATGAAAACTGAACAGTACAATCTCGCGCCAGAGCAGCGGGTTATCCACAAAACGGCTCAGCCAACGGTCGGCACGCGGGCAACTGGAACAGCCTTCAGACGTGTACAGCTCTATGAGGGAGACTTTTGCTGCGCCGGACGAGATGACCTGGACGTGCTCATCCTCGGCGTGAGCCAGCGAGCTAAATGAGGAGATGTAAAAGAGAGTCGCGATGCACAGCGCATAGCGCAGTGTCGACAAGGAAAAAAGTAATACAGTGTTCATGCACTGTAAGACCCGGTTTCTCGAAAATTGTTACAAGCTACTGTTACAAGCTAACGGGGTTTCATCTCAAACGCGGCAAGACAGTCGTCGGTATCTCGATAATAGATGAGCAGGTTTGACGGACTGGTGAACACACCCGTAAACCCGGCTACAAATCCGCCACTGTTATCCATCAGTCCGAACAGCAGCAGGCCGCCATCAAACGTCAGCGCCTCAGCAGCCGCAATGATACCGGCATCGACGAGATTGCCTCGCCCCCTGAATGTGCCGTCAGGTGTGATCTCTGCGACAAGGTTGATGTCATTTTCACAACTGTTTGCACGCGGCCCACGTTGCCGTTCACCAACGCCTTCCCAGATACCCGTCACATCGGCGATCGATACTGGCATGGCCGTACTCTCGGCACGCTCAAAGCAGGAGAAGTTAAAGAAAGTTTCGCCGTTAACAAGGTTCAGGTTAAGGAGTTTCAGGCCATCCTCACTCTGGATTTCAAGGCTGGCCACGCCATCCCAGGCGCCAAAAATACCGACCAGTTCTTCCCGCGTGATCCAGACCTGTTCCTTTGGCGCAAGTGAAGCTCGCAACAACTGCCCTGCTTCACCAATGACCTCACCGTTGACGTCCCGCATCGTACCTGTGATGCCAAGCAGCCGCGTTGTATTGGTATTGATCAGTCTTACGAACGGGCGATCAGAGCCGGTGCCGTCAAGATTGTGAATGGTCTGCTCGGCAACACAGTTGGTGTTACTGACGAATCCGCTCTGGCTGGTCAGTCGGATCATCACCTCGAACCGCGTGTCACTGAAAACCTCAAGCATTGCAGGTCCCTGCCAGGGCTCAATGCCAAAGCGTGTTTCAAGATCACTCGCCGTAAGAATCAGCCGCCCCCTGGGAGAAACCGGCACGTCAGACAGCGCGACACGAGTTGACCCGAGTTGCTCACCGGTACCTGCATACAACGTACCTGTGAATTCAGCCGCAGTTTCAGTTGCATTGATGACGTGTAACTCTGAAACATTGGCACTGGAAGAGTTGGTAATGAGATAGGCCCTGCCGACGTTGATTGCGTTCACATCATCTGTATCCGCGTTGTCGCCAATCCCGTCAGCGTCACTGTCTATGGTTTCCGTGGCGTCGAGGGGGAATGCGTCTTCCGTATCGACAACACCATCACCATCGTCGTCGCTGTCCGCATTGTTGCCAATACCATCGCTGTCGGTATCAACCGACTCGCTCGGATCCTCAGGGAACGCATCCTCAAGGTCAGGTACACCATCACCGTCGGCATCGGACTGTGAGTTATCCGTCAGTAACCTCTGGGATGCTTCAGCGTCCACCCGCCCTGCACCGGAGGTGTTGTCGTCACCTGGTGTACCCAGGTCAACCGCACCACGGGTCAGCGCACTTTTGATGGTGGCAGCAGATGCATCCGGTGCTGATTCAATCAGCAGCGCCGCTATTGCTGCCACGTGTGGTGCTGCCGCGGAAGTACCAAAGAATTCGGATGGGAAACCACCTGCCCCGGTCACACTCACACCATCAATCGCTGCAAGATCCGGTTTCATCCGGTCTTCACGGCGAGGGAAATCGATACGCGCCGGTCCAAGCGAACTGTAGAAGGTTACTTCATCATTGCCTGGCTCGGTGGCGTTGATGGCCGCCACGGAGATCGCTGCAGGCACGGCACTGTGGCCAAAGGTACTACCCGCCTCTACCACGTACTGCTGTGCCATATCAGCACCAAACACCATCATTTCAATTCGGCGTGCTTCGCCCGAGAACCGACCAACCAGCAGGTTAGCCCGGATCGTTTCATCAGACGGGTTGTGGTAACAGAACGCTTCAAGCGGATCACCACTGCCGGTCTGTGGCAGGCGGCTGGCTGTCAGAAGGTTTTCTTCAGCTTCATCGAACAAAAGCAGGTCGTAATCGTTGCTGCTTGCACCGTATTCATCGTTCCACTGCAGCACCGTGACAAGGTAACCGTCCGGGCCGATCAGCACACCCATGGTTTCATCCGAGGTGCTTTCCGCGGTTCGACCGAAGTTGTGGAACGACGAGGACTCAAGAAAATCAGCCTCGTAGTGGCGGTGAGCAAAGTTACCAGCTGATGACACGTAAACAACCCGATCTGCAACGGCAGCAACCGCCTGCGCAAGATCACCATCTGCAAAATAGGGTTCAAACAGGAAGCCCAGATCGTCGACAATCACATCTGCGCCAAAGTCGTTGGCAAGATCGTCAACGCGCTGGATAAACTCGAGCGACGTGCTGACCGCGCCCATCGCCAGCGTCGCTTCAGGCGCAATGTCGTGAATGATCTCCATCATGGCTGTACCCTCGTTGCAGGTGTAGCCGGAATCACACTGGCTCCTGTCACCATCACGACGGGTACAAACCCCGTAAGAGGTAATACCTTCAGGCAGGTCGCCGGTTGCAACGGCATCCTGCCGATTGTTGGCACCGTCAGAAATCACCCCGATTTTCACGCTGTTGCCGCTGAGTCCCAGCTCCTCAGTTTGTCGCCGAGTAGAATGGCGTCACCTTCGGTCAGGCGACTGCCGCTGTTCACCGTTGCATATCTCGGCAGAGCAACGCGCTGCACAATGTCGAGCGAAGCCAACCTGCCTGACCGCATCAAGCGGTAGCCAGCCCTGGATCATTTGCATGGACTGGTTGGTAATCTCCACGGCAAGTCCGAGGCCTGCCAATTGGTTCAGGGTGTCCAGGCTGAGATCAGCGACTTCAAGGTAGACCTGTACACGCTGATTGTCGTCCACTCTGGCGTAAGAATAAGTCTTTTTAATCAACGTTTTAGGTTGATTATCTAATGTTGTTTCACTTTCTATCAGTTCAACAAGCGCGGCAGAAATCTTGGCCTCAGGTGCCAGTTTGGGCACGTTGGCTTCTGCGCTCGCCAACATGGCAGCCACATCGCGGCTGGGAGAGCCCTGCCCTGCCTCTGGCTCATCGGAGGTAGCCTCATGAGGCGTGTATTGTGGTGGCTCGCTGGCGCGTGATACCTGGGGGGAATGCTCGATCTGTGCAGCTGACATGCCAGCCGGCGCTGACAGCAGCTGGGCGGGCGCAGGGCGCAACATATACAACGCCGCCGCCAAAGCGAACAGCGATAATACAGTACCCCCTACAATCAATCTGCTGAGCATTGTCAAAACGTTCCTAAAAAGCCCCCTTTTTCAAAGGGGCAATCATTCTAGCTAAAAGACCTTTGTATTCAACGGATTAGTTTCGTTTTCATTCCATCTACTTTAAGCATCTTTCATGGCGCGTATCAGCATGCCATCGATACCCCGACCAACGGCCCAACGGCGTGAATATTCGGTTCATCGCAGCCTTTTTTCGGCCAACACATATAGCCCTCAACTCACCGCAAAGTACTAAACGATTTACCGGGTTATGCGTCCTAATAGCCAACAGGCAACAACGCCTGTGTTAACAAATCGGGAGAGACGCCATGAAAAAAGCGAGCTTCATTTCTTCTATTGCTGCTGCAACTTTGCTGACAACTTCACTTGGCGCAAGCGCTGCGGCCATGATCGATAACAAGGGTCGGGTAAGCGTTGCCATTGATACGGCTGGCCTGAACCTGCAGACCAGTGAGGGTCAGGAGATCCTCTACAACCGCCTTAAGCGAGCTGCTACAGAAATCTGTGGCTCACGCAGCATCCGTAAGGTTGGTTCCACATCACGCGTGCAGGAGAACCGCGCGTGCTACAAGGAAACCCTGTCCAACGCGGTTGAGGCAACCGGCATCAAGCCGCTCCAGGAACTGCACACAAACAGCTGATCCGGACATAAGCGTCTATTGGGGGAGCATCACACTTTTGGCCCCACTGATCGTGTGATGCATCGGTAGCCGGCGGTATCTACCCCCACGGGTATCGCCGGTCTACCGAATCACCCCATACACGCGAGTCGGAGTAATCCTGATAATCACCCTGTCCTGGGATTCCAGCCAACCCGGCAGATCTTCCGGTTCCTGGTAACCCGTCCCCGCAATATTGGCAAAAACGAGCTTCGTTTCTCTGAGCAGATCGTCCTTAGTGACCACTGCTTTACCTTCTATTGCCACGAAATTGAAAGGCTCCTCGTTGGTAATGATGCAAAGGTTTACCCTGTCATCTGCCTCGATACTGCGACGTTTAAACGTAAAGCCCGGTGTGCTGACCACCAGTTCATCGCCATCTCGCGCATAAGCCACCACCGAAGAGACTGGATCACCGTTTTTACGGAGATGACTGATCACCGCCCAACGGTGATGCGAAATGAATTCATCAAAAGCCTCGTTATCACCAATCATCTTCTACCTGCCCCCATGCAAACTGTTATCGTTACTGAATCAAAACAACAAAAAGAGATGCTGCCATGCCAAGACTAACAGACGCAGAGCGTGATGATTTCCTGAATACCGATGGCATCCTGATGAGGATTGCCTGCGTGCGGGAAGATGGCAGTCCCCTTGTTACGCCAATCTGGTTCATCCACCACGAGGGTGCAATCCACTTCACACCCCGGGCCCAATCAGAGTGGTTTGGCTGCCTTAAGAATGACGCAAGAGTTGCCTTGTGTATTGATGAGCAGGATCTACCCTACCGTAAACTGATTGTCGAAGGTGAGGCGGAACTGCTCTACGACATTGGTAACGACGATGCGTGGCGAGACCTCTATCTGCGCATAGCAAAACGGTATGTGCCGGAAGAAGCGGCTGAAGACTATGTCCAGAACACCATTGACCAGGAGCGCGGACTGTACCGTGTTTCGCTCGAGGGGAGCACGGTCAAAAGCTGGCGGATGCCACTCGAGGGGGAACCTGCAAATGGTATCTGGCACCAGCGATATTACGCGAGCGGTACCAAATTCTCTGACGATTAGGCGCCCCTCAATGCGTCCCTGTAAGGCGCAGGATCAAACCCAAACATGCCGTAACGCGCGGTGACCGCCTCGATCGTTTCCTCGCACCAGTACTCAGCACCTGGCTGCGGGAAGCCCATCACTGCTCGCTGCTTCAACGATGCGCCTGCAATGAGCCGCTCAAGAAACTTGTTGTCGCGGTAGGCTTTCCAGGCCCAGCCGACGTGCAGCGTGCTGATCCACTCGGCACTGGCTTTACGGTAGGTCATATTGAGGACAATTCGGCGCGTACCCGCCTTCATCGGGGTGCCGCGATGCCAGGTATCATGCCGATAAAACAGCACATCTCCCGGTTTGAAGCCGGTGTGTACTTCTCGTTCGTAGAGTGACTCGCGAAACGCGGCGAGATGCGGGCGCTCCTCGGCAAAGTAGGCTTCAGCCGACGTGCGATCATTAATGTATCTCAGGTCACCTATCCCCGGGGTATCTACTATAGGCCAGCGATAACATGCATCGTCTTTACCCTGCCTTGGCACAACCGCGGTTGACCCACCCGTCTCTTCGACGTCATCAAAATATATGATGATTTCGACCGCCTCCGGCCTGTCCCACGGCGCGGGATGCGCCAGCATATGGTTCGGATAATCAACGTGGATGCGCTGGTCCTGGTTATCCTGCACGCCTTTTTTCTGCGTGTGCCCGTACTTTGGCCAAAGATCACTCTGCGTCAGCCGGATCTCTTCTGTTGCTACACCAAGCAGCGCAGCAACCGCATCGAGCAATGGTTCGTAGAGGGTAATCTGGTTCAGCGCGGCGATTTGCGTGGGGAAATTGACGTTGCTGCCGAAGTCTGCGATGTCCCCTGCCGCGTCTGAGCCTGGTCCGGGAAACTTCTCATCAGCTGCCTGCTGGATCGCGCTGATGAGTTCGGGCGGCATCAGGCCGCTCACCAGTGCATAACCTTCATCACGCCATCGATTCACCTGCGCTGTGGTGAGTTCACCTGGGCAGCTTTCAGCATGGACTAGTTTTGAACCACTCATTTGTGACACACTCGAGCCTGATTTTTTAAGCAGCAAAAGTTAGCAGAAGGAGATTCGAATGGCAGCTTATTTCATTGCGCAGTATGTCGTGAACGATGGTGCACTCTACGGTGAGTATCAGGGTGGCGCCGGCCCTACCCTTGCTCAATACGGCGGGGAGCTGGTTGCTTTTGATGTAGCCGCAGAAACCATCGAAGGTGCGCCCCCCGGTCCACAGACCGTGATCATCAAGTTCGAATCTGTGGATGCAGCAAAAGCCTGGTACAACTCAGACGAATACCAGGCGTTTGTTGGCAAGCGACTTGAGGCAACAGATGGTTTTGCTGTTATCTCTCAAGCCATGAATGTGGGTGGTTGATTAAACCTGGCACCGCGGCGCTCAGCCGCGGTGTTTCCATGTTGCATGTAACTCCGGCAGTCCCCGCAGAATAAAACTCGGGTCTGCAACCGGCCTGCCCTTTGCGGAATCCAGGGCAAAATCCTCAAAGTTATCCATCAGCGCCATGAAGCCGATGTTTAATTCCTGACGTGCCAGCGGTGCGCCAATGCAATGGTGCACGCCTGAGCCAAATGCCATCTGAAGGCCAGCCTTCTGGCGATCAACGTCTACCTGGTCAGGGTTTTCAAACTGGCGCTCATCACGGTTGGCAGCGCCATAACGCAACATCAGCATGTCGCCTTCCTTTAAGGGATAACCGCCGAGTTCCGTATCCTTTGTGACAAGTCTTGGCAGCCCCTGGACCGGCGCTTCAATCCTCAACACTTCTTCAACAAAGGTCTTGATGCGTTTTTCGTCTCCACGAATCTGCGCCTGCAGTTCAGGGTTATCACACAACGCCAGCATCGCCCAGCCAAAGGTGCTGGTGGTTGTTTCATGCCCTGCCACCAGGAACTGGTTAAGCACACTGATGATTTCGCCATGGGTCAGGTGACGGTCTTCGTCTTCCAACTTGGAATTGGCAAGAATCGTGATCATGTCCTCACGGGGTTCCTCACGTCGCTCTTCGATCAGACGCACAAGCAATTCCTGCAGGTCATAGCCAAGCTGCATACGTTTCAGCAGCACTTCAGGCGGTACCGGTGCAATCTTGAGTCCGGCCGCTGCTGCGGTGGCAGCCTCGTAGAAAAACTCTTTGTCCTCCAAAGGGATCCCGAGGCGGTCAGAGATGATCTCGAGCGGCACCGGGAAGGCGAACATCGACATGAAATCGCCGCCGTCCGCAGCAAGCATTGTCTCAAGGTTCTTCTCGATAACGTTGCGTACATCAACTTCTGACTTTTTCACTTCCGAAACGGTGAACAGCTTTGACACCAGGGAGCGATACCGGGTGTGTTCCGGTTCATCGAGGGTGAGCATCGTCGGCGGGATATCAATCATCTTCGATTGAATCTCCATCGCTTCGGCCTTCTGCTCATCGGATAACGTCATGAACATCATCTCGCGCCCGGCACCAAGAAACTTGTCGTACTTGGAGGAAAAATCATCGGTACGCTTGATCGCTTCACGAAGCAGATCATAACGCGTCACCACGTGCAGGTTCATCTCCTGCACAAAGTGTACGGGCGCTTCATCCCGCAATGTTTTGTATGCGGGATATGGATCGATCAGGGCTTCCGGGCTGAATAGCTGTACGTCAGCGACACTCACGCTGTACCTCCTTTAAGTATTTGTTGTTAACGGTAAGGGCGTGGTTGTACCGGACATATCGCCCTTACCTTCGTCTGAATAAAGGACATGGTAGCTGCGTTTCTTAAAGAGCCACTGCCCGTTCACCTTTGTATATTCGTCAGCATAGGTTCCGATATTGAACATGCCGTTCTCGCTGCCCTCAGGGCGCAGGTGCTCAGCCAGGTACCAGCGGCCTGTCGCTGAATCACCATCGATGTCGAGCGTGCCCTGGTATACCAGCTGTACCACAAAGCTGAAGCTGCCCATGGCACCCTGCCACAGGTTCACCACGGCTTCTTTACCGGCTATCTCATTACCTCGAAGATCCCAGATGCCATCTTCGGCCCAGGTGCTCGCCCACAACTCGCCATCCCTTCGATTCACGGCATCTGCATAGGCGGATACAAGGTGGCGGATCGCCAGTTCGTCTTCAACAGGATTGGCCATCGGGTACTCCCAGGGTTATTCGGTTCGGGCAACGTCCTTGACGTCGGCAAACATGTCTCGCAGTTCTTCCTTTAACCAGGTCAGCATCCGGTCGGGCACCGGGCCTTTGGTTACGCCTCTCACTGCCATGCCTTCAAGGAGAAACAGCGTCAGCAGTGTTGCAGTATTAAAGCCGCCGGATTGGGCGAGGTCAGGAAAAACGCTCTGGGCCACCTTCGCCCAGCTTGAATCAAACTCTTCGAGCGCAGGCACCAGGATCTCGCGGAGTTCCTTATCGGTGCGGGACGCGACATGCAACTCGTGAAACACAGTAAAGAGTGGCGAATGTAGTTGCTCCCAGTAGGCGTCGATACCCTCTTCAATACGAGAATGCTCTGCGCCCTCATTGATCTTGCGTTCCTGCTCTTCGAACTGGGCCAGCCGCTTTATGTTGAGGTGGGTAACAGTCGCTGTGATCAAGGCCATGCGCGATGGAAAGTGGTGCAGCATTGCCCCTCGGGATACGCCAGCTGCCGGGCAACCTTCTCGGTGGTCGTATTGTTGTAACCGAGCTCATGCAGACATTGCAGCGCCGCATCAAGGATGGCGGTACGCGTCTTCTCACTCTTGGTCTGCTGCCAGGTCTTGTCGTTGTCGTTTTTGCTTTTGGTGAGGCCCATCTGTGTCGCTTGTCGCTCGTTGCACACGCTGAATCGCTATTCATACTAACCGCTTTGGTGAAAAACAGTCACGAGTGTCTTTTTTATGACGGTGCCCAACATCCTTCTTGTTACCAAGGGGACACCCCTTCGAGCGCGATCCCTTTTTTGCAATATTTGATGACATCAATGTTAATTGGACCCACGTGGAGCAACCTGCTGCACGCCTGTTTTTCTCCGAGGAAAATGCCGCGCCGTATGATGTCATCGTGATGTACGACATGGCGGGTATCAGCTTTGGCCCCGGTGGCCCAACTTTTGAAACCCCGGATGAAACCTACAAGGAAAACCTGCTGACGCTGCTTGCGGCTGGCAAAGGCATGGTGTTCCTGCACCACGCCATTGCCGGTTGGCCTGCGTGGGAGACCTTTGCCGAGATCGTCGGTGGCCCGCTTCCTGTATATGCCGGGCGAACTGCGAGGTTCGGCGCGACCGGACAGCGGTTATCGGCACAAGGTGGCCCATACCATCAGCAATGCAGGCGATCATCCGATAACAAGCGGCATTCCTAGTCAATTTTCCATGACGGATGAGCTCTACCTGTACGAGGTATTGAGGACAGCGTTGAACCCCTCCTGAGGAGCGACTACACATTTACAGCAGAGAACTTCTACTCCGCCACCAAGGCAGTTGCGGAAGGCAAGATGTTCGATAACGAGGGTTGGTCACACGCAGATGTTCAAACCTGGTCGGCTGGGTAAAACACTAAGGCAACAGTCCTATCGCCTACCTCCAGGGCGGCGATGACCCGCAGGCCTATGCAGACGAGCACTACAGGCAACTCATCGAGAACGCGATCCACTGGGCGGCGAGTGAGGCAGCCCACAACTGGGCAAGGCAACGTAACGGATAGTCAGATGTTCTGCGGGCAACGTTCAAAGATCTGCCGCGCACGCTCCACCGGGTCCGGGTAGCGCTCACGTAAGTCCTTGGACCGAATCTCAAGGCTTACATCAACGCCGCTGTTCCTGATCCTGTTGTATCGTCCGACCGACGCATCACCCTCACCGAGGGGGCAACGTTCGTCCACTGCGGCAACGATGTAATCCATCCCTTCTTTTTGTCGTTGATGCGGCATAGAAATCACAGGCCTGGATATACGGGAACATCGGGTCACCCAGCTCGGGCAAGTGCTCACCGGATCGGTTGAGGTGCATCTGGTCAATCAGTATGCCCGCCGTCGGATGATCGATATCGGCAATAAACGCACGTGCGGCAGCGAGTGACTTCACTTCGGTGAAAACGCCAAACTCGAGAACTATCCTGATGCGCCCGTCCGCCAATTCACAGAGGCGCGAAAATCGTCTTTTGCCTTCCCCTCATCGGGTTCACGCGAAACCACCAGCACGTTACGCGCACCGAGCTCAATGCCCGCCTCAACAACGGCGCGCTGAATCGCAGCAGGTTTGTCGAGCCAGGCGGGTTCAACATCGACCAGCGACAGTCCGGTATCGGCCAGCGGCAAGCCGGTCAGCGCGAGCGCTTTGTCATCCCAGAAAGATTCGGATCCACCCACATGCCGCAACTTCCAAAGCCTGCCTCTGCCGCAATACGGGAATATCCCAGGCATCGACATCCGGCACACATCCCGCCGCCATGGCCCACAGTCTTTCAGTCATCAGGTGTTGTCTCTGTAAGGTAAGGTGAGTTGAGGTCAGATTAAAACAATCTTGACTGACTGTTTCACCTCTCATACGCTTGCCCGTCTGGTATTGGGCTCACCACCAGCAATGGGCAATGGGCCAAACGAATTTCATCCCCACATCCTAAGAAGGAGAAAAGCATGGATCTAATCTGAAAGGCCAGGCCGCACTGGTGACCGGATCAACCAAAGGCATTGGCCGGGCGATTATTGAAGTCCTGTCTGATGAAGGCTGCAACATTGCAGTTTGTGCCCGTAACGCTGATGCAGTTTGCCGCAACCGTAGATGCAATTTCCGCTAAAGGCGTGAAGTGTGTCGGTGAAGCTTTTGACGTGAACGATGGCGATGCCTTTAAGGCATTTATCGACAAGGCAGCCGGTGAACTTGGCGGCCTGGATATTTTTGTTTCCAACGTTTCAGGCGGTAACGCTGCTGGTGACGAGGGCTGGATTAACCAGTTCAACGGTAACATCTTGACCGCTGTTCACGGTGTTGAGGGATGTACCCCGCACCTTGAAAAATCGGGAACGGCAATATCGTCATGATCTCAACAACCGCCGCACTCGAGCAGTTCATGAACGCCGGCCCATACAACGCATGAAAGCCGCGCTGCTTAACTACTCAGGTGCGCTGGCACACGAACTTGCGCCCAAGGGCATTCGCGTTAATGCAGTCAGCCCCGGCCCCATCTTCATCGAAGGCGGCTCCGGGACATGATCAAGCAGAATATGGCTGCGCTGTATGACTCGACGGTTGCCCAGATCCCACTCGGACGAATGGGTAGCGCCGACGAAGTAGCCGCCCAGGTTGCGCTGCTTGCCAGTCCACGGGCTGGATTCACCTCTGGACAAACGTTTGTCATCGACGGTTCGTTCACCAAGCGTATCCAGTACTAACGCCTTCCCGTACCTGCATGGTCACGGTCACTACTGATGTGCCGTGACCATTCAGGTGTTCCGCCCTCCATTTACCCATAAATCCCCTCGATTGACCGCAGGGTAAACATCTTTGCCTCTCCCCCGGTCTATGATAAAACAGTCATATCTGATCGTTTTAAATCAAAAATACAAACCTGAACAATCGGGTTAAACCAAAACTCATAATCAGGAGGGAGTTATGAAGTTCACTCGAACCGCACTGGCTGCGGCCGTCGCTGTGACCAGCGCCTATACCCCACTCACCGCTATTGGCCAGGAGTCCGTGCGCGTGATGGAGGAAGTGGTCGTCACATCTCGTCGCAAGAACGAATCGCAGCAGGATGTTCCACTGTCTGTGACCGCATTTGGCAGCGAAAGAATCGAGCAGCTGAAGCCAACCACACTACGTGACTTCGACGGTCTTGCACCGAACGTTTACATCGGCATGAACACCGCCGGACCTGGTGCGTCAGCACTTTACATCCGTGGCGTCGGGTATGCCGACATTGAGAAAACACAGAGCCCGCAGGTTGGCGTCATCGTTGATGGTATCCAGATCGGCTCTTCAACAGGACAGCTGATCGACGTCTTCGACGTTGAGAGTATTGAAGTCAACCGCGGTCCGCAGGGTGTGCTGTTCGGCAAGAACACCATCGGCGGCAACATCGTTGTTAACCGGGTCCGGCCACAGTTCAGTGACTTTGGCATCAACGCATCTGCAGAACTCGGTAACTACGACTCCAGCAACTACAAGGTCCGCGTAAACATCCCGCTGGTTGATGATCAGTTGGCCCTGAAAGTTGGCGCAATCCAGCGAGAGCGAGACGGTTATTACGATAACGACACGCTGAATCAGTCCGCTGGTGATGTTGACTTCCAGAGCTACACGGTCGCACTGCGTTGGGCACCGGTTGATGCGTTTGAAGCGATTCTGACCTACGACAACATCGATGACTCAAGCCAGATTCCTCCGCAGGACCCGCGCTTCGACGGTGACGATCCTTTTGTGAACCTGGCGGACAAGGAAGAGCCGACGACCTACGATGTAGACCAGGTTGGTATCAGGGCTACATGGGATATTAACGAGAACCTCACCCTGCACTCGATCACAGGTTTCCACGATGCAGAAGATGAGGTGAACCAGGACTTTGACGGTGCGGCGATCGATGGCGGTGCAAGTCCGTTTGCGCAGCTGCATACGTTGCGTACCCAGGATTTTGAAGTCTTCTCACAGGAACTGCGCCTGACCGGTTCGGTTGGGGACAACGTTGATTACATGCTGGGTTATTACTACTACGAGTCTGAACTCTCATTCCAGCAGAAAACCAACAACGTCCTGCAGGTGCCGTTTGGCCTACCACCGGGCGTACCTTGTGGTGCCGTGGTGCCTGGACTCCGGGACAACCCGAATCCAAACATCGGTAACGCACTGTGCCAGTTCCCTAACGCTCGTTCCACGCAGATTGCAGGCGAAGATGTTGAGTCAACCGCGTTTTTCGGCAGCGTCACATGGCGCCCGACAGAAGCGCTTGAACTCACCTTCGGTGCTCGTTACATCGACGAAGAAAAGGATGCTCACAACTCCTACTTCGATCACACCGATGGTACCTTTGATACCAGAGGACCAGAGTTTGAGCACGACTTTACTGGCTTCCCGACGGTGGCAGGTACAGCTTATGAAGTATCCGATGACTGGGACGACACCATCATCACTGCTTCAGGTACCTACAACCTGACTGATACAAACCGTGTCTACATCAGCTACTCGGAAGGATTCCGCTCTGGCGGATTCAGCATCCGCTCGGCGCGCCTGCCAAGTGAAGCTGCTTTCCAGCCGGAAGAAGCAGACCAGATCGAAATCGGCAGTAAGAACGAGTTCATGGATGGTCGACTCATCGTGAACCTTGCGTACTACACGCTCACCCTTGAAGGTGGTCAGTTCAGCTCAATCATCCCACTGCCACCGGGCTCCATCCCTGGCACAACAACCATCATTAACAATGGTGACGAGTCAGAACTCGATGGCTGGGAACTCGAGACGCGTTACGTGCTGGGCGACAACTGGATACTGTCATTTAACGGCGGTACGGTTGACGCTGACAACAAGGCCTTCAGCCTGCCATGCGAAATCATCGACGGCTGTGTTGGTGGCGATGCACCTGGTACACCCCGCAACTTCGGTGGTAACGACGATTCACGGCAGCCAGATTGGAGCGCTTCTTTCAACGTTGCTTACACCCGCGACTGGGGTCCCGGTACCTTCTCAGCCAACGTTGGCTATAAGAAAGTCGGCGACTTCCTGCTGGTTAACACTGGTGGTGGCGCAGACCAGCGACTGTTTGAAGGCGGTTATGGCCAGTGGGATGCCCGCATGGCTTACGACTGGGATCTGCAGGACGGCGCAAGACTTTCCTTCAGTGCCTATGGTCGTAACCTTTCTGACGAAGAATGGAAAGAGCAGGCGCTCTTCCTCGGTGGTCCTAACACCGGCTTCCAGGGCTGGGGTGCACCACGGGTTGGTTTCTTCGAGGTTAAGTACTCTCGTTAGTACCTGACTTAAAGACCAAGAAAAGGGCTGCATTTGCAGCCCTTTTTCTTTTCGTAACAAGCTGCAAAAAAAGCCGGAGATCAATATGAGCAATACTGACGTTGTCATGGCATTTATCAACGCCGTAAACGACATGAACTGGAAAACTGTCGGGGAACTCTTTGCCGACGACATTTTCTACCACAATATCCCGATGGACCCGGTCAACGGGAAGGAAGCTGCCCTCGGCTTCCTCACCAGTATGAACGCAGAATCGATCCACTGGGAGATGATCGCGATTGCTGAAAACGGCAGCGATGTCCTTACCGAGCGCGTCGACAACTTTGTACTTCCAGGAGACAAGAAACTTTCACTGCCTGTGATGGGTACGTTTGTTGTAGAGGACGGCAAGATCACGAAGTGGCGTGACTACTTTTGTATGAACCAGTTTATGGCCCAAATGGCATAAGTACCTACGATACTTATGTCATCCTGAGCGGAGCCGAAGGATCTCGACAGAGATTCATCCACTACGGTCGGAATGATTATAAAAAAAGCACGCTTGACGGTTTTTGTCCGGTTTCGCTACCCTTTCCTGATCCAGGCCAACGCGAGGAATCCGCATGTCTGTCACAACCCATAAAACCTTTTGCAGGTTCTGTCACGCCTACTGCGCCATCGAAGTTGATGTAGAAGATGGCAAGCCAATCGCCGTTCGTGGGGACACAGAAGACCCTGTCTATGGCGGGTACACCTGCATCAAAGGCAGACAGCTGCCTGAGCAGCACACCACACCTGCTCGGATCAGCCGTTCGCTGAAAAAGGGCCAGGACGGCGAATTCACGGAGATCGACACAGATCAGGCGATGGATGAGATTGCCGCGAAAATCCAGCAGCTCATTGAAGAGCATGGACCCCGCTCAATCGCCACCTATGTCGGCTCCTACGGCTACCAGAATTCTGCTGCGCTGGTGATACCGAAGGCCTGGCACCAGAGCATCGATTCACCCTCCTACTACACCTCGGTCACCATTGATCAGCCCGGCAAAAGAATTGCCGCATCAAGGTTCGGCACCTGGGTGGGTGGTACACACAAGTTCACCGATGCAGACGTCTGCATGCTGGTGGGTAACAACCCAGTCGTGTCGCAATACACACCCTTTGGCGGCCCGCCACCTTTCTCTCCTTACGCACGAATTCGTGATGAGATGAAAAAGGGCATGAAGCTGATCGTGATTGATCCACGACAAACTGAGTGTGCAAACCGCGCATCCATCTACCTGCAGAGCAACCCCGGGGAGGACCCAGCCCTGCTGTCAGGTTTCATCCGCATCATTCTTGATGAAGAACTGTACGACAAGGAGTTCTGCGCCCATCACGTGCAGGATCTCGAAGAACTGAAACAACGTGTTGATCCGTATACACCGGCCTACGTCGCAGGCCGTTGCGGTGTTACCGAGGATCAAATCTATGACGCTGCAAGAACATTTGCGAATGCCAAGCGCGGTGTCGCTGTTGGCGGCACCGGCCCGGATATGGCGCCACACGGAACGCTGACGGAACACCTGATCCTTGTGCTCAACACCATCTGCGGCAGGGTCAACAAGGAAGGCGAACAGGTACCCAACCCCGGCATGATCTCACCGCCGATCCCAAGAAGAGCAGAGGTCAAAGCTGCAAAGCCGGTATACCACTACGGCCCCAAATCGAGGGTTCGCGGCCTGGGCGAGGTGTTTGGCGAAATGCCTACCGCTGCCCTGAACGACGAAATCCTGCTGGAAGGTGAAGGCCAGATCAAAGCGTTGATCTGCCTCGGGGGTAACCCGATGGTGGCTTTCCCAGACCAGGACAAAACCAAGGAGGCGATGGACAAGCTGGAACTGCTGGTCTGCGTTGATCTCTACAAGTCAGCAACGGCCAAGCTCGCTGATTACATTATCGCGCCAACAATTTCCCTCGAGCGCGATGACGTCACCATCCTGACAGATACCTGGTATGACGTCCCCTACTCTCACTACACCAAAGCGGTTCTGCCCAGAAACGAGCAGAGCCGCGAAGAGTGGGAAATTTACTGGGAGCTGTCGCATCGAAGCGGTATCCCGATTGACCTGCCCGGCGGGCAGCTCGACCCTACAACCCGGCCAAGCAAGTACGACGTGTTAAAGCTGATCACAGCAGGCTCCAGGATCGATATCGATGTCATGCGCGACAAGGGTCGCGGTCACATCTACGAGGAAGTGGATGTTCGGGTGGAGCCTGGGCGTGAAGGCAAAAACGCACAGCTGCAACTGCTGCCGGAAGACGTTGCCGATGAAATCACCCAGGTCTACAACGAAAACCGCTGGCGTGATGGCAAGATCATTGATGAAGACAAGGCCTTCTCTCACCTCCTGATCAGTCGACGCCTGAAACACGTGTTCAATTCATCAGGTCAGCAGCTCACGAACCTGCAGAGGAAAGGTACAACCAATCCTGCCTATATGAACCCGGCTGACCTGGATGAGCTTGGCATAACGTCTGGTGAGCTGATCGAGATCCAGGGTGCCTACGGCATGCTTGTCGGCGTTGCTGAGGCAGCAGCAGACGTTAAATCCGGCGTAATCTCCATGGCCCATGCCTGGGGAGACATGCCAGGCAACTGGGGCGATGTCCGTGAAAAAGGCTCCAGCACCAACCGCCTGATTGATGACCACAAGACCTATGATCCCATTACAGGTCAACCTCGCATGACGGCGATCCCGGTCAATGTCAGGCATGTTCCCGAAGATAAGAGAGATAACGCGGCCTGATTTTGGAAGGACAGCATTTACTACTGATTCGCCACGGTGAAACCGTTGGCAACCTGGAGAAGATTGCCCATGGGCAATCCGAATCACCACTAAATGATCGCGGCATTGCCCAGGCAATGGCAACCGCGGCCATGCTGCGGGAATGGCAACGCACCTACCACCGGGTTTACACGAGCCCGTTGTCGCGTGCACACCATACCGGCCAGCATGTCGCCGAGGCACTGTCGCTGCCCATCGACATTCATGATCACCTCATCGAGGGTTTTCTAGGCGACTGGGAAGGCGTGACCTACCAGGAACTGGACGATTTCGGCTTCGCGCGGCATTCCATCAAGAACGATGATTTTGACGGGCACAACGGCGAATCGCCCAACCAGCTAGGCCGGCGCGTTCACGGTGCGATTGCAGAACTCCGCGAACGACACCCACAGGAAAACCTGATTATTGTCAGTCACGGTGCTGCCATCGCGCACTTCCTGGCCCAGGCACTTGAGACCAGGCCAGCATTTGGGCACCAGTACCTGATGCACAATGCCGCGGTCACCGAGATCCACTTTGAACACGGCGCGTCGCGCCCGGAACTGGTTACACTCAATCAATTCGAGCATCTGCCAGATCACCTGCAGGCAGACCCCAGACGGGAGGACCAGCATGTCAAATGAGATGCCGCTGCAGGTTGATGATCTCAGCGTTGAATGGCTGCAGTCGGCGATGGCCCCGCATCTCGGTGAAGCAAAATTAAGCGCCTTCGAACCACAGATTATCGGCGTTGGTGAAGGCTTTATGGGTCAGCTTGCAAGGGTCAAGCTTGTCTATGAAGAAGAAGCTGAAGGTGCCGATGCCGGCCCCGACTCCCTGATCGCCAAGTTTGCCTCACCCATGCAGGAAACACGCGATATGGCGCGGGACCAGAACCTGTACCAGCGGGAAATCTGTTTCTACCGGGATATTGGCGACGACATCGGGGTACCGATTCCCCAGTGTTACTACAGCCTGATGAACGATGAAACCTACCAGTTTGTACTGCTGCTGGAAGACCTTGCGCCAGGGGAACCGAGCGACCAGGTGGAGGGAACGGATCGCGAGACATCGCGGGAAGTAATCGAACAGTTCGCTAAGTTACATGCCAAGTGGTGGAACAGCGACAAGATTGAAGAATATGGGTGGGCACGCTGGCTCCTGAACGAGATGCCATTGCAGGACAGCCTCGCGCTGCTCGATAAAAGCCTGGCGGATGTTGAGGCTGGTAAGTTTGACGCCTATCCGGAAATGAAACGGTTGATGCCTTTGCTGCGGCCGCTCTTTCGCGTTGAACCACAACCGCCCTTCCCTTTTTCACTGACCCATGGCGACCTGCGCTCGGACAATATTATCAGGCCAACTGAAGCCGGTGGTCGCTTTGCCATCATCGACTGGCAGCTCTGCGGTAAGGGAGACCCTATCAATGACATCGTCCGATGGCTGGTGCAGAGCATCACGATTGAAGACCGGCGGGCAACAGAACAGGAACTGCTGCAGCTTTACTACGATCGACTGGTTGAAAACGGGGTCACTGGCTACTCTTACAAGGCCATGATCAACAACTACAAGCTGAACATCATCGTCGTACAGCTGATGTTCTCAATGTCCATGGACTCCGTGGATCAATCCTCCGATCGCGCCAAGGCACTGTTCCACGAGTTCTATTCCAGGCTGGATGCTGCCCTGGTTGACTGGGAGATAGAGAAACTCCTCGAAGTACTGCCATACATGGTGCCTTTCCTGAACCTTGCCAACTGGTTGAAAGCCCGATTCAAGAAAAAGAACTGAACGATAAACACTATGAAAACTGTTGATTCACGCAACAACTGGAAACATATCGACGAACTCCTTGAAAAAGAGACCGACGACTGGCGCCGGCATATGCTCAGCCAGCTCAAGGAGCACGTCCAGGCCGAGTGCGGCAGTAATCTCGATGCGCTGATCGCAACCATGTCTGACAACCCGCGCTTTCACATCTGGTCTGCAACAGAAGACACCGGACCCAAGGGATATGAAGCGCTGAAGGAGTTTTATGCTGGCCTGATTGCCTCGGGCTCCAACCGGTTCGAGTACGCTGTTGAACGCATTGTGATCGGTGACGATACGCTGGTCACCGAGGGAGAGCTGTACACACCTTTCTCCGGCGCCATGCTCAAGCAAATGGGTATGCCCGACATCGATGAAAACAAGTTTTATGCAACCAGGGGCAGGACAGTCACCTTCTGGCCGTTCGAAAAGGACACCGGCAAGATTATCGGTGAAAACATCTATTCACTTACCACAGACATGAGCCAGGCCGAAGAGGTTGAGCTGAACCCATACAGCTACGACGAGGACCCGGCACGCAACAACGGAGCAACATCATGAGAGCGGCAGTATTTTCAAGCCCGGGTAACCCCCTGACCATCGAGGAGATCGACAAACCTGTCATCGCCGATAACGAAATGCTGGTAAAGGTTGCCCGCTGTGGTATCTGCGGCACTGACATCCACGCTTCCCGGGAAGGCCCCTTTATGGCGCCGCCCAATACGGTATTTGGCCATGAGTTTGCCGGTGAGGTTGTCGAAATCGGTAGTGAACTGGTTGGCCGTGACTTTGAGGTTGGGGACCGCGTTACATCGCTGCCTTTCATTGGCGATCAAACCATCGGCCTAGGCCAGATTACGGGCGCCTACTCGGAATACGTAAAAGTCGGCCACGACCTGGTCGTGAAGATACCGGATGCACTGGATGACCTGAACGGCGCCCTGGTTGAACCGCTCGCGGTTGGTCTGCATTCGGTAAAGATGGCCGGCAGTGTTGCTGAGAAAAACATCCTCATCATCGGCGCCGGGCCCATCGGCCTCGCCTGTGCGATCTGGTGCCGGTTCTTTGGCGCACGCAACATTGTTATCAGTGAGATGTCACCTTCTCGCCTGGATATGGCTCGCCAGCTCGGTTTCGATCAGTTTGTCGATCCAACCGGCGATGTAGCAGCAGAGTTTGCAGGTTTGACTGACGGCGAACCTGAGGTGCAATTCGAATGTGTCGGCGCGCCCGGCATTATGCAGCAGTGCATTGAGCGCGCGCCAAAACTCGGCCTGATCATGGGTATCGGCGTCTGCGATAACCCGGACACGATTGTGCCCCTGCTTGCCTTCAGCAAGGAGCTCAGGATCCAGTGGGCGGTTGCCTACGACAAGGAAGACTTTGAGTTCACCATCGACATGATGGTTGCCGGGCGGGTAGATGCATCTGCAATGGTGACAGATGTTGTCAGCCTGGATGAGCTGCCCGAGATATTTGAAGCACTGCGCTCACCTACCGATCAGTGCAAGGTCATTATTGACCTGACCAAATAGCGTCTGGTCAGGTCACTTCCGCAATCGGCCAATAGCTGACGCCTTCGTTTCTGCGTTACCATCTGTAAAGAAAGGAGGTGCGCAATGAATTGGGAAGCCGTTGGTGCTATTGGAGAGGTCGTAGGAGCGTTGGCGGTTATAGCCACTCTGGCGTACTTGGCGATACAGCTTCGACACAATACGAGAGGGCTTCGAAATTCGGCCCGTGCAACCATGTCTATGGATGTGGCAAGCATCATGCCAAACATCTACCAGAGCGAGGAAACCTCAATGATCTGGTTCAAGGCACAGTCTGATCCAGATTCGCTTTCAGAATTTGAAAAGTTCCGGTTCAGCTTCATGGTTAATCATCTTTTGCGGGGCCAAGAGAGCATGTACCTGAACTACCTCGATGGCGTGGTCACCGAAGAGCAGTGGCAAACAACCGTATCCACTCTGACAAGAATGGGGAAGTCTGCAGCTATCGTCGATATATGGCATGAGTACTCTGTGACTTATACGAAGTCGTTCCAGCGATTGGTACAAGAGCTATTTGATGGTGTTTAGTAGATGTGGGTAGAGGCAACAAAAATACGGTTGAACCCCTTCCGCTTTGCTCGCGCGGACCAAGTACTCTTAGTCGAAATATAGGCCGCTAAGGGTCGTTAGCCGACGCTTACTACTTCCTACAAGTCAGCCGGTTATGTCTTTAATCGAGACAAACCGGCCATCTGACTCACGTATCACATCATGCTTATCGAGAGCGGCATCCGGATGGATGCCGCCCATGATATGGGGAAATAGTTCATCGTCTGATCCCTCAAAGTCTGGCTGCTTGTCACCGACGGGCGCTGTGCCCTCGTAGACGGTTTCAACACCGGTTGCTTTCAGACTTTCGACCGTCATCCTGAGGCAGTACCAGTCACCCTCCACATCGGGGTAGAAGTGGTTGGCCACCGCCAGCAATTTGGTCGGATTGGAAGTGCCGTGGGTAAACCCATCAACCTCGTAGGTTGGTGGATAGTACACAGCACCCTCCTCCACAGCCTCGTGCCAGAGTGAAGCCTGTACAAGGTGAAACACAAAGGGATGCGGCGAACTCACGGCGCGACCAGCAGCTTGCCTTTATGACCGCCGGTCATAAGCGTCACGATCGCCTCAGGGAAGCTGTCGATACCTTCAATGATATGTTCCGGCAGGTCGAGCTTGCCTTCCTTGATCCAGCCCGCCATGTTGGCTTCCCACTCCCCAAACTGCTCGGCAAAGTGATCAACGGTGAACCCGAGCATCGAAGCATTGCGCTCTGGTATGCGCAGGTACAGGCGCGGACCCGTGACATTCTCCATGTCGTTGTACTGTGAAATTGCACCACAGATCACAACGCGTGCACCCTTGGCGATGTTGTCGAGTGCGGCATCCAGTACATCCCCGCCAACATTGTCAAAAAAGACGTTGATGCCATCAGGGCAAGCGTCTTTCAGCTTCTCATTGAGATCGCCGGACTTGTAGTCAACCGCAGCGTCGCAGCCGATCACATCCGTCAGCCACTTGCACTTCTCTTCACCGCCGGAGTTATAAGGAGACACACACTTTTTTCATCCTACAAGGAGAACCGATAAAGTTTGGGGTATCTGTCACTGTCAATCATGATCCCCAATCATAGAATTCGGTGAAACCAAGAGTTCTTCAAGGACAAATAGCCCTGATCTGCTGATCAAGCTAAAGGAAAGAGTTTTCTTTTTCGTATCTGCTAACTAAAGGGCAAGGGGGCTCCTACAACCGCCCAGTTGCGTTCCTCAGCAAATGCCTCGAGTGCCTCAGCGCTGCCATAGGCCCGCTGCTTCCTACCAAACGAGGCAATTGCAGTACTCCAGCGGCTTTCCCCTTCCTCAATATCTGGGTTCTGATAGTCGTTACCCGCCGCTGACAGGATGTTGAGGTAGTCCTGCACACTGAATGACAAGGCAGGCCGCGCTAGCTTGATCCCCGAATATAGTGGTTTGATTGCCTGCTTGAGGCTTTTTGCCGTATTTCTTTTAAGTCGTACCCTGGCAGAGGTCTCTTCGTATTGCTCGAATGATGCAACTATCTTTGCACGGACGGGATTAAGATCAACATAAGCCATGGCCGCAATAAGGCTGTCTTCATCCAGGATTGCACCGGAGCGGAACCTACCCTCGAAGAAGTGACCTGAGCAGCCATCTTCTCTATTTGCTCGATAAGCAATTGGTTGTTTCAGATACTTCATGAACATCGATACGGAACCGAGAGTGCGCCTGGCATGCTCCAGTTTTTCCGGATTGCTCAGCATGATGCCACGGTGCAGGTCGAGCACGGCGTGTTTGTCCTGATCATCATCAAACCTGGGCGGGAATGCAGTGAGCCATCGTGTTACAACCTCCTCATCGCTCCATCGGTGGCATTCATTTGGATCGTAGTAGACCACCAGGTGAAAGTGGTTACTCATAATGGCGTACGCTTCAATATCGATGGCAAACGCAGGCGTTAGCTGCTGGATGCGTTTAACTAACCACTTTCTTCGGTATTCGTAGTTCTTGCCGGTTTGCTTGTCTTTACCGCAAAGGAATGAGCGTCGCACGCGTCGTGAAACGAGGTGATAGTGCAGAGGTGTATCGGGGTCGATGAGCTGTGCACGTGGAGTGGCCATGTGCAGATGCTAAAGTTGTATTGATCTGTCTTGTGTCAGTGATCATCCAAGGTGGTGGTGAGTCATCGACGTGATTGTGTGAGTGCGCAGAAGTGTGTGTCGCTAAGTTAATGGTTGCCGGGCGAGTAGATGCATCTGCAATGGTGACAGGCGTTGTCAGCCTGGATGAACTGCCCGAGATATTTGAAGCGTTGCGCTCACCAACCGATCAGTGCAAGGTCATTATCGACCTGACCAAATAGATTTTGGTCAGGTCACGTCCGCAAACGGCCAGAAGCAGACGTTAGAATTAACGTCCAGATTACTCTAGAATTTTGGAGAAACCACCCTAGGGTTGTTCCCAAAACATGCTGAGACTCGGCATCGTCGTCGCATTCATTGTTTACCTCATTCTCCTCGCCGGGCAGGTCAGCGATCTGGTCAACGATAGAGGTTCGAGATCTGGGATTTATATTGAGACCGGGGCTGCGGGCGAAGTTAGGATCAGTGGGTTTCGCACCGGTGTAGCTGAGTTGGGCGGGCTCGAAACCGGCGATGTCATACTGCGGCTTGGCGATGCAGATGAGCATGGTGTGGACAAGGTACCAACTAATTACTTTGCTTTTCGCCATGCATTGGACGCGGCTGATGGGAACGTGCTCATCCAGCGCGACGGGCACACTTTCCAGACCAGATACGATCTAGAACGATATCTATGGCAAGCGGTTGTCGTCTTGCGCAACGTTGCCCTGGGTGTTCTGGCTGCGGTATTGCTGATCTATTCAAGTGGCAGCCTTGCTCAGACTGCAGCGGTGACATTTCTACTAATGAGTGCCTGGGGCCAGGGTGCTCCGATTGGCGGTTCTGGTGAAGCCACAGCGCTTTTTACTCTGGTTTGGTGCATCGGCCAATCGTTTGTCTCGCCTATGCTTGGCATTTTGTTCCAGCGAGTTATGTGAACTTTCTTGGCTTCAGCTGAGCTGGCCCTGGTCTCTGTCTGTCATTGGAGCGGTTTTATACATGAACTACACCGGACAGGGTCTACCGCATGAAATCCCCTGGCTGCTCTATAATTTCTTGCTAGTGATTCAAGCTCCAGTTCTCGCCTGGATGGCTCATCGTCATTATCGCCTGGCGTTGCCGATTCAGCGCAAGCAAATTCAATGGATGGTTACTGCAGGGTTGCTAACCTTCATTTTGGTAGTACTTGCAATTATCCTTGATGGGCTGATCGGGGCTCCCAACCATCAAGCCTTCCTGTATATGGGGTCAATCGGCTTCCTTGTGCTCCCTATTGCTTTTGTATTGGCTATATTCAAGGTTGATATCATTCCTATTGATCGTGCAATAGTGACTACCGCTACCTACGCAATCATTGCTGTTGGCCTCGCACTGACGCTTGAATTTGTAATCGAGCCACTCGCAGGCGTCGCTTCGACCTACCTCGGCATGAGTGAATCTGCAGGACAAACTGCGTTGATTGTGTGTATCGCATTAGGTGCACCTGCACTTAAGAAGCGTCTAGAGCCCTTTGTACTGCGTTCACTACGACGCTATGAAAGCGGGACGGAGTCGGGAGCTTAGAGAACTTGTTGGGTAACACCAAGTTCTGGTTCCGCTTGGGTCGTCAGCCGACGCTTACTACTTCCTACAAGTCAGCCGGTTATGTCTTTAATCGAGACAAACCGGCCATCTGACTCACGGATCACATCATGTTTATCGAGAACGGCATCCGGATGGATGCCGCCCATGATATGGGGGAACAGCTCATCGTTTGATCCCTCAAAATCCGGCTGCTTGTCACCGACGGGCGCTGTGCCCTCGTAGACGGTTTCAACCCCGGTTGCTTTCAGACTTTCGACCGTCATCCTGAGGCAGTACCAGTCACCCTCCACATCGAGGTAGAAGTGGTTGGCCACCGCCAGCAACTTGGCAGGATTGGACGTGCCGTGGGTGAAGCCATCAACCTCGTAGGTTGGCGGATAGTACACAGCACCCTCCTCCACGGCCTCATGCCAGAGCGAAGCCTGTACAAGGTGAAACACAAAGGGATGCGGCGAAGTCACGGTGCAACCAGCAGCTTGCCTTTATGACCGCCGGTCATAAGTGTCACGATCGCCTCAGGGAAGCTGTCGATACCTTCGATGATATGTTCCGGCAGGTCGAGCTTGCCTTCCTTGATCCAGCCCGCCATGTTGGCTTCCCACTCCCCAAACTGCTCGGCAAAGTGATCAACGGTGAACCCGAGCATCGAAGCATTGCGCTCTGGTATGCGCAGGTACAGGCGCGGGCCCGTGACATTCTCCATGTCGTTGTACTGTGAAATTGCACCACAGATCACAACGCGTGCACCCTTGGCGATGTTGTCGAGCGCCGCATCCAGTACATCCCCGCCAACATTGTCAAAAAAGACGTTGATGCCGTCAGGGCAAGCTTCTTTCAGCTTCTCATTGAGATCGCCGGACTTGTAATCAACCGCAGCGTCGCAGCCGATCACATCCGTCAGCCACTTGCACTTCTCTTCACCGCCCGCGATACCGATCACGCGGCCACCGGCGATCTTGGCAAGCTGGCAGGCAACCGTACCCACTGCACCTGCAGCAGCGGAAACAACCACCGTGTCGCCTTCCTGCACCTGGCCCCGGGCCAGCATGCCCGCATATGCCGTCAGCCCCGTTGTCATTCCCATGACACCGAGGTAAGCGCGCGCAGGCACATCTGATTCGTCCAGCTTTCGTAACATGCCACCAGGCCAGACGACATGCGTCTGCGCGCCCATGGGACCGAACACGGCATCGCCCTGGTTTAACCCTTCAAAGCGGGATTCACGCACGCGCCCGATGCCAAGCGCCATCACCGGCGCATTAAGATCCATGGCGCCGTGGTGACTGTCACGGTCATCCAGGGTGGTGCGGATAAACGCGTCGATGGAAAGGTGTTCCACATCGAGTAACACCTCGCCGTCATTCAGTTCTGCCGTCTCGTCTTCAACAATCTTGAAGTCTTCTACTTTCGGCTCGCCGTCCGGTCGCTGGACCAGCACGACTTTTGTGTTTGCTACCACTTGGTTGTACTCCTATACATCACCTGAAATTCTGATCACCTGGCCGGTTACCCACTCCGCAGAGGGTGCCAGCAGGTAGAGCGCTGCTGCGCCTATGTCACGGGGTGTGCCCAGGCGACCCGCAGACAGTTTGAGGGCTTTTTCAATGCCAGGCAGGTCGTCCTGGGTAATCCTAAGCGCTGTCATCATGATCTCTGTCGGGACGAAACCAGGCATGATCGTATTCACCCTGACCCTTGGCCCCAGTTCTTTCGCAAACGTCTTGGTGAGCATGTTCACACCAGCCTTGGCGGCTGAGTAATGCCCGCTGCCCGGGATGACGTCTTCGGCTGCTAGAGATGAAATGTTCACCACCCGGCCGTTCTCCTGCATATGTTTTGCGGCGACGCTGGTGCCAACCCAGACGGCGGTCAGGTTCAATGCCATGGTGTTGTCCCACTCAGCCCGATCAAGCTCAACCAGGGGGGCCTGAATGGGCGAACCGCCGGCGTTATTGACCCACATATCGAGACGTCCAAACTTGTTAACAGCTGCTTCTGCCAGTGCATTGACGGCTGCCTCGTCGGTTACATCGGTGGTTACCGCAATCGCACTGCCATTGGCAGCAACAATTTCCTCGGCTACACGTTCAATTTCATTGGTACGGCGCGCCGCACACACCACGTGTGCACCATGCTCTGCCAGTACCTTCGCAATACCCTCACCTATACCTCGTCCGGCGCCGGTTACCACAGCAACCTCGCCCGTCAGGTCAAACAAGTCTGATGACATGAATTCTCCCTTTGGTGTATTCTAAAAAACCGTCAAGCTTGACTGTTATTAAACGTGGAGACCCCAGCAATGTCCAGAGCGCGCCTCATCGAAATGGCAAAAGCCAACTACGAACACGGCAAGGCAGGCACCGTCCCGCAGGCGCCTGATGTATTTAAGGTCCCGGCGCGGCACTACTTTGACGAGGGACGCTGGCACGCGGAGATGAACCAGGTGTTCAAGCGCATGCCATTGATGCTGGCGATGACAGCGGAGTTGCGTGAGGTTGGTGATTACAAGGCGATGGATGCCGCTGGTGTACCAGTGCTCATTGCGCGCACGGACGACGGCACAGTAAAAGCGTACGTCAACATGTGCAGCCATCGCGGCGCACAGATCATGGAGGAAGGCACCGGCAACACCCACCGGTTTACCTGCCCCTATCACGCCTGGTCCTATAACCGGCAGGGTGAGCTTATCGGTATCCTGTCGCCAAAAGAGTTCGGGGAAATCGACAAAAGCTGTTACGGACTGACCGAACTGCCCTGTCTTGAGAAAGCTGGTCTCATCTGGGTGACGATCGATCCAAAGTCGACGCTGGATATTGAACTGTTCCTGTCAGGCTATGACGACATGCTCTCCCATTTTGGATTCGACACCTGGTATCACTTCGCGAGCCAGGTGGTTGAAGGACCGAACTGGAAAATAGCCTACGACGGCTACATGGATCTCTACCACCTGCCGATCCTCCACAAGAACACCTTTGGTCCTGATTTCCCCAACAAGGCTGCCTACTACAGTTGGGGTCCACACCAGTGTGTGTCCGGTCCAAGTACCATGCTCGAGCACTTCGAGGGTATGCCGGAAGACGCCTGGCCAACCGAATACCTGATGGCGGGCGTCTGGACGATATTCCCGCATGTCTCAATCGCTGGCTTTGATGGCGGCGGTCGCGCGGTGATGATCTCGCAGCTGTTCCCGGGCAAGACACCGGGCACCTCTTATACCGTGCAGAACTACCTCATGGCGGAAGAGCCGAAGGCAGACGCAATTAACGCCGCGCGCAAACAGTTTGAATTCCTGCGCTATGTCGTCCAGGAGGAAGACTACGCCACCGGTATCAAGCAGCAGAAAGCGCTTGAAACCGAGGCCAAGGAATATGTTCTGTTCGGGCGCAACGAAGAAGGTGGCCACAATTTTCATCGCTGGGTGGATACGCTGATCGATACCAGTGATGAGGACCTGCCGAAACTTTTTCAAACCGGCTAAAACTGCTACCTTCCTGTGGTTATCCAACCATATGGAAGTAAAGCATGCCCGAGTTCGAACACATCATTGTTGATTCACCTGTTGAAGGTGTTTCACGCATCACGCTGAATCGCCCGAATTCCCGCAACGCACTGAACAATACCTTAAGGGGTGAAATCTACGGCACGCTGGAGAAAAACGACCTCGACGACAGCGTTAACGTGACCATCATCCGGGGTGCTGGCAAGGCGTTTCTGCGCCGGATACGATCTCAAATCCAATACCAACAAGGACCGGCCCTTCCACACGGCCGGTGGCGACGGCAGCTGGGCACGCCACGTGGTTGAAGGTGCGTTTCGGGTCTGGGATCTTGCCAAACCTGTCATCGCCCAGGTGCACGGTTACTGTCTTGCTGGTGGCACTGAGCTCGCCACTTCCTGTGACCTGGTTTACGTCGCTGACGATGCCAAGATCGGTTATCCAGTTGTCCGCAGCATGAGCCCGCCTGACAACCAGTTCTTCCCCTGGATGGTTGGTATGCGCAACGCCATGGAAATGATGCTGACCGGCGATGCGATTTTCAGGCATCGACGCGGTCGAATACGGATTTGCAAACCGCTCGTTTCCGATTGAGTCACTTGAGGATGAAGTGCTCGCCATTGCGAGCCGTGTTGCGAGAGTACCGGCTGATATCCAGCAGATGAACAAGCGGGCCGTACACAGGCAGATGGAATTGATGGGTATGCGCAGCGCAATCCGTTCCGGTACTGAGATCCAGGCGCTCGCCTTTCATACGGAATCAACCAAGGCACACTTCAAGGAACTTGCTGCTGGTCTTACCGATGCACTGTCGAAACGCGACGGTAAGTTCGGCGACTACCGTACCAGCGGCGAAACCAGCGAAAAATCATCAGGAGAAGGTGAAGGCTGAATTTCAATGCCAGGTCCCCTCTCCGGCATCACCGTCCTCGATCTCTCCAGCGTTATCTCCGGGCCTTTTGCGACCGGGATACTCGCTGACCAGGGTGCACGGGTTATCAAAGTGGAATCGCCGTCTGGCGATGTCATGCGCATGGGCGGTGCCCGACGAAATGGCGTGAGCGGCGTGTTTGCGTCACTCAATCGCAACAAGGGTATCAGTGTGCATCAACCTGCAGGAGCAGGCAGGCGTAGAGTGATCAGGAAGCTCGCATCCAGCGCCGATGTGTTTATCCAGAATTTTCGTCCCGGTGTGGTAGAGAAACTTGGCTTAAGTTACGCATCGCTCAGCGAACTTAATCCTACCCTCGTCTACGCCTCAATCTCCGGCGCGGGTAAATCCGGGCCCTATGCAGGCAGGCGTTTTTACGACCCTGTCATCCAGGCGATGGCAGGCTACTGCAACGCGCAGGGTGAGAGTGAGCAGCCTGAACTGATGCGCACCATGATATGCGACAAGGTCACCGCCCTGACCGCCGCCCAGGCAATAACGGCAGCACTGTATGCACGGCACGATACCGGGCGCGGCGATCATGTTGAGGTGTCCATGCTGGAGGCGAGCCTCTATTTCATCTGGCCGGACTTTTTTGCCGAGACGTTTGAAGAAGAACCGGACGTGGCGGCAACGGACCTGTCCAGGGTCTACCAGGTCTTCGAAACGAGTGATGGCTACATCACGGTTATCGCAGTACAAGTGGCAGAATTTTACGGGTGGTGCCGCGCTGTGGGTGCACAAGACCTTATTGATGATCCACGCTGCGGTGATACCCAGACACTGATCAGCAACCTGGATTCCCTGTATGACGAGCTGCGGGAAAAGATGCGAACTTGCACTACCCGCGAACTGGCGGACCGATTGCTTGCAGAAGATGTTCCGTTTGGCGTGGTCATGGCGCCTGATGACATCATGGCGCACCCCCAGGTTCGTGCAGGTGAGATTGTCAGCCAGGTAACAGATCCGGATGCAGGCGTGATGAACCTTGTTAATCGTAACTCGAGATTTGCGAATTCGTTTTCCGGAATCAGGTCACTGGCACCCCCGCTCGGTGCACAGACCCAGCAGGTGTTAACGGAACTCGGCTATGCCGAACCGAGATCAAGGCGTTGCGGAAAGCAGGCGCGATCAACTGAGCACGGATAACAGGAACAGGACAGATTCATGAAAGCAGTCACGATGCACAACGGTCAGCTCGAACACGTTGACGTACCTGATCCTGTGCCTGGCCCGGGAGAAGTCCTCGTAAAATCGATTGCCTGTGGTATCTGCGGCTCTGACCTGCATGCCGCACGGCACACCGAGGACTTTATCAGGGACAAGCCGTGAAGCTGGTGGTGCTTTCAAACTGACCACCGACAACCCGGTCATCCTGGGGCATGAATTCTGCGCCGAGGTGATCGACTTTGGCCGAGGGCGGAATGCAGTGTGGCCACCGGCAGTCTTGTCTGCAGTGTTCCCGTACTAGCCCGGCAACCCATGGAACCGGTCGGTTACTCCGATGTAGTACCCGGCGGGTTTGCGGAATACATGCTGTTGTCCGAAACACTGATTACACCGGTGCCCTCTGGCACGGACGCTGAACTCGCGGCGTTAACCGAACCCATGGCAGTCGGATACCACGCCGTCAACAAGGCAAGTTGTCAGGCTTTGAGTCCATACTGGTACTGGGATGTGGTCCGGTGGGCTTGCCGTGATCACGGCATTAAAAGGCGTGAAGACCGGCCCTGTTATTGCAGCGGACTTTTCCGCTGGCCGCCGTGCGCTTGCTGAAAAGGTAGGCGCGGATGAGGTTATCGACCCAGGTGAGATCTCGCCTTATACCAACAAGGCCCTTCGGTCGCGCGGTGAAACAGTCATCTTCGAGTGTATTGGCGTGCCCGGTATCATCGATGAGATTTTCCTTGGCGCACCACAGGAAGCACGCATCGTGGTGGTCGGCGTCTGCCTGCAGACGGATCACATGCGCCCGCTCATCGCTATAAACAAGGAACTGAATATCCAGTTTGTGCTGGGCTATTCCGTTGAAGAGTTTGTCACAACGCTCCGCAACATCGCCTCAGGCGAGTTTGATGTGGCACCGCTCATTACTGACCGCGCGAGCCTTGCAGAGGTGCCAGCCACATTTGATGCGCTGGCAACCCCTAACGCCCAGGGTAAGGTGCTGGTCAAACCCTGGGACTGATACTTACCAGCTGTCCACATGCATGACAGTTTCAACCGGTGGCCGGTAAGCAGGCTTGAAGCTGGTGCCCTTGGTGTAGGCAATCGGAATCAACGCAATCTGCATGTAATCATCAAACGGAATACCGAGCAGCTCGGCAATTTCCTTTTCATGCATGAGGTGCAGGGTTGTCCACGCGGTGCCCAGCCCACGTGCCCTGGCCGCAAGCATGAAGTTCCATGCCGCCGGAATAACGGAACCGAGCGTGCCCGTTTGGGCCAGTGAGTTTGCGCCGGCTTCATTGTCTGTGCGACCAGCGATACATGGAATCATCAGCACCGGTGCACGCCCCATGTTCTCGCCGAGGTAATCTGCTGAAGACGCACTGCGCGCCTGGCTCTCGATCAGGGTGTCATCGCCACTTTCCTTGTGCAGCTTGTGAATGGCAACTGGCATATCTTTATAGATGCTGAAAGCCTGGCGATAGTATTCACCAATCTTTGCCCGCTTGTCGGCATCAGTCACAAACATGAACTGCCAGCCCTGGGCGTTTGAACCGGTTGGTGCCTGCACTGCAAGTTCCATGCACTCCTTGATCACGTCCATGCTCACGGGACGGTCAAAATCGAGTCGCTTTCTTACTGCCCTCGTTGTGCTGAGCAGTTCATCGTTGGTCAGCCCTAGTTGTTCATGAGCCACGTTACATCTCCTATCAAGTTTTCAGTCGTCAAAAAGGTCATCAAATTTGTTCTTAAGCGCGTCGTCTTCACCAGCAGGCAGGTTATCGCTACCAGGATCACTCACGCCTGTGCCTGTTTCATCGCCGCTTTCATCGTTTTCATCATCAAAGAGCGCTGCAAAATCTGATTTTGCGGAGGTTGCCCGCGCCGCGCCCGCCTTATCAAACCTGTTGGCAGGTTTGAAGTAATCACAGAAATTCGCACTTTCCTTGATCACCGGCGGATCCGCCCTGTCGTGATCACAGCTCGTGTGCCCGTCCTCACGATAATGACGGCACATTCGGCAGCAATGTAGCACCTCAAAACACTGCTCACAGTTAGCATGCCGACTGATCGGCAGCGGCACACCGTCAAGTGAAGCGCCACAGTTCCAGCAGTGCAGGCTCATACCCGTATTCCCGGTTTATCTTTCGACTTCGAGAGTACCACTATCGGTGACCTCACCGATAACAGCAGCCTGCCCGTAACCAGACTCAATAAGCACCTGTACGCACTCGTCCGCCTCTGCACTTGCAACGCCAAACAGCAGACCGCCAGAGGTTTGGGGGTCAAACACGATCTCGGGTGCGTCGACATCGAGTAGCACTGCCATCTTGTTAGCCTCATGTAACGTGCTGGTTATCCCGAACTCATCAATACAGGCTGTTGCACCTTCAAGCAACGGCAGCGCTTGTATATTAAGCCGCGCCCCGTTGCCGCTACCCCTGATCATTTCACCGAGATGGCCGGCAAGGCCAAAACCTGTCACATCAGTGCAACCTGCCACATCATATCTGGCCAGTAGCTCACTTGCCTGTCGGTTCGATTGCTGCATGACCTGGAGCGCGTTGCCAATCCACTCACCTTTTGCCCTGCTCTCCATGTCAGCGGCAAAGAGTGCGCCCGTGCCGAGCGGTTTGGTCAATACAAGTTTGTCACCAGCCCGGAGCCCCTGCTTGGACAGAAAGCTATCCTCGTCGGCAAACCCGGTCACCGCAAAGCCGATGCTGAGCTCCTGGCCTTCGCTGGTATGTCCGCCATTCAGTTGCACACCGTCCGCCTCAAATATGCTCAATGTGCCGGCCATGACCTGCTTTAACAGGTTCTTTGTTACCGGCGGTTTCGCAAATGGCAATGTCAGGAGGATCTGCGCTGAATGTGCAGAACCGCCGCAGGCATACACGTCGCTCAAGGCATGCACAGCAGCCACCCGGGCTAGCAAGTAGGGGTCGTCAATAAATCCCCTGAAGTGATCAACTGATTGCAACGCGATCTTACCGGCCGGGGTGCGCAATACGGCAGCATCATCAAGCGGCCTTGCCTCGCCGGTTAACTCATCCAGCACCTCGTCGAGAATCTGTGGAGACACTTTTGAACCACATCCGCCACACTGCATCTGTTCGTCAAACTCATGTGCCAGCGGACCGGCCTCAGTCGCGGCCATCTCGGGAAATTCACGAAAGCGCCGCATAAATCGCTGGTCAATCCAGTTCTTCCAGCGCCAGACCCAGGCACCCTCAATAGCAACACCATTTCTGGAGCCAACCGCTTTCCTGTCACCAGTCGAAATCAGCGAAAGAAAACGCTTCTGCGGTGAAAAGGGCTCCGGCTGTCGACCCACTGCGTAGCGCATCAGGTTCTTAAAGAGTGGGGGCCCCTGCCTTACCGCATAAACGCCCGCCTTCGGGCGAGGATGGTTAACCATCACAGCACAGTCACCCACCGCAAAGACATTCTCATGGCTTAACGACTGCAACGTGTCGCTGACTTTGATAAAACCGCGGTCATCCACAGCAAGACCGGCCTGCCCGGGCCAGTCCTGGGGCGCTGCATCGGTCACAAGGAATGTCGTATCTATCGGTACGCGGCGGCCATCGTCTGCAACCAGTGCGCCGTTATCGCAGGCCACCACGTCAAAATCGCGATGGACAATGATGTCACGTGAAGCGAGGGACTTTTCAAACTTGTGTCGTACGCTTGCAGGGAATTCCCGGAGGATGGTTTTCTCATTAGAGAAAAGATGGATACCCGGTCGAGCCCGGCTGTCCAGGTAGTGATCAATCGCCATCACCAGCTCTGTACCACCGGCACCGGCGCCAACCACGGCGACGTCGTTGACAGGCGCCTCGGCATGTTTATCGGTAAACGCTCGCCACCGGTCAAGGAACCTGGAGATCGGTTTTACCGGGATAACGCTGTCATGTTGCAGGCCGGTTGGCACCGAGGGCGTAATGCCGATGTCCAGTGAGGCCACGTCATAACGAACAGGCGGATGTTCCTGGCAATTCACTGTCTGCTGCAATAGATCAAGGCCCGTCACCTCGTCGACAACAAACGCTGCGCCTGCAAATCGGCATAGCGGACCGAGGTCGATATAGACCTCATCTTCCTCATAATGGCCAGCCACCAGGCCGGGTAACATGCCGGAATACGGTGTCCGATATTCACTCGATATCAGCGTCACCTTCAGACCAGGCACCGGGTTCATACCCAGCATGCGCAGGAAGATGACATGGCTATGACCGCCACCGACCAGCACGATCTCTCGTGCAATAGGCTCTGCCTGCATCAAGGTGATCAGCCCTTCAGGAACGCTGCCATTTCACTGATGGCGGTTTTCCCCTCGGGTATTCTTGCCGCAAATGCAGGAAAGACATGCGGGACTTTAGGCCAGATCTTCAACGTTGCAGCAACACCCGCTGCTTCGAGCTTCTCCACAAACCGGGTTGAGTCAGACAACAGCACTTCCGTGTCGCCCACGACCAGCATCATCGGACACAGCCCACTTACGTCGGCGTACAGTGGTGAAGCAAGCGGCGCCTTCGCATCACGATCACCAAGATAGTGTGATGCCATCATGGTGCAGGCCTCGCGGGACAACATCGCATCAGCTTCGGCGTTCGTATCCATGGTATCGCCCGTCAACGCAAGATCCAGCCAGGGTGAAATCAGTACCGCTTTCGCAGGCTGAGGCAGGCCCTGATTCTTAAGGTTCACCAGCAGTGCTGCGGTGAGCCCACCACCTGCTGAATCACCGGCGATACTGATTGCAGCAGCATCAAAGCTGTCCAGCAGGAAGCGATAGGCAGCAGTAGCATCATCAACCGCTGCTGGAAATAGATGTTCAGGCGCAAGGCGATAATCCACGGCCAGTACACGAAGCCCAGCCTCCTTGCAGAGGCGCCAGTTCAGGTCGCGATAGGTCTCATAAGTGCCAAAAACATAGCCGCCGCCATGAAGATAGAGCAGCACCTTGTCCACGGGTTCATCACCCCAGGATACCCACTCGGCAGGGACACCATCGATGTCAACAGATTCCGTGCTGACTTCTGCCGGCAGTTTCGGTTGAGACAGGGTTTCGGCAAGTTTTGCCCGGAGTTCATCAGCGTCGGTGATTTCCTTGAAATGCTTCTTGATGGTGTGACGCATGACAAATGACGCAAGCGTCGATCGAATAGACATATGCTGATCCAGTAAAACTTGAGGCTGGCAATGATACCCCCGCTGCTACAATGCCGTCATGTCAAAACGTGCAGACTCAACAAGTGAGGCCTCAACACGAGAAGAAAGGGACCTGACCTGGGCATTGCGTAGCCCCGCCCTTCCCTGTGCGGGTACAAGCGCCTGGCAGGATCAACCGTGGTTCGACAGTCTTGCCCGCCTGCAGGAACCAATTCATTCATCGCTGCCAAAACAACACAGGCTAGGCTATTACTTTGAAGACCTCATCGAGGCGTTTATCAGCGCGACCCCGGGTTATAACCTCATCAAGAGAGGCCTGCAGGTGTTTGGTGAGGCGCGGCGTACTGTTGGTGAATTTGACCTGCTGGTAGAAACCCCGTCCGGTCTTGAACACTGGGAACTCGCCGTCAAATTCTACCTGCTGGCCGGTGACAGCAATGACCCCTACCACTTCTTCGGTCCCGACCCCTCAGATCAGCTCGGCAAAAAACTCGCTCATATGCAGGACCGCCAGCTCCAGTTAGCAGGCACACCGGCTGGCCAGGATGCGTTGCGCGAGCTGGGCATCAGCGAGGTGACCGTAAGAGGCTGGATGAAAGGTCGGCTCTACTATCCGGTGTCGGACTTCATTAACAATTTGAGCGCCTTTCCAGCCAGCATCAACGCCTCGCACCTGCAGGGATGGTGGTGCACAGGCGGGCAATTCCTGGAACATTATGAACGGCACTGGTCAGGGCTGCGGATGATTGTTCTGCCGAAGCTGTACTGGCTGGCGCCGATTCATCTCTGTCAGGATGAGCTCACCGTTATCGAGCCTGATGAAATAGTGGCAGTAACGAGGGTAACCCAGGTGGCGGTTGCCGCGGAGGACGGCAAAGAAATCAGCCGCGGTTTTATCGTACCGGAGCGATGGCTGGGTAAGGTTCAGTCACCGTCCAGCGAAACATCCTGAAACTGTAACTCGTGCAGCGTGTGATATAGCCCCTTCAGTGCCAGTAACTCCTGGTGCGTACCATATTCCTCAACCTTGCCATGGTGCAGCACGAGTATCTTGTCCGCCTGCTGGATCGTCTGCAGCCGATGTGCAATCAGGATTGAGGTGCGATCAACCATCAGTTTTTCCAGCCCATCCTGGATAAGCAGTTCTGTCTCCGTGTCGATACTTGCCGTTGCCTCATCGAGCACCAGCACCTCGGGGTCCGCGGCCAGCACTCTCGCAAAGGCGAGCAGCTGACGTTGTCCCTGGGACAGGTTCGCGCCTCGCTCCACCAGCGGCGTGTCATAACCCTGGGGTAAGGCCGAGATGAACTCGTGCGCGTTGACGGTTTTCGCCGCCGCAATCGCAGCTTCCCGACCGATGCTGGTGTCACCGAGAACAATGTTGTCGAGGATCGTGCCTGAGAAGATATGAAAATCTTGCAGCACCACACCCACACGGGCGCGCAGATCCCTGGAGTGGACACGGTTCACGTCGATATCGTCGAGAAAGATCATGCCATCCGGAAAATCATAGAAACGCCCTAACAGCCTGATCATGGTGCTCTTGCCGGAGCCGGTTGGACCAACTATCGCTAACTTTTCACCAGGCTCCACCGTGACAGAGACATCTTTCAAGATCGGCAGCTCTCGTTCATAACCAAACTTCACATGTCGAAACTCTATGCGCCCGGCAACACGGTCAGGCAGGCTCACCGGATCACGTGGTTCATGAATCTGCTCATCCCAGTCAAGTGCCTGGAAGATCCGCTCACCGGAGGCCATGGCACGAAACAGGACGTTTAACTGTTCACCCAGGGTGACCACCGGCGTAAACAGCATGCTCATGAAGCGGGTGAACAGGATAACTGCACCCAGGGTAAGCTCATCGGAAACCACCTCTCCCGCGCCGTAGTAGATGATAATCCCGAGGCCAATTGCGGTCAGCGAATCATTAAACGCGCCATAAAAGGTCGACAGGTTAATGCTGCGATATTCATAACGCCGGTTGTCCTTGTTCAGCTCCGTATAGGTTTCGAGGTTGCGCTCTTCACGACCGCTCAACTGGACTACCTGCAAACCCGAGAGGTTTTCCTGCAGGTTCTGGTTCATCGCCGACACACTGTTACGTACCAGGCGAAACACTTCCCGTGTTGCGCGCCGGAAAAAGTAGGTGGTGACGCCGACGATGGGCACGAGCGCCAGCAGAATAAGCGTCAGTTCCACACTGGTGGAAAACATCACGATCAGTGCAACAAAAAACGGTACAAATTCGCCAATCAGCGATCCCATACCCCGCAGCATTTCGTACAGCGCCTCAACGTCGTTGGTGACCCGGGTCATGATCCTGCCGACAGGCACCTTGTCGTAAAAGGAACTCGGCCTGGTTTCCATATGCCTGAAGAGATCCTGGCGCAAATCGCGCAGGCCTTTGACAATGGCGCCGGTCAGCAACAGTCGATGCCAGTGTCCGGTAATCGTGAAGATCACCATCAGCACAAAAAACAGCACACCCGCCGCCATCAGGGGTTCAAGACCTAGTGTGCGCTCCAGTTTAACCGTCAGGCCTATCATGCCGAGGTCCGGCATGATCGATTCTGTATCGCCGACAATAATGTAGTCGACCAGCACCCGTGAGATCACTACCTCCATCAACACAGCACACAGGCTTGAGATGAGGATGAGCACAATGCTGGCAATCAGGCTGAGTCGGTAGGGTTTCAGCCACGACAAGAGCCGTCCAAGCAGGTGCATATTCAGTACGGCACCGGACAGTTCAGCATCAAACATGCTGTGGTCTCTTTCCTGTATCGAGGTATCCGTCATATCAGGTTGGACTCGGCAACATGCCGTCCTCAAGATTGTTGTTGTCGCCTGCTGCTTCCAGGGTCTGCGCGCGTTCGAGCTCCGCGTAGATGCCGCCGGCGGCGAGCAATTCCTGGTGTGTGCCCTGCTCTGCAATCCGCCCTGCTTCGAGAACAATAATCCTGTCCGAGTGGCGCAGGGTTGAGACGCGATGTGAAACGAGAATGGTGGTCTTGCCCTGTCGCAGGTTACTGAGGCGCCGCAGTATGTGCTCCTCGGTTTCTGTATCTACGGACGAAAAACAGTCATCCAGGATCAGCACCGGCGAATTTCGAATCAGGCCCCTTGCGAGCGCTGTACGCTGCTTCTGGCCACCTGACAACGTCACCCCCCGTTCCCCAACGATCGTCGCCATCTTGTGCGGAAAGTCGCTGATAGAGTCACGGATACTGGCAGACTCCGCCGCGTCCCAGATCACCTCGAGGCTTCGCTCGGGATCGTCATAACTGATATTGCTGGACAGCGCCTCTCCAAAGAGAAACGGATCCTGCAGCACCTGGGCAACCTGGTCCCTGAGCTGACTGAGTGGATAATCAAGTACATCGTGACCATCAACCATCAGTGCACCACGAGGCGTATCCACCATGCGCGTAAAGAGTTTCAACAGCGTCGACTTGCCGGCACCTACCCTGCCGACTATGGCAATCGACTCTCCGGGTTGTATCTCGAGATCAATACCATTCAGGACCGAGACTGCACTGCCTGGGTAGCTGAAATGTGCATCCCTCAACACAAAATGTCCGGTGATTTCATCCGGTGTTTTTCCGCTGGGTTGATCGCTGATCTCGGGGTCTGCGTCATAAATCTCAAACAACCGATCCGTTGCCACTGCAGCGCGCTGTACCAGCATGACCAGGAGTCCCGCCATACGAATCGGTTGAAGCAACATCGACAGGCAGGCAAAAAAGAACACCAGGTCACCGACGGAAATGGTTCCCTGCATTACCTGGTAGCCACCATAAAGAATGATCACCAGTTGCGCCGTTGATGCAAAAAACGGCATCCAGGCACTCATCAGTGAATTTATCTTGGCCTGCTCGTAAAACGCACTGGCGTATCGGTCGTTGGTTTCCAGAAAACGTGCGATCTCATTTTCTTCCTGGACCTGCGCCTGTACTGTCCTGATGCCGGACAGGTTCTCCTGGGTGTGGCTTGAGAGCTCCGACAGGCGTTCCTGTACCTCTCTCGATGAGCGCCCCATCTCACCAGCCATGTGCTGGGCGTAGAAAAATATGACTGGCAGGAGCGGCACAATCAGCAGGGTGAGTGACGGTGATTTAAGCAGCATCGCGCTGACCCCGAACAAGGGGGCGTACACCATGATGACAAAGGCGATCAGGCCGAAAGCAATAAGACGTTGGATCAGCGCAATGTCCTGTATGGCACGTGTCATCACGTCGCCAACACTGATACTGGCAAAGAAGTTTGAGCCCTGTTTCTGCACCGATTCATAAAGCTTCTGGCGCAGGTCGTAGGAGACAGCAATGCCAACCCGCCTGATGGCTCGCCTCGCCACAGAAACAATGACAAACCTCGACATGACACACGCAACGATCCCGGCCGTTACCATACCGATGGTGTATTCACGCTCGATGTCTTTCAGCATGTCAGCAATCAGGTCGATGCCGACGGAAACAAGGTAATAAGTGCTGACCTCAAAAAAGCGCGCCATAAAGAAGGCGAAAAGACCCAGGTACACCTGCCCCTGGTAGACCTTTACAAACTGAATAAGACGCGCCAGAGACTTCAAGGGGTGTAGATGGCAGACCATTACCGGTAACAGAATCAGCTATTTTGCCACAACTGCTGAAAGCACACCGGGACAATGGGCTTCGGGTATACTGCTGGCTTTTTTTGGCACGGCAAACGTGGACAACGAACGTATTAACAACCTGACGGTCTACCTGCTGGCTTTTTCGAGCGGCTTCATCATCATGTCGGTTGAACTGCTCGGCGGCAGGATTCTTGCCCCCTACTTCGGCAGCAGCATCTACGTCTGGGGCAGCATCATCACCGTGTTCATGGTTGCGCTCTCGGTGGGCTACCTGACCGGTGGGCGACTATCACTGATCAATCCCAGGCTGACCTGGTACGGTTGCTTCTTCCTTGCGGCTGCTGTGACGGCTGTGCCAACCATCATCTTTGGTGACGCCATGATGGACTGGGTGTTCAGCCGGGTTGATGATCCGCGTTATGGGTCACTACTGGCTGCCACCATCATGTTTTTCATTCCAACAGCCATCCTCGGCATGATCGCGCCCTACTCGGTTCGACTGCTGGTACAGAACACACATCACAGTGGCAGTGTCGCTGGCGCGCTGTACTTTGTTTCAACCCTGGGCAGCGCGCTTGGCACACTGCTGACATCCTTCTACCTGGTCCTGTGGTTTGAAATCAATGTAATACTCATCACCATGAGCAGTGTCCTGGTTGGCGGCTTTGTGCTTGCCCTCAGCGTTGATCGTTTCCTCGGCGCGAATCATAAGGAGTAAATCATGAATAGTATGCGCGCCACGTTATTGCTGCTGGCGACGGGACTTGTTGCGGGTCTTGCAATCACACCGGGTCCTGCGTTCGCAAAGGTTATTCACCAGGAAAAGTCTCTTTACCGGAACATCATTGTCAGGGAAACCGGCGAACGCCGCTGCCTGATCTTTTCGGTCAAACGCCAGGATCGCAACCAGACCTGCATGAACCTCAAGGATTCGAAACAAGTGGTGTTTCCTTACGTGCGCATGACGTTTGCAGGTCTGCTGGTCAATCCCAACCCGTCCAGCCTGTTGATGATCGGCCTGGGTGGCGGCACCATTTCTACAGTACTGGGCGAGGTGTTCCCGGATATGCAGCAGGATCTCGTTGAGGTCGATCCGGCGGTGGTCAAGGTTGCGAGGGAGTATTTCGACTTTTCGCCTGGGCCCAATACCGATGTTTACACCCAGGATGGTCGTGTGTTCACCCGCCGTGCTGCCAAGCAGGGTAAAACCTATGATCTGATCATCCTTGACGCATTTACTGGTGAGTACATTCCTGAACACCTGATGAGCGCCGAGTTCCTGGGCGAGGTGAAAAGCCTGCTTAACCCCGGCGGCGTGGTCGTCGCTAACACCTTCAGCGCCAGCGATCTCTACGACCACGAATCCGTCACCTATGAACAGGTGTTTGGCCCCTTCTTTAACTTCAAAATGCCCGGTTCCGGAAACCGTGTTATCGTTGCCACGGGTGAAGCCAGCTTGCCGGATATAGCCACCATGAATGAGCACGCAGGGATGATTGCTTCAGAGCTGGCACCATACTCGGTGAACCTTCTGGCTTACCCCAGGTTCCTTGATACCAAACGTGACTGGAATCCGGCAAAGAGAGCACTGACCGATCAGTACTCTCCGGCTAACCTGCTGAGGGAAAACTAAGGGAATAGCAGCACCATGCGTACCACCATCAACCATGCAGTGGATGTCCTGCTTCGCCTGGAGACAGGTGAAGATGAACCGCAGGAACTGATCAGGACGATCAAGCGCGTACAAAGGGATTACTTAGAGATCATCGGCACCGCATTGTCTCTGCTTGTACAGGGCAAAGAAGACGAATGTGCTGATTACCTGAATGATGAGCGAAAGAAACTGGAGCCGGTCAAGCTACGCATTGCAGAGCTGGTGGGAGAAGAAGGCCGCTGGGAAGATGACCTGCACCGAATGGCGATCGAATACCTTTACACCAGAGCCCGGCTGGTTGATGAAATCAGGATGTTTCCAAGATTCGCTATGCAGCTGCTGGAGCGGCTCACACTTGATGAAAGCCTCGAAGAGACCATCACCTATCTTGAAGAAGCCATGACCGGCAAACAGAACCTGTTCAACAACCTTGTGAACAGCGTCACCTGATCTGATCTAAACAAAACGCAAGCCAAGCTACCAGAGCAAAAATTCTAGAAGGAACCACTATGTCACGACGCGACCAGATAAGACTGACCGATGATGAGATTGCCGATTACCTGCGCGAGTCCCGCACGATAATCCTTGTGTCCAATGGCAAAGACGGTTTCCCGCATCCGATGCCCATGTGGTTCGCGGTAGACGACGAACGTCGTGTACATGACAACCTTCAGGAAGAGCCAGAAGATCAACAACCTTAAACGTGATCCAAAAGTTGCACTGCTGGTCGAGTCCGGTGATGCCTACCAGGAACTCAAAAGCGTTTTGATCTACACCGAGGTTGAGCTGGTCGACGACGTTGAAGCGACCAGGGACATTCTCTTCAACATTTCTGTACAGCGCGGCGATATGGATGAAAATGCCGATGCGAGTATCCGGGAAGGGATGATGAATACAGCAGCGAAGCGGATCGGTATGAAATTCACGCCGGACAAGATCATTTCGTGGGATCACTCAAAACTGGGTGGCGTCTATTAAAAACGCTTCGGCCCGCACCCTCCTGATCGGGGGTACCTCCCATGCCGGGAAATCGAGCCTCGCTTTAAGCCTCGCAGCAAGGCTGGGCTACTCTCTAGTTTCGACCGACAAACTCGCTCGCCATCCTGGCCGGCCCTGGCCAACGCCACGTGGTGCCGTGCCTGCCCATGTGCGAGAGCACTACGGGACGTTATCAACCGAGGCATTGTTCAGTGACGTCATGCACCACTACCACAACAACGTCAGGCCGAGGGTGCTGGGATTGATTCATCAACACGAGATCCTGGGACAGGGTCTTGTTATTGAGGGCTCTGCTCTCTGGCCCGAGTGGTGGCAGCCTACAGCGACTCTCGCTGGATTCTGGCTGGCAGCACCTGACGACACGATTGCCGAACGTATCCGGCTGAATGCAGGGTACACGTCGATGTCTTCGAAAGATGCCTACCTGGTTGACCGGTTTGTTGAGCGAAGCCTCTATTACCAGGCAAACATGCTCAAAGTTGTACCGCCGGGTTGCCTGCTGGAAACCCAGGCAGACAGCACGGACGCACTGACAGAAAGGATTCTTGAAAAATGGGCCGGGTTGGAGCCTTCCTGACCCAGCAACGAAGTTTCCCAGTAACGCCGCGGTGGGCATCAGCGGCGCACCTCACCGGCTATCAGCCTGATAGCCGGTACTACGATCTTGAGAAGTTGTGAGCGCTATCTACGCGGACTGTCTCTTCGGTGGCTACCTAAAGGATGCCGGTTTTGTGACCTTCCCAGTACTTGTCCTTCAGGAGGCGCTTGTAGAGCTTACCGGTAGGATGACGCGGCAGCTCTTCCAGGAAGTCGATGCTACGAGGGCACTTGATGTGGGAGATGTGCTCACGACAGAAGTCAATCAGTTCCGCTTCGAAGTCCGGGCCTACGTCGTCCCAGTTCTTGGGTTGCACAACAGCCTTGACCTCTTCGCCGAAGTCGTCGTTGGGCACGCCAAACACCGCCACGTCCATCACTTTGGGGTGTGTCACCAGCAGGTTCTCGGTTTCCTGTGGATAGATGTTCACGCCACCTGAGATGATCATAAAGCTCTTCCTGTCAGTCAGGTAGAGGTAGCCTTCTTCATCAACATAGCCGACGTCACCGAGCGTGGACCAGCCCTGGGGATGACGAGACTCGTTGGTCTTGTCCTTGTCGTTGAAGTATTCGAAGTCGCCGCCGCCCTCAAAGTAGATCGTGCCGGACTCTCCAGGTGGCAACTCCTCACCGTCATCTCCCACGATATGCAGCACAGCGGTCAGTGATTTACCCACTGAGCCCTTGTGTGCAAGCCACTCCTCCGAGTTGATCGCAACAAATCCGTTGCCTTCTGAACCGGCGTAGTACTCATGGATCACCGGGCCCCACCAATCGATCATCTGCTCCTTGGCTGGGATCGGGCATGGTGCCGCAGCGTGAATGGCACACTGGATGCTGGACACGTCATATTTGTTACGTACGTCTTCATCAAGCTTCAGCATGCGGATAAACATGGTCGGTACCCACTGTGAGTGGGTCACCTTGTAGCGCTCTATCGCCTTTAAAGCTGCCTCAGCTTCAAAGTGCTGCATCACAACACAGGTGGTACCCATCGCGAGAAACGCCATCGTGAAAGTCAGAGGTGCAGCGTGATACAGCGGCGCCGGTGTCAGGTAAATGCTCTCGTCGGTTGCACCGTAGAGCAGCGCAAACAGATTTGGACCTTCATCAACGCCAAACTCACCTTCCGGCAGTGGCTTGAAAACACCCTTGGGGCGGCCCGTTGTACCGGATGAATAAAGCATCTGGATACCTGTCGACTCATCGCTGATCTTCTCGGCGGGCATTTCAGCAATCGCCTCTTCCCAGGCATCATATCCAGCGATCACGCCATCGATCATGTAGGCGTTGGTGACGTTGTCGAGTTTACCGGCAAGTTTCTCAACCACACCCTGCTGTGCTTTTGAGGTTATAAACACTTTGGCAAGGCAGTCATTGACGATGTACTCAACCTCTTCTTCCTGCAGGCGGTAGGAAATCGCAGTGAAATAAAGCCCTGCACGTTGCGCGGCCAGGCAGATCTGCAACATCGCCGGATGATTCTCCAGCATCAGCGCAATATGATCGCCACGTTGCAGCCCGAGTTTTCGGAACAGCTGCGAGGCCTGCATGGAGACGTCGTCGAGTTCCTTGAAAGTCACGGTTTGCCCGGTTTCTGCGATGATGTAGGCAGGTTTGTCGGGGTTCTGGGCGGCAATGTCTCCTGGATGCATCGAATAATCACTCTGCTGATGGAAAGCCGCGAGAATGCCGACTTGCGGCCTAAAACTCAAGGGTGGTCGCGGGGTAAGCTGTTGTATCGCCCCAGGTTTCATGATCGAATGTGCCCCGTTATGACCGACGAAAAACGCCGTTACCCCCGTTATTCGAATCACTACCTCAGCCTGAGTGTAGCGAGACCCGGCATCCGCGGAATCATTCGAACCAACCCCAGTGCCGAATGCATGAACTTCTCCCTGACCGGTCTTCAGTTTGATTCGCCGGAGAAACTCACACCTGGCGAAAAACTCCTCCTCGACATTGAAGTGGGCGACGTTGAGCTACACGAACTGCATGGTGAGATAGTTTCTTCCATCGAAACAGATGGTGGTAACTGGTGTCATGGGGTGCGTTTCTGTCTTGAAGATGCACAAATGAAAAAGAACGAGATTCACCATGCGCTCCTTTTAATTGAGGATAAACTCAAATCTGCAGACGCTTACGGCTCATAACCAACAGCCGTACAAAGGTGCAATTTCGCGCCTTAATCATCAAGTTGTATTCCCTTAACCTGTCTTGTTTTTTTCTTTCTTTTTGCCAGCCTCGGCTGAGTATTTACATCATGAAACCGCCGCAAGGTATTGAAAAAGGGAGTTGAAACGGAGCAGCGTTTTGCAAGACCTGACCCCATATTTTCATTACTTCTCCATTTTCTCTGTTAAGAAAAACAACAATATGTTGTGTTTGCAAATACCCTGCGGCACAATATCTAGCCGCTGACCCAAATAGCACAGAAAACAACAATCAGCTAAAAACTCAACAAAAACCAGGTAAGAACAGAGCGCACCAGAGCCATACAGGCGCCCTGAAAGCTGATAAACCTGATCAAGCTGATAAAGGAGCTGAGTGTTGCCACGTGCTGGCAAGGGTAAACGAAGCACCGCCGATAAATGACAAGAACCAGACACCGGCGGTTTTTTTTGCGGATTCTTTTGTGGGTTCTTTTGTGGATTCACTTGTAAAAGCCCGCTGCTTCGTAAGCACCGAACAAGAAACTATAACCATGTATATAACGGCGTCCTGGCGGCACCTGTTGTAAGCAGTCGTAACAGTAGGAGAAATATGGACTCGACAGCACAGAAACCTGAATTGACCCCCGTCCCATCCAATGTCAATGAGATCAAGTTCCAGGAAACGTCCATGGACATATGGGAGAACAAGTACTGCCTGAAGAGTAAAAAAGGCGAGGCAGTTGACCAGGACATGGACGACACCTTCAAAAGGGTTGCCAGGGCACTGGTTGAAGTAGAGGACAAGGGCAAGCAGGAAGAATGGTACGAGAAATTTGTCTGGGCCTTGCGTAATGGCGTCATTCCCGCTGGTCGCATCATCTCGAATGCCGGTGCGCAGGAGCACAAACCAGCAACGTCGACCATCAACTGCACCGTGTCGGGAACGATCTCTGATTCAATGGAAGATATCCTGCAGAAGAACGTGGAAGCCGGCCTGACCCTGAAAGCCGGCTGCGGCATTGGTTACGAGTTCTCTACGCTGCGCCCGAAGGGTGCGTACGTATCTGGCGCTGGTGCCTACACCTCCGGCCCACTTTCCTTTATGGATATCTACGACAAGACCTGTTTTACCGTGTCTTCCGCCGGTGGTCGTCGAGGTGCACAGATGGCAACGTTCGAAGTCGGGCATCCGGATGTCATGGAGTTCATCAAGGCCAAACGCGAAGACGGTCGTCTGCGTCAGTTCAACCTTTCGCTGCTGATTACCAGGGAGTTCATGGAGGCTGTAAAGGGTGACACAGAATGGCCGCTGTCCTTCCCGCTCACAGAAGCAGAACTGGAGCTCGACGAACTGGACCTGAGCGACCCGGAGGTTGTGCTGTGGCGCGACTTCCCCGTTAAAGGTTCCTACGTGACCAACGATGAGGGCCTGGTTGCCTGTCGAGTTACCCACAAGATCAAGGCACGTCGTCTCTGGGACCTGATCATGTCTTCCACCTACGACTTTGCAGAGCCTGGATTTATCCTGATCGACAAGGTCAACGAGATGAACAACAACTGGTTCTGCGAAGACATTCGCGCAACCAACCCCTGCGGCGAGCAGCCCCTGCCCCCTTATGGCAGCTGCCTGCTGGGATCAGTAAACCTGTGCCGTTTTGTTGAAAAACCGTTTACCTCTGAAGCGAGCTTCGACTGGGAGCGCTTCAGCGAGGCTGTCGCTATTTTTACCCGCATGCTGGATAACGTTGTTGAGATCAACGGCCTGCCGTTGCCTGAGCAGCGCGTAGAAATCGAAAGAAAGCGCCGTCATGGCATGGGTTACCTTGGCCTTGGCTCGACTATCACCATGATGGGCATGAGCTATGGCGACGAAGCATCTGTGGCGTTCACCGAAGAAGTGACCCGCAAACTGGCCTTGGTCGGGTGGCAAACGGGCCTGGATCTGGCAAAAGAGAAAGGCCCTGCTGCCATCATGGATGAAGACTTCGAGGTCACCGGCAAAATGCTCAGGCAGCGTCCTGAGATGGCCGAAGACGGCTACAAGGTTGGCGACACCATCAAGGGTCGCGTACTGCATGCCCGGTATTCACGATACATGCAGCGTGTCGCCGAATGTGACCAGGCACTTGTGGATGAACTGGCGGAAGTGGGCTGTCGTTTTACCCACCACAGTTCTATTGCACCGACCGGCACCATCAGCCTGTCGCTTGCCAACAATGCAAGCAACGGTATTGAGCCAAGTTTCGCGCATCATTATTCACGCAACGTGATCCGCGAGGGCAAGAAATCAAAGGAAAAGGTAGACGTTTACTCGTTTGAGCTGCTGGCCTACCGCTCGATGGTCAACCCGGATGCGGCGCCCTACACAGAAGATGAGGCAAACAAACTGCCGGACTACTTTATTACTGCGGATGACATCACGCCGATCCAGCATGTAGATATCCAGGCTGCGGCACAGAAATGGATTGATTCATCCATTTCAAAGACAGCGAACGTGCCGACGGACTACCCGTTTGAAGAGTTCAAGGACATCTACCTTTATGCGTACGACCAGGGCCTTAAAGGCTGCACTACCTTCAGGTTCAATCCTGAGGCGTTCCAGGGCGTGCTCGTCAAGGAAGAAGACCTGGAGAACACCACCTACCAGTTTGAACTGGAAGACGGCCAGGTTGTGGAAGTAAGAGGTAACGAAGAGATCGAGTATGACGGTGAGATGCATTCCGCCGCCAATCTCTTCGACGCGTTAAAAGAAGGTTATTACGGCAAATTCTGATTGCCGTAACACTTAAGACTAAACATAACTGTTGTACGGGTGTCATATGACACCCGCCGGGACTCGACCCACTGGTAAGCCGGGAACCTTGCCTTCGCTGAATGCCATCATGCTTAACCTTGATAACACATTCAGACGAAGAGGTTCGAGACCGCAGAGAAAAGGCGAAAAACATGAGCATAAAGATTGAAAACAAGATCGTCGGCTACGCGATCAAAAAAGAGGAAGTCATCGAGGAGCCTGCCAAGCCCGAGAAGGACGTCATGCATGAAGAGATTGCACGTCCCGATGAGCTGCGCGGTTATACCTACAAGATCAAGACGCCATTGTCAGATCACGCCATGTACATCACGATCAACAATATCGTCCTGAACGAGGGTACAGAACACGAGCAGGAGTATCCGTTCGAGGTCTTCATCAACTCCAAGAACATGGAGCAGTTCCAGTGGATCCTGGCACTTACCCGGGTTATCTCAGCGGTATTCCGCAAGGGGGGTGACAGTGTTTTCCTCGCAGAGGAACTCAAGCAGGTGTTTGACCCGCAGGGTGGCTACTTCAAGAAAGGTGGGCGTTTCATGCCGTCGCTGGTTGCTGAAATCGGCGAAGTGCTCGAAACCCACATGAAGAAGATCGGCTTGATCCAGGAAGAGGAACTGAGTGCTGCCCACCAGGAATTGATCGCGGAGAAACGCGCTGCATTGGAATCAGCCAACACGGCCGTTGAGACTGAAGCGGCAAACGAATATCCACCCGGTGCGCAGCTCTGCAAGAAGTGCAACACCACGGCTGTTGTCATGATGGATGGCTGTATGACCTGCCTCGCCTGCGGCGACAGCAAGTGCGGCTAGGCGGGTAAGCAGTATCGATGCGAACCTACCTGGACCAGCTTGAATACATTCTTGATCATGGCGTAAAACGCGAAGACCGAACCGGCGTTGGCACAATATCCTGCTTCGGCATGCAGGCGCGCTACAACATGGCCGATGGGTTTCCCGCGGTCACGACGAAAAGACTCGCATTCAAAGTCATGACATCGGAGCTGCTCTGGTTCATCTCCGGGTCCAGCAATATCAACGACCTGAAGGCTATCTATTCAGAGAATAAGATCTGGGACGCCAACTACAACGACTATGTAAAAAGGCTTGGCCTGGATACATCTGATGGCGAGATGGGCCGGGTGTACGGCACCCAGTGGCGCGCCTGGCAGGCACCTGATGGTCGCCGGATCGACCAGTTGCAGGAAGCGATTGACCTAATCAGGGACAACCCGGACTCGCGCCGCATCATCGTCAATGCATGGAATCCCGGGGAGGCAGCACTCACCGATGTGGCATTGCCACCCTGCCACTCCTTCTTCCAGTTCTATGTAGCAGACGGCAAGCTGTCTTTGCAGATGTACCAGCGCTCCGCTGACATGTTTCTTGGGGTGCCGTTCAACATCGCATCGTACTCAATGCTGCTGCACATGATCGCAAAGGTCACCGGCCTGACTGCACATGAGTTCATCCACACCATGGGCGACGCGCACATCTATCTTGATGCCATCGACCAGGCCAGAGAGCAGGTTTCACGAACGCCGCTACCGCCACCGACCCTGCACATTGAGGATCGGGGTCAGTCGACAATCGATGATTTCAGGATGGAAGACTTTGCGCTCGTAGACTACCAGAGCCACAAAACCATCAAGGCCAAGATGGCGGTTTGAAGTTTTTGGCATAGCCAAAAATCTTCGAGCGCGACAGCGATTCAGATATTGTGTCACCAAACACGATATCTGAATTCGCGATAGCGCAGGCTCGCAAAGCGAGCCCTAAACCATTCTGAAGACTCCAAGCTGAACCAGGCGCGAAAACCTACCTGGCCAACCCGCAGCAAGCTACGAAGAATTCTTAGCCCGCATCTCATTCAAAAACGAAATCAACGTCAACGCCTCCGCCGGATCCATCCGGCCAATTGGCGAGTTACTGTACGTCGACATCATTACCTTGCCACTCTTCGAGAGGACAAACTCGCTCGGCTGGATATGGTCACGGCGCTCTTCCCACCACGCACCAACCGCGTCACCATCCTCACGTGTCATGCCATAGGCTACCGGGAACCCGAGTGGCGCCGCCACTTCCGCGGTCTGTTCTTCGGAATCCACCGTACCTGCAATAATGCTGACCCCCTGCTCCGCAAGCGCTTCACGGCGCTCTTCAAAGCCGTTTAACAAACGGCGGCAGTAAGGTCACCAGTGCCCCCTGTAGAAGAGAACAATAGTCATTGGAGATTCAAGATCCTGCGGCAGTTTCAGTTCACCGCCACCCGCAATCTTGAGGTTAAGTTCAGGGAAGGTATCACCTCCCGCCAGTTTTCCTGTCATATGACCCCCTTTTTGTCACACCTCACCGATTGTCCACGTCGGGATGCTCTGCAACAAGTCCCCGATCACCCGGTTGCTTAACGCCCCGCCAAGCCCTTTCAGGCTCCTTTTGTCATGGTATGCCGATGCATCCGACACCGGTATGATGTGAGCAGCGGTACCAGAATGTCGAAAGAAAAAACTCACATCGAAGGAGATTCAACATGCCACTAGGACTCGCAGAACTGGAGAGAGTGACGGCAGATGTACAAGCAAACGACCTGCAATGGACTGAGGTTGCGGAAGGCTCATACTTCAAGGCGCTGACCATTCACGTCCCAACCAATACCGTTGCCTATGCGTTCCGCATGGATCCTGGCGCACCGGATTTCCCGCCACACTTCCATATCTGTCGCGCCATGTCGTTTACCACCAAGGGATGGTTCGGCTACCGTGAGGGAACCAACCGCGTGGATAACGGCATGTTTTCCTACGAGGCCGCTGGTTCATTCCATACGCCCTTTTCTGATTGCCCTGAAGGTTTTGAGTCGCGAGGCATCTTCGAAAGTGACAGCGAGGTGCTGCTGCAGAACCATGAAGAAGCCGATCCCAACAGTGAAATAGTTGGTCTGCTGACCGTGCAGGATTTCCTGGATATCGCATCACCGGAAACCCACATTGTTCACGCTGACGGCAGTGTCACTGGCGACCCTCATTTCAAATATGACTTCTCTGCCGGGGTCGACGTCTTTAAATAGTGTCGCCCCGAAAGGGATGAGACCTGACCAGCGGTAATGCAGTAGGCCTATGAGCACCTTACAGCGAGCAAAGAGCCTTCAGCGAGCTAAGAGCCTTGCGGAGTACCACGAACTCAGCAAGGCGATTTTCGGCGGATCAGAAAAAGATGAGGCAAGTAGTCCTGCACCGGATTTTGTACCCCGGCCGGGCGACATCATCATCACACCCTATTCGAAGTCAGGTACCACCTGGCTGCAACAGATGTTCCATACGCTTCGCACCGGCGGAGACATGGACTTTCCCGATATCTCGGCGGTTGTGCCCTGGATCGAAATCAGTGGCGCAATTGGTATTGATATCGATGCCGAACAGCGGGCGGAACCACGTGGATTCAAGAGCCACCTGCCCTGGGACAAGATACCGAAAGGTGGCAAATACCTGCTGTCTGTCAGAAATCCCGCTGATGTTGCCTACTCGCTGTTTAAATTCATGGAAGGCTGGTTCATTGAACCTGGGGCCGTGGCGGCGGATGACTTTGCCAGGGAGATGTTTATCAAACCGGCAAACTACTACCACCACCTGAAAAGCTGGTGGGAAGTCCGGGAACGCGACGACGTGCTGCTGATGGCTTACGAACATATGCTGGCGAACCCAGAGGACACGATTAGGCGTGTTGCCACATTTGCGGACATCGAACTGGATGATGAGCTGTTGGCACTGACACTGGAACACAGCTCGCTGCCCTTTATGCTGCAATACAAGGACAGGTTTGATGATGCCCTGCTGCGGGACGTTACCGAAAAGATGGGTCTGCCGACCGGCAGCGACAGCGCTAAAGTCAGGGTTGGCAAGGTTGGTGCGCACACACTCAGCCCCGAGGTACTGGATGAAATCAACGCCCAGTGGCAGGCCGAGGTGACTGCGAGCCTGGGCTTTATGAGCTATGATGACATGATAGCCGAGCTGCAGACTTGACCTCTTGGTCTATTGGCACGTTTTACTAAGGCGGCTATTGGAGTAATATCAAAGAGGTTCGACTCAAGGAGCAAGAGTGGTTCCATTGGAGGAACAAAATACTGAAGAGCTGATCCTGCAGGAACAGCTCGCCGAGCGTGAGCACAAAACACTGACGCAGCGCGCAGCAGTTCTGAGGGTATACAACTACTACCGTATTATCCTGTCTTTCTCGTTGATGATTCTCTTCTACGAGATCCCCAACCAGACATTTGTGGGCACGTTTGAACCGAGCTGGTTCCAGAGTGTTGTGCTTGCCTACGTGATATTCAACGTGGCTACGGGGTTCTACTGTCTTTTAGTGCCTGATGCCGAGAAGATCACTACTACCCTGATTTCAGGCATTATCCTCGTCGACCTGGCCCTCCTGACCGGCATCATGGTCTCGAGCGGTGGCGTTGAATCCGGCCTCGACAGCCTGCTCATCTTTGCTGCCGCCTTTGGTGGCGTCATGATTCACGGACAGCTGTCCTACCTGTTCCCATCTTTTGCACTGATATTCTGCTTCACGTCGGCCATCTACACCTACCTGACGGGTATTAACGAGTCCATGAACCACTTCTTTGAAGTGGCTTTGCTCGGCGTCTCTGCTTTTGCGGTCAACGCACTACTCCAGTACGTATCTGATCAGCTTAAAAAGCAGGAACTGGAAGTGGTGTCCCTGAGCACCCTGCAACGCATGCGTGCAGTGGCAGAGCAGTCGAGGAAACAGCTTGAGGAACAGTACGACCGCTTCAACGTACTGCTCATATCAACAAACGAAGGGGTGCTTGGCGTCGACACGATCGGCACAATCATCTTTGCCAACCCGCGTGCGGGTGAGCTGCTCGACATTGGGCATAACTCCCTCATCAACAGGGACATCCAGGACTTTATGGTCTCAACGGATGCGCCGACCAACGAGGAATCCATCGTCTTTGAACACCTCGAGGTGTCACCACGGGCAATCTTTGATCCTGAGCAGTGGCGAACAGACACGGGTAATCCGTTTATTGTCGAGCTGACGGCTGAAGAAACCGTAAACAAGGCCGGTGAGAAGACCGGCGCGGTGGTGCTGTTTAACAACGTCACAGAACAACGCGAGAACGCCGAGCGGGTCCAGTACCTTACCAATCACGACAGCCTGACAGAACTGCCAAACCGCGCCCACTTCAACGAGATCCTGAAAAACGCAATGTCGCGGGCATCCCGCACCGACCGGCTGACCGCCATTTTGATTGTCGACCTCGACCACTTCACGGTGATCAACGAAAAATCAGGCCAGCTTATCGGTGACGAGATACTTCGCATCATGGCTGGTCGCCTTAACGCAGCTGTCAGGCCAGGCGACATGGTGGCAAGGCTGGGTGGGGATCAGTTTGCTGTCATGCTGATCGACCTTGACCAGGCTGAAAATGCCGCGATTGTTGCTGAAAAGATCATCACCAGTGTTTCTGCGCCCCTCGATATGGACGGCGGGCCTGAATCGATTTCCACCAGCATCGGTATTGCGGTGACCGGTGATAGTGCCCGCCAGGCGGATGAACTGATGGCGGCAGGTATTTCTGCTGTCGAGGTGGCGAAAGAATCAGGACGAAACCAGCTGCGCTTTTTCGAACCGGATATGCAACAAAAGGCGGATGAGAAGAAGCGCATCCAGATGCTGCTGCGCAGCGCCATCGATAACGATGAGTTCCAGCTGATGTACCAGCCCATCGTCGATATCAAAAAAGGCAGGATTTACTCAACCGAGGCGTTGATACGCTGGTTCCCGAAGGATGCTGATCCTATTCGACCAGATATTTTCATACCGATCGCAGAGGAATCCGGGCAGATCACCAACATTGGTGCCTGGGTGCTCGAAACCGTATCCAAGCAAGCGAAAAGCTGGGCGGAACTTGTCAGCGAAGGCCCTTCCATCGCCGTAAATATTTCATCAAAGCAGCTCAAGAACGATGAGTTCCGAAACCAGTTCCGCAGCATGCTGGATGTTCACCGGATTGACTCACACCGGGTTGAGTTTGAATTGACCGAAACCGGGGTTATGGATGACCCTGAAACCTGCCTGCAGGAGCTCACCAAGATCCGCGATCTTGGCGTGAAAATATCAATCGATGATTTTGGTACAGGCTATTCCTCTCTCGACTACCTGCGCAGGTTGCCGCTGGACATCCTCAAGATTGACCAGAGCTTCACCCGTGGCATCGGCGAGTCTGAGAACGATGAGGAAATTGTCCGGGTGATGATTCGCATGGCCCACGCCATGGGCCTCAAAGTGATCTGTGAAGGCTGCGAGACAAAGGATCAGCTGCAGTTCCTGCAGGATCACGATTGCGACTATGTGCAGGGGTACTACTTCAGTAAACCGCAACCGGCCGCCGACCTGACAGACATGCTCGTAGGCGAACAGTCAGGCAACTTCAGCATCATGGACGTGAAATAGTCGGGCGCGCAGCTGGGCGCACAGCCGGGCGCGCAGTTGGGCGCACAGCCGGGCACTGCAACGCTTATCCTGCCGGTACAAACCCCTGGTGACGACAGATCGTGCTGAACGGCTCCGGCAGTTGATCACCTGATTCAAGAACCACTTTTGTAGCCCCTGAAGCGAATGCTTTCTCGACAGCGCGCGTCAGGACGAGCGGCCCAATGCTCTCGCCGGTGTACTCTTCAAAGATACCGAGCGCCGTCAGCCTGACCGGCCCCTTCGACGCATCCATCAGGCGTGGCTGTAGCTGCAGCTCAACACAGCCAATGGGTTCGCCATCCAGAAAAAGGGCGTAGAACTGGCACTGCGGCTGCGAGATGTGTTTTGCCCAGTTGGCTAGTGTCCAGGCACCCCGGTCATCAGGTGCTCCATCACCAATGTTCTCCCACAGGAAAGCAGCAAACCGGCTGGCTGAAGCACCGAGTCGCTGCATGGACAGGTTTTCGTTGGCCCAGAGCCTTGGAAAAAAGTTCGCCCGTGACAGTTCCATTACATTGTTCACGCTAAATCATTTCCCTTTACTTAAATGGCAGTTTGATAACACTGAAGGCTATCTTTGTGCATTCTGTTCAATCAGGTAATCAATCAGCCCGTTGTGATCGAGCTGTTTGTCCTGCATCAGCCGCGTCAACGTCTCATCGGCATCGATAAGAATATTGGCAGCTTCTGTTTCACCGCGGTTATACAGCTCAATGACCTGCTGCGCCGCATCCATGCTTCAGCTGTTCCCGCTCTGTTGTGACGCCTCGAAAGCAGCCTGCTGTTCGGGCGTTGCCTCACGCTGGTATTGTTCTTTCCACTGCCCGTAGGGCATGCCGTAGATAATCTCGCGGGCCTCTTCATAATCCATGGCAATTCCTTTATCCTCTGCCGCCGCTCGATACCATTTGCTCAGGCAGTTTCGGCAGAAGCCGGCCAGGTTCATGAGGTCAATGTTCTGGACGTCGGTGTTTTCCCCGAGGTGATCAACCAATCGCCGAAACGCGGCAGCCTCAAGCTCAGTTTTCGTTTGCTCATCCATAGTAAAAAGCCTGGTTAACAACGTACTTCCATACCTTAACCGATATATCGCCCATGCCCAATACAACCTACAAGCCCGGCCAGAAATGGATCAGTAACGCTGAACCCGAACTCGGCATGGGCCGCATTGTCGAGGAAGATGGTCGACTTCTCACCATCTTTTTCGACCTGGTTGATGAAGTCAGGACTTACGCAAAAGACCAGGCGCCTATCACACGGGCCAAGTTTGGCGAGGGTGATACGGTACGCAGCTCGGCCTTCTCGATCGTGGTCGAATCCGTCACCGACTCCGACGGCCTGCTTGTCTACCACGGGCATTACCAGGGTACTGCCACGGCGATTATCGAAACCGATCTTGACCCCAATGTCCGGTTCAGCAAGCCGGAACAGCGACTGCTGACACATCAGATTGATGACAACCGCTGGTTCAACCTGCGCTACCTGACCCTCATGCACCGCGCCAGTCTCGACGAATCCAGCGTACGCGGCCTGATCGGTCCGCGAGTTTCGCTGGTGCCACACCAGTTTTATATTGCAAGCGAGGTGGCGAGCCGCCACGCACCGCGGGTTTTGCTCGCCGATGAAGTGGGGCTCGGTAAAACCATCGAGGCTGGTTTGATTATCCACCAGCAGCTCACCACGGGGCGGGCTGCACGTGTGCTTGTCATCGTGCCTCCAGCGCTCACATTCCAGTGGTTTGTCGAAATGATCCGGCGCTTCAACCTTCGCTTTACCCTGCTCGACGAAGAACGTTGTCAGTTGATCGAAGAAGACAACCGCGCCGAGGACGACGCCGAAGATACCGTCGACAATCCTTTCGAAGCGCAGCAGTTGATGTTGTGCACCCTGGACCTGCTGCTAGACCCAAAACGACTCGAACAGGCGCTCTCTGCAGAATGGGATCTCATCGTTGTTGACGAGGCCCACCACCTCGAATACGAACAGGGTGCACCCAGCCCGGAATACGAGGTTGTCGATGCACTTGCGGCAGTAGCACGAGGACTCCTGCTGCTGACTGCGACGCCGGAGCAACTGGGCCGTCTGGGGCATTTTTCCCGCCTGCGACTACTGGACCCTTCCCGTTATCATGACTTCGACGTCTTTACCGCAGAGGAAGCAGGCTACGAAGATATCGCGGTGCTGGTAAGAGAACTGACATCTGCAGCAGACCCCTCATCCGCACGCGAGGAAATCGGCAGGCGACTCGACATGCAAGGCAGCGATGATGAACTGATTGATGCGCTGCTGGATCGTCATGGCACCGGCCGGGTGCTGTTCAGGAATGTTCGAGATTCTGTTGGGGGATTCCCGGATCGAGTGCTGCACACCTATCCGCTTACTGGCGAAGAAAACCTTACCGATATCCTGCAGGACCCCAGGCTGGACTGGCTGGTAAAACTCGGCGAAGCATCTGATGAAAAGTTTCTTGTGATCTGCAGCCGGGCCGATACCGCCATCCGGATTGAACGTCACTTGAAGGAGAAGACCACGCTGCGTTCTGCCGCATTCCATGAAGGGATGGATCTCGTCTCAAGGGATCGCGCTGCCAACTATTTTGCAGATACCGAGTTTGGCGCTCAGCTACTCATCTGCTCAGAGATCGGTTCAGAAGGGAGAAACTTCCAGTTTGCCAGTAACCTCGTGATGTTTGACCTGCCGTTCGCACCGGACCTGGTTGAACAGCGAATCGGCAGGCTCGACCGTATCGGCCAGCTGAATGATGTAAAAATCCATGTCCCTTATATCGAAGGCAGCGCACAGCACGATCTGCTGCGTTGGTATGAGGATGGCCTGAAACTGTTCAGGGAGCCAAACCCGGTTGCCCAGAAGATCTTTGATGATCAACTGCCACGCATCGAAACCGATAATCTTGATGACATCATTCGTGATTCGGCTGAGGCCACCGCAGAACAACTGGCACTGCTCGCAGAAGGGCGTGACCAGCTCCTAGAGCGCAACTCCCATCGTCCAGAGATATCCAGCTCACTGATTGCAGAGGTTGACGGGCACGACGATGCTGCAAGCCTTGAGACTTACATGGAACTTTCATTTGACGCCTTTGGGCTTGAATCAGAGCCACTTTTTGATGACATCCAGGTGGTGAAGCCAACCGAGGGTATGGTGAGGCATGCCCCTGTCAGCGCGGAGACCATGGATCGTTTCCACTACCCGGAGTTACCGGAGGAAGGTGTTTCCATCACCTATAGACGCGACACGGCGCTGTCGCGGGAAGACGTGCAGTTCATCACCTGGGAAAGTCCGCTGGTTGAAGAGGCAATGGATACAGTCCTAAGTGATTTCACTGGTAACTGTTCCGTCATCGCCGTGACCCTGCCGGGTGTACAAAGGGGCACCGTCCTCCTGGAAACGATTCACATCGTTGAGTGTATCGCCCCGGCAGAGTTAATTGCCGCGCGATTCCTGCCGGCCAAGGTGATTCGTTCGCTCATTACCGCAGGCGGTGATGATGTTGCAGACAAGGTTGGCTTCAACCCTTTCGAGGATACTCTCGATATTGCAAAAGAGGCGCTCGCGAAAATCGTCGCCTCACAGGAGGATGGCATCAAGCAGATGCTGCGTGCAGCAACGCAGAGCGCCACTCAAAAGCTGTTACCTGTCAAGACAGATGCCATGGCACGGATGCAGCGGAACCAGGATCTTGAGATTGAGCGACTCACCCAGTTGGCGAGAGTCAATCCGAATGTCCGCGAGGATGAAATCGACTACGTCCGCGACGCAAAGGAAGCGTTAACTGACGCGATTGACAAGGCGGACCTCAGACTTGAAGCGGTGCGTTTGATTATTGCAGCGTAATTCCGTACTCGCCCAGCAATGCCTGCCACGCGTTTCTCACGTTGCGAGATTGATAAGCCGATATATCCCCTGTATAGGTTACCGTCTCACCTTCTGCAATGCGGGTGATCAGGCCCACGGCACCGGCGGCATCGTCATAACGCAGCGCTGCCGGTACATATTCCGGATATACCAGCGCATCTGGTGCCATCGGCACACAACCGACCTGTATAGCTTCCAGCATTGCGAGCCCCTGGAATTCCTGTGCTGCAGTGCTGAGCACCACATGACAGGACTTCAGCCACTCAAAGTAGGCATCACGCGAGGCGATGTAACCATCGTGGGCAAGCTGGCCCCTTTCCTTAAGCAGGTGGATGGCCTCCTCCAGTTCTGCAGGTACCTGCCTGAAGCGTTCGCCAAGGAGCACAAACTCGACGTTGACACCGGCAAGCCCCTTTATGATCTCAAGCAGCAGCGCCGGCCCCTTGTCAAATTCGAACCGGTGGTTCCAAGCGACCCTTAACAGTGGGGCCCTTCCAATACCGCCATCATCTGGTGCCTGCACTGCCACGGGGATCACACGGGTCTTCAACCCGGCGAGCACATCGCGCGGTACGCCATCGGGCATCGCTTTCAGAAGTTTGCCCGCCCCCTCAGTGAAGGAAGACCGATTGAATGCGGAGTTGAACACCAGGTGGTCAGCCGCGAGTGCCGTGTAAATGCTGGTCAGCTGCCGATCGATAAGCCCCTGCTGCGCATCGCTGCCGGGGTAGGCAAACTGGTTTTCGTGGAAATAGATGACCGAGGGAACCTGCGCAAGATGTGGCGCCATGCCCTTGAGCGAAGCGAGATCCGTCATGGACGTGGCTATCAGCAGATCCCAGCGTTGATGCTTAAGACGTTCATCGAAGGCAAAGCTGAGTGAATTACCCCGTGCACGCCAACTGAAGTGCCGCGCAGGTAATTGAAACTGCGTCACATCAGCGGACGGGGCCAGCATATCCACAAGCCCTTCGCGCCAGTAACGGTGACTGGCAGCGTCGTAAGCAGAAAGAAGCAGTATTTGAGGTCGATTCACCACAGCGGGCACACTTTTAGTAGAATAACGGCTTTGTTTTTCTGGATAACATTATGACCGGTTTTGTAATCATCGGGGCTGGCCAGGCGGCAGGCCAGGCAGCAGCAAGTCTCAGGCAGGAAGGGTACGAAGGTGACATCACGATACTTGGTGACGAAGCGCACCCGCCCTACCAGCGTCCCCCCCTTTCCAAGCAATACCTGTCGGGCGAACACGGCCTGGAAAAAGTCTACGTGCGTCCGGAAAAATTCTACACGGACAAAAACGTGGCGTTACATACGAACACCACCGTATCCGCTATCGACCGCGACGCGAAAACCGTTACCACCGAATCAGGTGATACTTACCCTTATGAGAAACTGCTGATCGCAACCGGCAGTCGCCCGCGCATCCTGAACATCCAGGGCTCCGATCTGCCGGGCATCCACTACCTGCGCACCATCGCTGATGTTGACGGCATCCGTGACGCGATGCAGAACGCAAAGAAAGTCTGCATTGTTGGCGGCGGCTATATTGGCCTCGAAGTGGCGGCCGTGGCTAAGACCGCCGGTCTCGAAGTTTCGGTACTGGAAATGGAATCCCGCATCCTGCAACGTGTCACCACCGAACAGATGAGTGAGTATTACCACAACCTGCACACGTCGCGCGGCGTAAACATCCTGGTTAACACGGGCTGCAGCGGATTTGAGGGTGACGGCAAGGTTGAGCGTGTACTTTGCGGTGACGACAGCATTGAGGCCGACCTGGTGATCGTCGGCATCGGCATTATCCCCAATGTAGAACTGGCAGAGGCTGCCGGACTTAACGTCGATAACGGCATCGTCGTTGATGACCACTGCCGAACCTCGGGTGAGGACATCTATGCGGCCGGTGACTGCACCAATCATCCCAACCCGATCATGGACAGGCGACTGCGGCTTGAGTCCGTGCCAAACGCCATGGAACAGGCCCGTGTCTGCTCATCAAACATGCTGGGCGGTGACAAGGTCTACGCCTCGGTGCCCTGGTTCTGGTCAGATCAGTATGAACTGAAACTGCAGATGGTGGGCTTCTCGGCGGACGGTGATGAATCGGTGACTCGCGGAGATATGGCCGCAAACCAGTTTGCGGTGTTCTACCTGAAAGATGACGCCGTGGTTGCGGTTGACGCCGTTAACAGCCCGCGGGAGTTTATGGTGTGTAAACAGCTGTATGGGAAGAAAGTGGACAAGTCCGCCCTCAGCGACCCCGAAACCGACCTGAAATCGCTGCTCGGCTAACGGCCGGGACAGCTAAAAAACTGCTCCAGATCATATATTTACGCCACATTGGTGAAATATTATGACTGGGGTATCATACGCAACTTTGTATTTTCATCGTGCATTTGTCTGGAGGTAGTGAATGCCAACAATTAAATTCGTCGAGTTCAACGGAACCGAGCACAACATTGACGCCACTAACGGCGAATCCATCATGGCAGCGGCCACCGGCAACCTGGTGCCAGGCATCGACGCCGATTGCGGCGGTGAGTGCTCCTGCGCAACCTGCCATGTCCTCATCCCTGATGAGTGGCTCTCCAAGCTGGAGCCAAGCACAGATACGGAGGAATCCATGCTCGACCTGAACCCTGACCGTACCGGCAATTCACGTCTCAGCTGTCAGATTCCGATGAGTGATGAACTCGACGGCATCGTGGTAAATCTGCCAGAATTCCAGTACTAAAAGCCATGTAAAAAAGGGGTCTCTCATGAGTGAAGCGGTAGCCAATAACGAACAAATCATCGCCGATCCAAACACCGTCCCACTTGAGGACATCAACATGAGTGACCCCATGCTGTTCCAGTCGGACAGCCATTGGGGCTATTTTGAACGCCTCCGCAAGGAGGACCCGGTTCACTACTGCAAGGACAGCCTGTTCGGGCCTTTCTGGTCGCTGACAAAGTTCAACGACATCATGGAAGTCGAAAAGGATCATGACCTGTTCTCCTCGGAGGACGGTATCACCCTCACCGACCGTCAGGCTGACTTCAACACCATCAACTTCATCGCCATGGACCCGCCCAAGCACGATGTGCAGCGTAAGGCCGTGACCGGTGTGGTTGCCCCGATGAACCTCGCAAAACTCGAACCCATCATTCGTGAACGCGCAATCAAGATTCTTGATAACCTGCCCGTCAACGAGGAGTTCAACTGGGTTGACCTGGTATCCGTAGAACTGACCACGCAAATGCTTGCAACGCTGTTTGATTTTCCTTTCGAAGATCGGCGCAAGCTGACCTACTGGTCGGACATGGCCACCAGCGGCGCACTTGCCGGTGGTCCGACACCGGAACCGGTCAGGCGCGCAGCACTGATGGAGTGCCTTGAAGTATTCACAGGCCTCTGGAACGAGCGAATCAATAACGACCCAAGCGAAGATATCGATCTGATTTCGATGCTTGCCCACAATCCAGAAACACAGAACATGGAACCCATGGAATACCTGGGTAACCTGATCCTGCTGATTGTCGGCGGCAACGATACGACGCGTAACTCGCTCACGGGTGGCGTCTACTTCCTCGACCAGAACCCCGCCGAATTTGCCAAGGTGAAAGAAAACCCCGGGCTGATTCCAAAAATGGTACCGGAAATCATCCGTTACCAGACACCACTTGCCTACATGCGCAGGACCGCAACACGGGACACCGAGCTTCGTGGCAAGCAGATCAAGGCGGGCGACAAGATCGCCATGTGGTATGTCTCCGGCAACCGCGATGACGAGGTTATCGAGCGACCCAATGAGTTCATCATCGATCGCAAGACACCACGCCATCACCTGTCCTTTGGCTTCGGTATCCATCGTTGCATGGGTAATCGCCTTGCTGAAATGCAGCTCAGGATCGTGTGGGAGGAAATCCTGGCGCGATTTGATCGCATCGAGGTTGTCGGCGATCCCGTTCGCGTTCAGTCGAGCTTTGTTAAAGGTTACTCAGAGCTACCAGTCATCGTGAGGCCCAAAGCCGCCTGATGGCACCCCGCGCCAGGGTTTACTACCGGGAGGAACCAGGCGGTATCGTGATCGAGTATCACGGCGCCGAGATTGCTGTTTATCGCAGTAACGCGGAGATGGTAGAAACCCATATAAAAGGACTCCTCGCTATCATTGACGTGGATAACGCTGAAGCGAGAACGCTTCGCAGGAAGTACGAGAAGCCGTCAAGCACCTGACGCAACCACAAGGCCATGCAGAAGTTTCACATCTTTCATGAGACCCGCTACGACTATGCGGCACCGGTTGCGCTGGGCGAGCATCGCCTGCTGGTGAGGCCCCGCGATGGGCATGACGTTCGAATAGAATCATCAAAGCTCGCTATCGAACCGAATGCGACCGTGAACTGGCATCGTGATGAACTGGATAACTCCGTTGCGATCGCCCATTTCGATGACACGCTGACGTCCACACTCTGCATTACCAGCGAGCTCATGGTAGCGCACTATGTGGCGCCAGCCCGCGAGATTAATATCCTGGACAGTGCCAATACCCTGCCTCCCGCCTACGAAGCACGCCAGTTGGAACGGCTCTCCAACTGGCAGGACCCGCTGCGGAAGATTACAGACGACACGTTTGCTGACTGGCTGGCCGGGATAAGGGCAAGCACAAATGACACGCTTACCCTGCTTCACACCTTAAGCGAACGTATCTATAACGACTGCGAGTATGCGATGCGTGAAGAACCTGGTGTCCAGTCGCCGGGAGAGACGCTTCGCCTTGCCAAAGGCAGCTGCCGCGATTACGCATGGCTGTTTATCTCCGCGGCGAGGGCCTCAGGGGTCGCGGCGCGTTTTGTGTCAGGATACCTGCATACCTCGGTGCAGCATCTGGATTCCCATACACACGCATGGGCAGAGGTTTACCTGCCGGGCGCTGGTTGGGTTGGCTACGACCCGACCTGCAACGCGATTGCAGCCGACAACCACATACCGGTTGCGCACGCGAGATATCCAGAAGATGTCCCGCCGGTCGCAGGTGTTTTCAGGGCGCCTGCCGATACTGTCAGCAGTATGGAAGTCAGGGTAAAAGTGACGCAGCTCTAGCCGCTAGCTTCACTGCAAGGCTATGCCTGGCGCTTTAGCAGCTTATCGATGGTCACCCGCATGTCGGTGAATCGTGCCGGCGGCCCAAACTGGTGATAAATCGATACTTCAGCGGCATCACGACCGTAGGAAACGGCAACTCTTGCCCCCTTGAGGTCTGCCTGGGTTGGATCAAACGTGTACCAACGATTACCGACGTATGCTTCAAACCAGGCGTGCATATCCATCGGCTCAAGTCCTTCGAGATAACCTGCCACCATCCTGGCAGGAATACTGATACTCCGGCACATGGCGATGCCCAGGTGCGCAAGATCCTTGCACACGCCCTGCCCCTGCGCTTCGATCTCCGTGGCTGACAACGGTAAGCTGCTTGTACCCGGTGCGTAGGTGATATGTGTGCGGATGTATTCAACAATCGCTGCCACCTGGTCATATCCGGGTTGCGTACCAGCGATCTCAAGCGCCTTGGCACCGAAGCGATCCGACTCGCAGTAACGCGAAGGTGAGAGAAACTGCAGCACTTCTGATGGCAATTCATCAATGGGCACAAACGGCGCACCATATCCGACGTCCATCTCCCCTACTGTCTTCACCTCCGTCTCGGTTTCTATGACAAATCCGCCTGGGGGCGCCGTCATGCGTTGGCACAGGTTGCCAAGCTCATCTGTGTATTGGTTTACCTGAACATCCTCGCTCAGGCGAAACTCTTCAGAACGAATCCACTGGTGCGCACCGCTCTGCGGCCGCAACATGAGCACCATGGGTGTGGCCGTGATGAAATCCAGATCAAGACGGCAGCTGGTCTTTACCCACACGGGTTTTGTGTACCGACTACTTTGAGGAAGGCACGCGCCCCTCAATATAGTCGTCAATCAGCTCATGGTAGCGACGGATGCGTTTTTCCTGGTTGGACAGGTAGACACCCTTGAATCCCCTAGAGCGGAATCCGCGCTGCTGGGTTACAAACACCTCCACATCTTCTTCGATAGCCGGGCCAATAGAATCCTCACCGAATGTAAGCATGGTGTGTTCTGCCTGATTTTCAGCACGCACGCCTCTTTCGCCGACGGGGCCTGCCTCAATCGACGCGGGACTGGCGTACCACCAGTTATCAAACAGGCACTGTTCGGGATCACTGCGATGCGGGCGCGCTCGCAGGAAATGGAAACCATCAGACCAGACAGACACTGCAAAGTTTGGAAACAGCGTGTAGTGAAACGCGTCGGTAAACTGCTCGTCGGGAATACGGTCATAGTGAGTGTAGCCACGCCCAGGGCCGAGCTCGCGCTTGGCTTGCTGCAGCGCCTCGCGGGTACCCTCGGGGTTGCCCTTGTAATCCGCGGGATCAATATCCCAGTAGCGTAGCTGGCTGGCGAGTGGTTCGAGGATATTACCCTCCTCGTCTGTTGAACCGACACTAAAACCGCCCTTCATGACCATGCGATTGTGCCCCTCGTCAGAGAGGTCAAACTTGGTTTCCTTGAAGTAGGTATCAATATTGCCGCGGATCTTCTTGCGGTCCGTATCCGGGGTTGCACGCATGTGCACCGTCGGCACGTGGTAAGACTCATTAAAGTTATCGAGCACCACTTTCCAGTTGCATGGCAGCCACATGGAGTTTGCGCTGGTGCGCATCCAGGTGTGGATGTCGCGTTTTTCCCATTCATCCCAAATCGGACCGAGATAATCACGCAGGCTGACACAGTTTTCAGGGTCCATGTTGACCCAGATGAATCCGGCAAACGTTTCACAGGCGAGCTCCTGCAGACGCACCTTGCCGCACGGATTACCCTCGGGGAAGTCTTCCTTGTCCGGAGCAAAATTCAGCGTGCCATCCGGCAGGAATGCCCAGCTGTGGTATTTACAGACAAATCGCTGCAGCACGTGGCCTTTCGGACCTTCAACCAGCGGGTTGCCGCGGTGCTGGCACACGTTATAAAAGGCCTTAACACCGCCGTCTTTCTGGCGAACCATGAGAATCTCTTCCGGGCCCACCTCTTCCATCTGCCAGTCGCCAGGGTTGGGTAATTCCGATTCCCTGCCCAGCAGCAACCAGACCTTGGTCCACATGCCTTCCCATTCCTGCTCGAAGAACTCCTTCGAGGTATATCGTGACCCCGGGATTGTGTGCCCGCGGGTTTCCTGGTCCGGCCAGTCCTCAATAATGCGCTGTTCTGACATGCTGCTGAGCCTCTGTGCTGTATTCAATCTGGCTAAATTATGCGGTATCCGGCGAAAGGCCTCCAGTCACACTTTATTAACCGGGCCTGGTCGGTCAATATCCCACCACAAAGGCAGCGGAACATTGTCACAGGAGCGCCTCTACATGCCGGAACCCATCGTCGCTACAAGCATTGAGACCACGTCTGACAGCCTTGCCCCTGCAATCTTCAAGCAGAAGATGGGTCCCGCTGAAGGACGCAACCTTGGCGATCACTTTGGCCTGACCAGGATGGGCGTTCGCATGGAAACACTGCCGCCGGGTTCCATGTCCGCGCTTCGGCACTGGCACAGCCACTCGGATGAGTTCATCTATGTACTGGAAGGTGCACTGACCCTCGTCGATGAAGCGGGCGGAAGGCTCATCCAGGCCGGCGGTTGTGTTGGTTTTAAGGGTGGCGACGACAACGGACATCACCTGGTCAATCATTCCGGAGCGTCTGCAACCTTTCTTGTCGCGGGTACAAGACATGTAAAAGATGTTGTCACCTATCCGGATGGTGACCTGGCATGGCGGCAGGATGGCGAGACCTGGCGACCAGTCCATCGCGACGGTACGCCGTACCAGGTATAACGCAGCCAGGAACCAGCACTTATGCGTATCCACACCTGCCTGTGGAATGAAGTTCAGGCGTTTCACTTTGACAGCCACGCACTCATGCAGCTTTCCGGCCTGTTGCCGACATGTACTGTTACGGAACACCACACCGAGGCCGCACTGCTGGCGGCTGCTGCGGATGCTGACATCGTTCTGGCCTGGGAGTTCAAGGCAGACTGGTATCCGCACTTCGAGCACCTGACCCACATCCTCACACCAGCTGCAGGTACCGACTGGATTGAACCGGACCCATCGGGACGTGTGAAGGTTGTCCATGGCAGTTTTCACGGAGACATCCTGTCTGAGTCGCTCATCAGTGCAGTGCTCTTCATGAATCACCGCATGCCTGACATGATTCGTAACCATGCCGCCAGGCAATGGGATAGAAACCTGCAGACCGATGCCAGGCTGCTAAAAAACCAGCGGGTCCTGATCATCGGCATGGGCAGTATCGGCGAGATCGCTGCACAACGCTTCCAGGCACTTGGCGTACACGTCACCGGGGTGACAGCCTCGGGCAGGGCCATACCCGGCGTCGACACGTTCAAGGAAGCTGATCTGCCAAAACTCTTGCCAGAAGCGGACCACGTCGTATTACTATTACCCGGCAACCCATCCACGGACGGCTATCTTTCCCTTGAACGGATTCTGCAGTGCAAACCGGGTGTTTACCTTTATAACTTTGGCCGAGGCAATGTGCTCACGTCACGCGATGTTGCTGCCGCCGCAAACCACATTGGCGGCGCCTTTCTTGACGTCACCGATGAGGAACCCCTGCCACCGGACTCGCCGCTATGGGCACTGCCTAACGTGATGATCACGCCGCATTCATCCTGTGTTTACCAGGAATATCGCGAGATGTTCCTGGATGAGGCAGCAAGTCATATAAAACACCTGATGACCGCTGCATGAACGCTATTGAATTAGAACAGGTCAACAAGCACTTCGGCAGTCACCACGCCGTGCGTGACATCTCGATGCAGATTCCCGAGGGCAGTGTCTATGGGTTCCTTGGACCCAATGGCGCGGGCAAGACCACAACCATTCGCATGATCATGAGCATCCTGTATCCGGATTCCGGCCGCCTGCAGGTGTTATCCAGCCTGTCCCCGGAATCGGTCAAGGATCGCCTCGGTTACCTGCCCGAAGAAAAAGGGCTCTACAAGAAAATGAAAACCGCTGAGCTGATCGCCTATTTCGGCACGCTCAAGGGACTCAAGCGACGCGATGCCATGCAGCGTGCGAAAACCCTGCTTGAAAAGTTTGGACTCGGCGACACCATCAACCAGCGCTGCGATTCTTTGTCCAAGGGCATGGGCCAGAAAGTGCAGATCATTGCCACCATCATCCATGAACCGGAGATCGTGATACTCGATGAACCATTTTCGGGGCTCGACCCGATCAATGTGGAAATGGTTCGCGACGTGATCCTGGACCTCAAGGCTGACGGGCGCACCGTGCTTTTCTCTACGCATATCATGGAGCAGGCCGAACAGCTCTGTGATCACGTACTGTTGATCAATCATGGTCGGAAGATGCTGGACGGCCCAACCAGTGAGGTAAGAGGCGGGTTTGATAACACCATCCTGGTCGACTACCAGGGCGACCCTGCCCTGCTGGCCCACCCGGACATTACCCGCATCAACAACATGGGTAACCAGGCGGAGCTGTCACTCGCTGAAAGTGCCGACGCCCAGCAGATCGTAATGGCGCTGATGCAGAAACTGACGATCAATCAGTTCAGCGTCAAGGAACCGTCATTACACGAGATTTTTGTGCGTGTTGTCGGGGAGTCGCCTGAATGAACAGGACCCTGCTGGTCGCCCTGCGCGAATACATTGAGAACGTCCGCACCAAAGGGTTCTGGATTGGCATATTCACCCTGCCGATTATCTTCCTGCTGATCGCCTTTGTGCCGATCCTGGTTGAATCAACGCGCGAGGCTAAACGTTATGCAGTGATCGATCTCTCAGGGGGCACCCTTGAACAAGTCGCTGAGATCATCGCACGCCGTGACTTCCGCGATTTCATCGAGGACTTTGATTCGGGTGACCTCGAAGAAGTAGATACGCCTGCTGGCCTCATCACTTATGCACCGGAGATTCGTGCACTCTCGGACGAGGACATCAACAAGGTCATGCTCGCCATTTTTGAGGGCGGCCAACTGCCAGATGGACTGACCAACCGCCTGCAGCGATACCTGGGTGAGAATACCGGCGCAGTGCGAGACTGGTGGCTGACACTCGGAGATGAAGAACGCGCCGCCCTGACCAACTCAGCCTCAGGCAATTTCTTCGTACGGGTGCCCTACACAGACGACGAAGAAAGCCTCAACAAACAGATCCACGATGGTGAATTGTTCGCTTACTTTGTGATCGGACCAGACCCGGTTGAAAGCAGCGAGGGATCAAAGTACGTCTCCAGCAATCTCACCGACCAGGACCTTAAGAATTGGTTCTCAGGCATCATTACCGAACACATACACGAACGGCGCATGGCGCAGAGCAATATTGCGCCTGAGACCGCCGACTGGATCGCGGAACCGGTGTCGTTCAAGGGATCCATACTGTCTGAGGAAGGCACCGCCGAGGATGTCGATGCAACGGATGTGGCTCGACAGTGGGCACCCATGATCTTCATGTACGTGTTGTGGATCTCCATCCTGATGAACACGCAGATGCTGGTCACTAACACCATCGAGGAAAAATCTAACAAGCTGATTGAGGTGCTGTTGTCATCTGTTTCGCCCATTGCGCTGATGACCGGCAAGGTTATCGGTATTGCAGCAACGGGCCTCACGATCATCGGCACCTGGGTGTTGTTCGCGGTTGGGCTGTTTATCGGCGTCCCGGCCATGGCAGGCGTCGACCTGCCATTTGAGTTTGCCTCGGTGATCGCAGATCCACTCTTCCTGGGGTCGTTCCTGGTGTATTTCCTGTTGGGTTACCTGCTGTATGCAGCACTACTCGTTGGCCTGGGCGCCATGTGTGACAACCTGAAAGAAGCCCAGAACCTGATGTTCCCCGTCCAGATCGTGCAGATGATTCCACTGCTGGTGATGGTACCCATCAGCCGTGACCCCAACGGCACCATTGCTGTGGTGATGAGCTATGTACCCCCGCTGACACCATTTGTGATGATGTCACGCGCCGCAGGACCACCCACCATGTTCGAGTACGCCATCACCACCCTGCTACTCATCGCATCGATTGCTGGAGCTTTCTGGCTCGCGGCAAAACTCTTCCGCGTGGGTATCCTGATGACAGGTAAACCGCCGTCGGTGCGGGAGATATTCAGGTTGCTTCGGGCACCTGTTTCGGCGCCGGGATAGACCGCGGTTTCTTTACCAGGGGCTTTTTACATAGGTCTACTTAGCGTTGGCACCCCGTGAACCTTTTAAGCGTCCCACATGCTTTCTCGCGAGTAACGCTGAAGGCTCTTTACATCGGTCTACCTGGCATGGGCACCCCGGGAACCTCTTGCGCGTCCCACATGCTTTCTCGCGAGTAACGCTGAAGGCTCTTTACTCTTTACATCGGTCTACTTGGCATTGGCACCCCACGCACCTCCAACGCGTCCCACATATTTACTCGCGAGCAACGCCGCTGGCGCCGCTGTGCTTAACGACGTGGTCTTGCTGGAGACGGGAGCCTTCAGCGTTACTCGCGGTAGCCGAACTGGGACCTAACAGAGGTTCGCGGGTAAAGCTGTGAAGTAGACCTGTGTAGAAAGTCAGCCGCGTAGTTTGGTTACAAACCCAGCCACGGCCTCACCGATTTCATCCGGCGAATCCTCCTGGATGAAATGCAGGCCTTTCACCATGACTTCTTCCTGGTTCGGGAATCCGCGGGCAAACTCGAGCACGCCGTCTGCCAGTATGGTGCCTGGGTCAGCGGCGACCAGCAGTTTGGGTATGTTGGTTTCCTGCAGCCAGTCTGCATAGGACTGCACGATCTCGACAACGTCGGCGGGCTCTCCATCGAGCGGAATCTGCCTTGGCCAGGTCAGGGTTGGGCGGCGATCCTCACCTTCATTCAGGAAAGGTCGACGATATTCACTCATCTCTTCATCGGTCAGGTCCCTGATAATTGACGCCGGTAAGACCGCTTCAATAAAGAGGTTTTTGGTGAGAATCATTTCTTCACCTGCTTCAGACCTGAAGCCCTGGAAAATACCGGTTGCAGACTCCGGCCACTCGTCCCAGGTGAGGGGTTTAACAATCGCCTCCATGTAGGCGATCCCTTGCACGGCTTCCTCATGCCGGTGGCACCAGTCAAACCCGAGCGCTGAACCCCAGTCATGGATGACAAAGACGGCATTACTCGTCACATCCAGCTGGTAGAGCAACTCATCAAGGTAACTGCGATGCTCAACAAAGGTGTAACGGTTCGGACCACTCGCATCCAGCTTGTCCGAATCACCCATGCCGATCAGGTCAGGAATAATGCAGCGCCCAAGGCTCGTCAGATGAGGCACGATGTTTCGCCAGAGATAGGACGATGTCGGGTTACCGTGCAGGAGCACAATTGGATCGCCTTCTCCCTCTTCGATGTATGCCATCTTTTTGCCGAGTACTTCTATGTGCTTTTTTTCCACCGGTAATCCCCCAGGACATTTGTTGGCGGGTATTCTGCCAGAACTGGGCTCTTTATGGTCGGCTACTTGTCAGCTGTACCCCAGGTACCTCTTGTAGGTCCCACTTCCATACTCGCGAGTAACGCTGAAGGCTCTTCGCTCTTATGAAGGCTGTGGTGTTGCACACTAAAATCTTCGGGGTCTCACGTATAATCAAGATATGAGTGTCTACATTACAGCCAAGGACGTCACTGATGCGCACGAGCGCATCAGAAAGCACGTTGTCGATACACCGCTTATTGAATCGAAGACCCTGTCTTCGATAACGGGCTGTACCACGCTGTTTAAGCTGGAAAATCTGCAGATGACGGGTTCCTTCAAGGAACGGGGCGCACTCAACAAGCTATTGCAGATGGGTGATGACGAGCTGGCCCGCGGTGTTATTGCGGCGAGTGCTGGTAATCATGCCCAGGCTCTGGCCTATCACGGCCAGCAGCTGGGGGTGACGGTAAAAATTGTCATGCCGGAGCAGAGCCCCATCGTGAAGATCAAATCGACGGAGCACTGGGGTGCCGAGGTCATCCTGCATGGGGCCACATTCGATGATGCAGCGGAACATTCCCACCAACTTGCTGCGGATGAAGGCCTGACCTATATACACCCTTTTGATGATCCTGAAATCGCTGCCGGTCAGGGCACACTTGCGATTGAGTGCCTTGCACACCCCCTCTGTGAAGGCCTCGATGCCATTCTGGTCCCCGTCGGCGGCGGCGGGCTGCTCTCAGGCATTGCGACTCTAATAAAGGGCGTAAATCCGGATATACAGGTGATCGGTGTCGAAGAAAGCACCTGTGATGGGATGCACCAGGCCCTGCAAACCGGCACCCCGACAAAAATTGATGCCCGTCCGGTCATTGCAGACGGCATTGCTGTCCGTGAAGTCAGCCCCAACAACCTCAAAGTTGCCGGTACCCTGACCGACGAGATTGTCAGCGTGACCAGTGACGAGATCGCTAATGCCATCATGCTGATGCTTGAGATCGAAAAACTGGTGGTGGAAGGTGCTGCCGCCGCAACCCTCGCTGCCCTCGTGAACAAAAAGCTGCCTCACCTGAAGGGTAAACGGGTCCTGTCGGTGATATCAGGCGGCAATATCGATGTGAACCTGTTATCGCGAATTATTGAGCGCGGACTCACCTTTGACGGGCGTGTTGCCAATATTGAGTCGGTTGTACCGGACAAACCCGGTGGATTGGAGCAATTTCTGGCCGTCATCCGTGAATTTGGGGGCAATGTGCTGGAGGTGAATCATCACCGCTTTAATTCAGTTGCGCCGATTGGACAGGTTGGCATCACAATTACGGTCGAAACGCGTGATAAGGCGCACCTGGTGCGGATTAAGGAAGCGTTGAAGCGGCGGGATTACGATATTTTGGGGATTAACTAGTTCTCATCCGAAAAGGGTGAGAACTAGAAGAAGCCAGGGATGGCTTGTCATTTTTCGCTAGAAAAATGCGAGGTTTCAATAAAACAAAAATAGAAACCGACCCGAAAAATGCCACGGATGGCATTTTTCGGATGAGAACTAGCGCGTCGCGACGCTACACTACTTCGCCAGCCCGGGCGCTCTAATCTAGGTCGGGGCGCTGACGATAAACTTCACTTTATCGAATTGCAGGCGGTCACCGTCTTTGAGGTTAACCTCGTCAACCTTCTCGCCGTTAACCCAGGTGCCGTTTACCGAACCCAGGTCGCGGATAATCAGATCGTTGCCGTCGAGGTCCAGTTCCGCATGTTTGCGCGACAGGCCGGGTTCCAGGATGGAGATGTCACATTCCAGTGCGCGACCGATCTCGAGCCGGTCCACGACCGGTATAACCTGACCCTTCTCAGGACCGGAATCCGCCACCAGTGACCAGCTGTTGCTGCCGATGTCGATCAGCGCGGTACCGGAGAGCACTGGCGTCTTGCCACCGCCTGCCGGATCGTCTTCAACAACCTCGAGGTCTACGCCACCAATGGTGATGACATCGCCTGCACGCAGGTTGGTTGGCCCGGAGATCTTGTCTCCGTTCACCATGGTGCCCGATTTCGTGTTGATATCAGTGATTGTGACCTGGTCACCTTCCACTCTTACGTCTGCGTGGAAGCTGTTGACCCCGTCCTGGTCGATGACAACGTCGTTGACACTACCCTGACCGATGGTTTTGCCGGGCGCGACCAGTTCAACTGGGTCGCCGCTACCATCCTTGTGTTGGATTTTCAGCATGGTCGAAGGGCCCTTTCTAATTCAATTTCAAGAGGTTAGTGCCGAATTCTCACTTAGATTACAGCCAGCCACCGCGTTTGTCGAGCATACTCCTCGCTATACACATTCACATTGCCCAAACCATTGGGTAGACTCAAGACAGCATGCAGGATTGATCGAATCCGTAACAAAAAACGAATAACAAAAACAAAAAGTAAAGCAACGTATTACATGCTAGAGAAGAGGCGCCGAATGGCGCAGATGCTGAAAACATTCTGGCGGGAATCCCGCACCATTATCATCTTCCTCATCGTTATGGTGCTGTTCCGCTCTGCCATCGCCGACTGGAACCAGGTACCAACCGGCTCCATGAAGCCCACCATCCTCGAAGGTGACCGTGTTGTCGTCAACAAGCTCGCTTACGACCTCAAGGTTCCCTTTACCAGCTGGCAGCTGAGCCAGTGGAGCGACCCGGGGCGTGGTGAGATTGTCACCTTCTACTCCCCAAGAGACGAAAAGCTGTTGATCAAGCGCGTTGTTGGCGTACCAGGGGACACTGTCGCGCTGCGTAACAACCAGCTGTACATCAATAACGAGGCCGCAAGTTACAACGAACTCGACATCAATATCATTCACCAGGTTGACCTGTACCAGCAGCATCACCACGCGTTCTTTTTCGAGGAATTCGGTGAGGCGAGATACCCGGTGATGTTGCGGCCATCTCCGCCAAACAACTACAACAGCTTCGGCCCCATCGAGATACCGGAAGGTTTCTACCTGATGCTGGGCGATAATCGGGACAACAGTGCTGATTCGCGCGCAATTGGCCTTGTTTCACGGGACAGGATCACTGGCAGGGCACATACCGTCGCCTTTTCTGTTGATTACGATGATTATTACCTGCCCCGCCTGGACCGGTTTGTCCGGCCCCTGGAGTAATCATCAGCAGCTCATCAACATCCGCGCTGGCTCAAAAAATCTATGAGACCGCCCACCTGGCCGGCGAATTTACACTGCGCTCGGGCGCCGTCTCGAATGAATACTTCGACAAATACCTGTTTGAATCAGATCCCACCCTGCTGGCAGCAATCGCCCAGGAGATGGCAGCGCTCGCACCGCCTTGCGATTACCTGGCGGGCCTGGAAATGGGAGGCATCCCCGTCGCTACGGCCCTTGGCCAGGTGACATCACAGCCGGTGCTGTTTGTTCGCAAGGAAGCAAAAGCCTATGGCACGGCAAAGCTTGCAGAAGGTCCTGACTTTGCGGGCAAACACCTGCTTATCGTCGAAGACGTTGTCACCTCTGGTGGCCAGATCAATATCAGTACCGGACAACTGCGCGAGCTGGGTGCCACCATCACGCATGCCCTGTGTGTGATCGACAGGGAATCAGGCGGCAGGGAAAATCTCGCCGCGGAAGGTATCGAGTTGATTTCGCTCTTTACGATGAGCGATCTGAAGGCTCACCTGGATTAACCTGCTCGGCGTCTTCGGAGGCCATTTCTTCCGACAGGCGCGCCAGCAACGGCGGCTTACTGTTAAACCTGCGCACGACAGGCGCAAGCAGAAGACCTGCAACCACCATCGCACCAACAAAAACGAATGACAGCGTCAGGAATACCCAGACAACATCCAGTTCGACGCCAAAGTAACTGACGGCGACCCATACAAAAGCACCGGCAAAAAAGGATGCCGACACAAATCGCCTGAATAGCGGATCTCTAAGTAGCTTGCCCAAGGGATCAAACTTCCGTTTGCTTGTTGCCTAAGGTTACACTCGAATCTTTTAGGCGTGAAGGAGATCAATATGCCACTGGACCCGGTCTTTGCAGAAATGCTCAAGCAGATGGCGGAAGCAGACGGACCCGCAATGAAGGACATGGCGCCATCCGAAGCGCGCATGATGTATCGCGTGATGCAGGAGGCACTGCCAAGGCCCGATCTCCCAAGCGTGGAAGACTCATCTGCTGACGGTGTTCCTATCCGAATCTATCGGCCGACCGGCGAAAGGACAGCCTGCATTGTGTACTTCCATGGTGGTGGCTGGGTGATTGGTGATCTCGAAACCCACGATGGCGTCTGTCGCCAGCTGGCTGAGGCATCCGGCATGACGGTTATCGCGGTTGACTATCGTCTTGCCCCGGAGGAACCCTTCCCTGCCTCGATTGATGACTGCTACAAGGCCACTGCCTGGATTGCGGCCAACGGCGACACACTCAATATTGATGCCGATAAGATCGCGGTTGCCGGTGACAGTGCCGGCGGCAATCTCTCCACCTGTGTCTGCCTCAAAGCTCGTGCCGAAGGTGGGCCACACATCTCATTCCAGCTGCTGGTTTATCCGGTGACCGATACCGCGATGGATACGCAGTCCTACGTCGACAATGCTGAGGGGTTTCTGCTGACAAAGGACACCATGACCTGGTTCTGGGACAGTTATGTCGGTGACGATGCGGCATCCAGGAGTAATCCGCTTGCCTCACCCATGGCCGAGAATGATCTGTCCGGTTTGCCGCCGGCCTGTGTTATCACCGCGGAGTTCGATCCGCTCAGGGACGAGGGAGAAAGTTACGCCGAGCGTCTTAAGGCAGCCGGTGTAACCGTCACGATCAAGCGGTACGATGGCATGATCCATGGCTTCTACGGCATGACACACCTTGTCGAGGGCGCCAAAGATGCCCTGGCCCTCAGTGTCAGCGAACTGAAGTCAGCACTCGGTTAACGCGTGCCGGACAACGACAGGCTCACCGCTGGGCCGTTAGAAGATGAGACTCTTGAAAACCTGACCTTCAGCGATCTGGACCTGCCAGCGCTGACAGTTGAGCAGTGCCGGTTCAGCCATTGTGCGTTCCTGAACTGCCAGTTCAGCTCCGCTGAGATCAGTAACACCACGTTCGACCACTGCCGGTTTTACGATACCGATAATGAGACCGGTTCTGCGCTGAAGTTTGCGAGACTACGTGAATGTGAGTTTCGCGACTGTGATATGACACTGCTCAGCCTGTCGAGGGCGAGCATCTACATGTCCCGCTTCCATGCATGCCAGTTGACCGGTGCTGATCTTACCCACGTGACCTCTGAAAACGCCGTCAGCACCAACGTGTCGCTGTCGGATGCCGCGTTTACCGATTGTAATCTCGCCTATGCTGACCTGTCAGGCGCACACCTCGTGGATGTCGACTTCAGCGGCTCGCGCATGAGTCATGTTCAGCTTTCGAGGGCGGATCTGTCAGGCGCACAGCTGCTGGACTGTGAACTACACCAGGTGGAAGCGGAAGACGTGGTCATTCGGGGAGCAGACTTGAGGGGTTCGACCATCACAGGGCTCGATATCCGTGAAATAGATATGACCGACGTGGTGATCGGCTTCGACCAGCAGCACCTGCTGCTCGAAGCGATCGGGATTATCGTTCGGGAGTAAATTACCCTACGTTCTCATGCGCAGTACCGCCATGCGGTACTACCTCGACTTATTGCTGAGCGATGATATCCAGCAGTTCGACGTCGAAGATCAACACAGAATTCGGCGGAATGCCGGGTACACCACCCGGTCCATAGGCAAGCTCGGATGGCACAAACAGTCGGTAGGTACCACCGACTTTCATCAGCTGCAGGCCCTCTGTCCAACCGGCGATCACCTGCTGTAACCCAAACTCTGCCGGTTGCCCACGCTGCCTGGATGAATCAAAAATCTCGCCGGAAATCAGGCGACCCTCGTAATGCACGCTGACACGGTCAGATGCACCCGGTGATGCGCCGGTGCCTTTGGTCAATTCCAGAAACTGCAGGCCGGAATCCGTAACGATGACACCATCGGCGGTGGCATTGAGGGCAAGGTATTCTTTGCCAGCCTGAAGGTTATCCAGGCCTTCCTGTTCCTGTGCAGCCTGCTTGGCAGCCACGATCGCCTGTTGCTTTTCCCGCACCATTGCAATCACTGCTTCCTGCTCTGCCTGTGTCAGGGAAGGCATGTTGCCTGCAAGGGAGTCCCGCAGCCCTTTTACCAGCATTTCAACATCAATATCTTCGTTTCCACCATCCCTTAACACGTTGCCGAAGCTGTAGCCGAAGAAGTAGCCGCGCTTGTCTTTCATCTCTGGGTCAGCGGGAGGCGCCGCCTGCGCTGGTTCCTGCGCTGATGTTTGGCTAGAAAACACTGCAGGAAGAATCATTAAAATACTGATTAATAAGATTTTTCTCATCTAAAAAAGCCCGGCTGGGTGGTTGACGCGGCAAATTATGACACAAATGTCCGGGGATTCATTGGAAAGACGTCTCAACTCATCGACGATCACGACCAACTGGCCCCTGAACCGCTTGAATTGTGCTTGTCATGCCCACTAAACTTCTTGAGTGAAATCAGAGACTCATGCAGAGAAACCGAACCTATTCACGCGTACTTACTCTAAGGTATTACCCGTAATACCAACCGTTGGTACACCAACGGGAAAGGCAGCTGGATCAGCCAAACAATCAGGTAGTAGCCAATATATGACCAGAATCATCACCTTCCTGCTCACAGCAGTAGTGTCCCTCTCAGCATATGCTGTTGCACCCGTCGAGCCGCAGGAACTCGCCACTCTCGAACCTCTCGAGGTGCACGCCAGTACAACCCAGAATATTGTTGACGCCCTCGCCTCGCGACACTACGTGCCGACGGTGCTGGACGATGACCTTTCGTCTCGAATCTTCGATACCTACCTGTCCGATCTGGACCCGAGCAAGAGCTACTTCCTGAAACAGGATATTGAAGAGTTTGAGATCTATCGCTACGAGATGGACAACGCCCTGCGTCGCGGTGACCTGCGTCCGGCCTTTGAGATTTTCAACCGCTACCACGAACGCGTGGTGACACGATTCGAGAAAGTGCTGGCAACCCTCGAGGATGGCATCGAGCAGTTTGACTTCAGTCGTGATGAAGAGCTCATGATCGATCGCGAGGAAGCGCCCTGGGCAACCACCAACGAGGAGCTTGATGACCTCTGGCGCCGCCGCCTGAAAGACTCCGTGCTGAACCTGAAGATCACAGACAAGGAACCCGAAAAGATCCAGGAACTGCTGGTGAAACGTTTCACCAACCGACTCTCGCGGTCAAGGCAGACCAACAGTGAGGACGTGTACCAGCTGTACATGAACTCATTCACCAAGACTTACGATCCGCACACGCAATACTTCTCGCCTAGAACATCCGAGAATTTCAATATCAATATGAGCCTCTCCCTGGAAGGGATTGGCGCAGTGCTGCAGCTCGAGGATGAATACACGAAAGTTGTCAGCCTGGTACCTGCTGGGCCGGCAGACAAGGCGGGGCAGCTCAAACCCAACGACAAGATTGTCGCGGTTGGCCAGGGTGAAAGCGGTGAACTGGTAGACGTGATCGGCTGGCGCCTCGATGAAGTTGTTCAGCTGATTCGCGGCAAGAAAGATACCGTCGTGAGGTTGAATGTTATCCCTGCAACCTCCGATACCGGAGAATCAAAGGTCATTCATATCGTGCGCAACAAGGTACAGCTCGAAGAGCAGTCAGCGCAGGCTGAAGTTATCGAAATCGAGCAGTTCGGTGCCAAGCATAAAATTGGTGTGATCGACATTCCCACTTTCTACGTGGACTTCAAAGCGCTGCAGAAAGGTGATCGCAACTTCAAGAGCACAACCCGCGATGTGAAGCGCCTGATACGTGAGCTTGAGGAAGAAGATGTTGAGGGCATCGTCATCGATCTGCGCGACAACGGCGGCGGCTCCCTTCAGGAAGCCAAGACCCTGACCGGGCTGTTTATCGACCGCGGCCCTACCGTACAGATCCGCAGCAAGAGCAACCGCGTCGACATCCTTGATGATCGCGATGTGAGGGTTGTCTATGACGGTCCACTGGCAGTACTCGTCAACCGTCTCAGTGCATCAGCCTCCGAGATCTTTGCCGGTGCCATCCAGGACTACCACCGTGGCGTCATCATCGGCAGCCAGACGTTTGGCAAAGGGACAGTGCAGTCACTGCTGCCGCTGAATCGCGGGCAACTGAAACTGACCCAGGCGAAGTTCTACCGTATTTCAGGTGAGAGCACCCAGCATAAAGGTGTAATTCCAGATATCGCCTACCCTTCCAGCTACGATCCTGATTCGATTGGTGAGAGCACGCTGGAACGCCCGTTGGTGTGGGATCGCATCCAGGCAACCCGCTATCGGGTCAAGCACTCTATACAACATCTCGTCCCGGAGTTGAGGACGTTACACTCCGACAGGGTCAGCACCAATCCTGAATTCAACTACCTGAAGGAAGCCTTCGCCTACCGCAAAGCCCGTAACGAGGACAACACCATCACCCTTAACGAGCAGGCTCGTCTTGACGAGAAGAGCGCACGCGAAACCTTCTGGCTGGATCTCGAAAACAGGAAACGTGAAGCGCTGGGCCAGGACACGATTGCCAGCCTGGACGAGTTGGATGAAGAGACGGTTACCGTCGCCGATGCTTCTGAAGCATCCACATCACCTGCAACGCCACTGGACGGCGGCGCGGTCATCGTACCGGATCAGCCTGCTGGCAGCGAAAACCCGGTGGAAGGTAGTGAAATGGCGATCGTGACACCACCTGACAGTGCAGGTGAACCACCAGCTGCGGAGCTTGATAGTGAGGCAGAAGCACCGGAAGACCCTGATCCCTATCTTGTGGAAAGTGGACACATCCTGCTTGACCTGATTTCACTGGAAGAACGCACTGCAGCAGAAAGAGCACGCCGCTCCCAGGGCAGCTAGGACCGTTTAGGGTTCAGGACTGTTCAGCCTTCCTGTTCAAGACTGTTCAGGGTTAAAGAGTGTTCAGGGTTCAGGACTGTTCAGCGTTCAAGACTGTTTCAGGCGTCACGATCCTGCAGGTGTTTTTCCACCACGTCGTAGGCGTGCTGGATATCCTTGAAACGTTCTTCCGCGTTTGCAGCAAACTCCGGTGAAACGCCCCGTGACTGAACCCGGTCAGGGTGATATTCCATGGCAAGCTTGCGGTACTTTCGTTTGATGTCGGCAAGTGATTCTTCTTCACTTGCACCAAGAATCTCGTAAGACTGCTTCAGGTTGTTGGTGCCTGAATATCGCGCCTTCAGCTGCTCGTATTCCGCGCCGATGCCGAAGATATCTACCGCCTTCTCAATCATGCGCTCTTCTTCGGGATGCATGACACCATCCGAATGAGCCACCAGCAGCAACAGGTCTACCAGCTGGCTGAGGACTTCCGGATAGGCGGCAAATTCTATGTAGAACTGGTTGGCATAGTCCTCAAACTTGTCGTTGGAGTCCTTGGCGTGGGTAAATACCTTAATGGCGAACTCTCTAGCCTGGGGATTCAGTTGCAGGTTATTGGTCATGACCGTCTCGACGACGTCAATCTCCGCCTGGCTGACGACGCCGTCCGCCTTTGAAAGCTTGCCCAACATGGAGAAGGTTGCAGCGAAGAAGATACCCTGTCGCTGCTCCTCAAAAGATAGCGCTGCGCCGGAATCAAGTGTGTGATGGCCAACAACGGCGCCAAGCACGGCACCTATGGGACCGCCAATGATAAATCCGAGTCCTCCCCCGAGGATTTTCCCCATCCAGCTCACTTGGCAGCCTCCCGGCAGAACCTGACAATATGGGCACTTAACGCCGGTGCCAGTGCCACCGGTATGTTATGCCCCATACCTTTGATCAGCGTAAGTTCTGCATCATGAATAAGCTCCGCCGTATCAATGCCGGCCTCGACCGGGACCAGCGGGTCGTCCTCACCATGAATCACATGAACAGGCAGATTGATACTGCGCAGCAGCGGCTCCCTGCTGCCGCCTGCAATAATCGCTGCCATCTGTCTCTGCACACCGGCAGGATCGTAACTCCGCTCGATCCGGCGCCTGGCAATCGCCATGCGCTCTTCGAGTGACTCCGGATAGCCAGGCGAACCATATACTGCAAGTCCCTCTGCGGTGGATTTCACGATGTCCTCGGTAGTTGCATCACCAGCCACTTCACCGCGCAGAGTTGCCTGTACTTTGGGGTCAGGTTGCGGCAGACCAGGCCTGCCGCTGGAGGACATGATTGAATGCATACTGATCAGGCGCTCGGAGTGTTTGGCAGCAAACACCTGGGCGATCATCCCGCCCATGGAAATACCCACCAGGTGAACCCTCTTGAGCTGCAGTGCATCAAGCAGGCCAACAATATCCATCGCCATGTCTGTGACCTGGTATGGCGGTGCCTCTTCACCTTTTGCCACCCTGGCAAGATCCGGCGTGCCTTCGAGGTGTGTCGAGAGACCAACATCCCGATTATCAAATATGACCACGTGGAAGCCGGCAGCCGTGAGCGCATCGATGAACTGGGTGGGCCAGTCGGTCATCTGCGTGCCGAGACCACGCACCAGTAGAATGGTGGGATCAGATGCATCGCCAAAGGTGTCGTATTCAATCGACACCTGCCCCAGATCAACCCTGCTCATGCCTCTTCACCACCCATCATCGTCAACAGCTCGGCAGTTTTCTCTTGCATCAATGCTGCATCACCTCTCGATTCCACGTTGAGTCGCATGACGGGTTCCGTGTTGGAAGATCGAATGTTAAATCGCCAGTTTTCATACGCGATACTAAGCCCATCGGTATGCTCAACAAGTACTGCATCACCCGCGTAGGTTTCTTCAACCTGCGCAAGTATGGCACCAGCGTCTTCAACGCGGCGGTTGATCTCCCCGCTGACGGGAAACAACGCTATTCGTTCATCTACCAGCTCAGATAGTTTTTTGCCTGTCTGGCTCATCAGGTTGATCACCAGTAACCACGGCACCATGCCTGAGTCACAGAATGCAAAGTCACTGAAGTAATGGTGCGCGCTCATCTCGCCGCCATAAATCGCATTTTCCGATCGCATGCGCTCCTTGATGAAGGCATGACCCGTTTTACTTTGTACGGGTACACCGCCTGCTGCCCGAACAATATCAATCGTATTCCACGTCAGGCGAGGATCATGCACGATCGACGCACCCGGCTTCTGGGCGAGAAACGCCTGCGCCAGCAGGCCGACAATATAGTAGCCCTCGATAAATCGACCGTTCTCATCAAAAAAGAAGCAGCGGTCAAAATCGCCGTCAAACGCAATGCCGAGGTTGGCACCGTGCTGCCTGATCGCATCGACCGGCGGCTGCCGATTCTCAGGTAATAGCGGATTGGGCACCCCATTCGGAAAGTTGCCATCGGGTTCAGCGTGCACGTCGATAAACTCAACCGGCAGGTGTTCCTTGAGTTCATTGATGACAATGCCCGCACCACCATTGCCGGGATGCGAAACGATCTTGAGTGGCGCAAGTTTCGGAATATCGACATAGCTGAGCAATCGCTCCACATAGGCGCCCCGGTGATCCAGTTGGGTGACGCTGCCTTGCTTGCCAGATGCATCAAACTGGTTAGCTTCAACCATCGCCTTGATGTCGTTCAAACCCGTATCACCACTGATCGGCCGTGAACCCTCGCGGACAAACTTCATGCCGTTGTAGTCCTTGGGATTGTGAGATGCAGTCACCGCGATGCCGCCGTCAAAACCATAGTGATCGGTGGCGAAGTAGATTTCTTCAGTGCCGCAGGTGCCGATGTGGCTAACGTCCACCCCACTTGCGGTCAGGCCGCGGACCAGTGCATCAGTAATGTCCGGACTGGACAATCGAATATCGTGCCCAACAACCACTTTTTCCGGTTTAAGGAATGCCGCATAGGCCCGACCTATGGCATAGGCGATTTCTTCATTGAGTTCATCGGGGATCCTGCCTCGCAGGTCATAGGCTTTAAATGCAGAAACATTCAGACTCACTTGTTCACTTCCTCACTACTACTTCGCCTCGTTCTGGCGGAGTCGAAAATGGCGTAGGTTATCACCAATTTCGACATCTGTTTTGAGCCTGATCAGTTGTCGGCAACGTTGCGCCTCAACCTCGTTTTCCTGTACCTGTTTCAGTTTCCTGTGGGCTGAATCATCCAGGGGGGCACTGAGCATGGCATCAAGGGAACCATACTGCTCCAGCAACGATACCGCGGTTTTGGGTCCAATACCCTGCACGCCACCGATGTTATTACTCCGGTCGCCGCTTAACGCCAGGTAATCAACAAACCTGTCCACATCGACGCCAAATTTCTGCCTGACATGCTCCGCATCAAGTGACCTGCCGTTGAAGTGATCAACAACCGTTACACCGGGCCCCAGGAACTGCAGGAACACTTTATCAGTAGAGAGAATCGTCACCCTGCCTTCATGCCTGGCTACTGCTATAGCGAGCGTCGCGATAATATCGTCGGCCTCATAGTTCGGCACAGAAGTAGCCACAACGCCGATTTCAGCAAAGCCTTGCCGGAACGCATCAAGCCCATCAAGCAGGACCTGCGGCGTTGGTGAACGATTACCCTTGTAGTCCGGGTAAAGCAGATGGCGCCAGGTCCGGTCATGGTTTTCAAGGATGACGGCCGCATGGGTCGGCTGGTGTTTCGCCAGCGCCCTGCCCAGTGACGCCCGCGCAGAGGCGACGGTCCCCGATACATCCTGATCGTCCGAATGTCCCGCCTCAAATATCCGTCGGATCAGGTTGAAACCGTCGACGATGAGAAAGTGCGGGGGCATGTTTAGAACCTGTTTAGAATCCTGTTTTAAAAACCTGCTTAAAAACCAACGGCGATACCATCACCGCGAGGATCTTTCATGCCGTGCATGAGGCCGTCTTTGTAGAGGATCGAGTTGGCATCACCCAGCCTGAACCGTGTTGGCCGAAAACCAGTGTGCCCCATGTCTTCCAGCTTCTGTTTTGTGTCCGGCGAGAAGACGTAAGGTTCCATCAGGATCATGTTCGGCTTCCACTGGTGATGAAAGCGTGGCAGCGATACAGCGTCACCGAGGTTCATATCGTGATCGAGGACATTCAGCATGACCTGCAGCGTGGTGGTGATGATAGTTGGACCACCAGGTGAGCCTGTGATCAGTACGGGCTTGTCATCTTTTATGACCAGTGTCGGCGACATCGAACTCAACATGCGTTTACCCGGCGCAATGGCATTGGCCTCACGTCCGATCAACTGGAACTGGTTCTCGGTATTGGGTTTGATCGAGAAGTCGTCCATCTCGTTATTCATCAGGATACCGGTACCCGGAATCACGATCTTGTTGCCGTAGCCGCTGTTCAAGGTTGTGGTAAACGAGACCATGGTGCCATCTGCGCCCATCACAGAAAAATGCGTGGTTTCCCTACTCTCCGCCGGCCAGCTGCCTGCTCCAATGTCGTCGCTGTTCGATGCCTTTGTGGGATCAAAATCAGCAAAGCGGGCCTTCGCGTACTCCCGGTCAGTCAGCATTGCCACCGGCACATCTACGTAGTCTGGATCACCAAGATGTTCCGCTCGGTCGGCAAAGGCGCGACGCTCTGCCTCAATCATCAGGTGAATCAGTTCTGCACTGCCCCAGCCCATCGACTTGATATCGTAGGGTTCCAGCATGTGCAGGATCTGCTGGATCAGCACACCACCGGATGACGGCGGCGCCATGCCGTAAATGTCGTAACCCCGATAAGTACCTTTGATTGGGTCCCGCCACACGGACTTGTAGTTTTTGAGGTCATCGTGGCTGATGATGCCACCACCCCGCTTCATTTCCGCCACAATCAGATCGGCGGTTTCGCCTTCATAAAAACCCGCACGACCATTTTTCGAAATCCGCTTCAGGGTTCGTCCAAGGTCTTTCTGTACCCACAGGTCACCAGGCTTATAGAGTTCGCCATTGTTGGTGAATACCTCAACAGACGCCGGATACTTTGACATCGCTTCCTGCTGGCGCTCGAAAGATCTCGCCATCGACCATGACAGCGGGAAGCCCTTCATTGCGAGCTTGATCGCAGGCGCCATGACCTCCTTGCGAGACATCGTGCCGTAGCGTTCAAGCAGGAGCAGCAGACCGTCTACACTGCCGGGGACACCAGAGGCCAGGTGAGAGGCACGTGACAGCCCTTTGATCTCGTTACCGTCTTCATCAAGGTACATGTCACGGGTGGATGCAGCGGGTGCCGTTTCCCTGTGATCCTGTGTAAACACCTCTCCATCGGGCAGACGAACCACAACAAAACCGCCACCACCGATATTACCGGCCGACGGATACGTCACCGCAAGGGCAAACGCCGTTGCCACAGCGCCGTCAATGGCGTTGCCGCCCTGCTTCATGATTTCGATACCGGCCGCAGAGGCAAGCGTCGAACGGGAGGCCACCATCCCGTTTTCCCCATACACGGCCTCAGGGCTCGCAGCCCCTGCCAGCGAACTTGCTGCAAGTAACAGCACAGCAACCATCTGTCGCATGAAAACTCCTGTTAACTTTTTCTCATCTCTTCAGACGAGAGCTAAACACCTCGATCAATCGATCAAGCTTAGCACTAAATGAGTGGTAACATCGGGCCATGCATTTAAGTAATCGTGAGGCGCGTCGCCTGTTTCTGAACCAGCAGGGACTGCTGCGTCGAAACCAGTTTGGCCGGGGCAAAAACGCCGTACTCAAGTCAATCCAGCGTAAAGGCTATGTACAGATCGATACGATCTCCGTGATCAACCGTGCCCATGAACATGTGCTGTCGTCACGGGTAGAGAACTTTGCGCCACGTATGCTGGACACGCTGACAAAAAACCGTGACATCTACGAGTACTGGGGCCATGCGGCGGCGTTCCTGCCTTTTGAAAACTATCGTTTTTCGCTGCCGGTCATGCGCGGCTGGGCAGATTCGCGAACCTGGAACAAACAACTGGCTGAACACATCACCTCACGAATCCGTGCAGAAGGCCCACTGCAGTCACGGGACTTTGAAGATTCGCGCCAGAACAAGACCACGGGCTGGTGGGACTGGAAACCTGCAAAACAGGTACTCGAACACCTGTTTCTTTCCGGCGAGCTGATGGTGACCAGAAGAGAGGGTTTCCAGAAGGTATTTGATCTCCCGGAAAACGTGATACCCGATCACGTCGATACTTCCCTGCCAACCAATGAAGAATGGGCACACTTCATTGTCGATTCCATGGCCGAAGCGCTCGGGGTGGCAACGGAATACGACCTGTCCTACTCGCTTGGCACAGTCAGGCGGCTGGCAAAAGTTAACCTGCGTCCCGCGGTGAAGCAGGCCATTGCTGACAAAGTAGCTTCAGGCGAACTGGTGCAGGTCGATGTGGAAGGCAAACCCTACCTGCTGAAGGCAGGCCTCGAAGACACCCTGCCGCTTCGCCTTGCAAAGAAAGAAGTGCGGATACTTTCGCCTTTTGACAACCTCGTCATTAATCGTAAACGCACCAGCGCGCTGTTTGATTTTGACTATCTGCTCGAGTGTTACCTGCCCGAAGAAAAACGCGTCTATGGTTACTTTACCTTGCCAATCCTCTACGGAGATGAGCTCATCGGACGACTCGATGCCAAGGCAGAACGCAAGCAACAACATCTCGTTGTTAAGAACCTGGTGCTGGAACCATCACAGCTGGAACCATCAGGGAAAGCGGCGCCAGAACTTATCGATGCACTAGCCATCGGCATCCGTGATCTAGGCACATGCAACAACTGCGAGAGCTGGAAGGTGACTCGAAGTACACCTGCGGCGCTGAAAGCGCCGCTCAACAAGGCGCTGGCAAACCTGTGAACCTGCTATGAACCTGGGCATTTCAGACAACGCGGCCGAAGTCCTGAAAAAACTCAGGATATTCGTCGACGAAGTGGTGATACCCGCTGAAGAAACCTACCAGGCGCAGCTCGAGGAACAGCGCTGGCAGGTGCCACCAATCATGACTGCCATGCGCGACAAGGCAAAGTCGGCGGGCCTGTTTAACCTCTTCATGGGTAAAGACGGTGAAGCCTTCAACCAGGTGGACTATGCCCACCTGGCTGAACAGATGGGCCGCAGCGAGATCGCATCAGAAGTTTTCAATTGCGCAACACCGGACAGCGGCAACATGGAAATCCTTGCGAGATTTGGCAGCGACAGCCAGCGTCTCGCGCACCTGATGCCGCTACTGGAAGGTTCTGTCACTTCGGGATTCGCCATGACCGAACCGTCGGTGGCATCGTCCGATGCGACGAACTTCATCAGTCACGCTGAGTTTAAAAATGGCAACTGGATACTCAACGGCGAGAAAACCTGGGTGGCGGGTGCTGGCGATCCGCGTTTTGAGTTCCTGCTGGTTATGTGCGTAACTGACCCTGGCGCACCGCCCATGTCGCAGCAGTCCCTGCTACTGGTACCGGCGCGAACCGAAGGCGTATCTATCAAAAGAATGATCCCGGTGTTTGGCTATGACAACGCGCCACACGGGTACGCCCAGATCCAGTTTAGCGACGTGGTCGTGGCTGGCGATGCCATCGTTGGCGAGCCGGGCCAGGGTTTCGAAATCGCCCAGGGTCGCATGAGCAGCGGGCGCATTCACCAGTGTATGCGTTCCATTGGCGCCGCAGAGCGGGCGCTGCTATTGATGACGCAGCGTGCAACCACACGATACGCGTTCGGCAAACCACTGTCTGAACTTGGCGGTAACGTGGACATCATCGCCAACTCCAGGACAGACATCGAAACCAGCAGATTGCTTGCACTGCGGGCAGCCTGGTCCCTCGAAAACGGCGGTCTTGAAACCGCGCTTGCCGACATTGCCCAGATGAAGGTGGTGGTGCCCAATAACACCCTGGCTGTCATCGATCGCGCGATACAGATGCACGGCGGCAGCGGTGTCAGTGCCGACACTCCTCTTGCAAGGATGTGGGCCTCACATAGAGCCCTCAGGCTTTCCGATGGCCCCGATGAAGTGCACAGGGAACTCATCGCACGAAAGGAAATCGGCCAGGACGGTGGGGTTTACGTTTAAGGAAACTCTGATTAAGTGGTTATTTTCGTGAGAGGCCTTTGTTCGAGACGGCGAAGCCACCCGCAGGAAAACACTAAAACGCTTTAATTTAGTGGCTTTCCGAGGATGGTTCGGGCCACGCTGGCTTCAACGCAGCTATCGCGGAAAAAAACCTTAATCAGAGGTTCCTTAACTGACGCAGGTCAATTCAAACCCTGCAGGCCACCACTAAGATTGCTCCTGAAAGATTCATCAAACATGAAGGAGCACTCCTAAGTGAATTCATTTGATCTCGCACGGGGCGATCTCGAGGCAGCCCTGGCCAAGGCCGGAGAAGAAGGTATTGAACCTGGTCAGTACGGACAGGCCATGATGTGGCAATTGTTGCAGCTGTACCGAAGCCTTGGACGCAGCGAGGAAGATATCCGCAGCGAAATCTCTTTCGCCCTCGATAACATCGACGAAGACAACACCTTCCACGTTGTCAGGAACTAGTGCCCAGGCCTCACTACAGTGTTGGTTACTTACTGACCTGGCAGGCCCGGTCGAGGTAACATCGCCACTCCACAACCATGGCATGGATTCCATGCCACTTTGACAGGAGTGAATTTATGATCGGATACATCACTATCGGCACGAGTGACATGGAGCGCGCCAAGGAATATTGGGGCACGCTGCTGGCACCACGTGGCGCATCAGTCCTGATGGACATGGGTCGAATTGCCTTGATCGGCGCCGGTATGGATCAGCCGATGCTGGGTGTTTGTACACCATACGATGAAAATGACCCGCATCCCGGTAACGGCAACATGGTTGCTTTTGGCGTCGATACAACGGAAGAAGTTGATGCCCTCTATGCAAAGGCGATTGAAATGGGCGGTACCGATGAAGGTGAACCCGGTGAACGTGGCCCGGGCTTCTATGGTGCCTACTTCAGGGACCCGGATGGTAACAAGGCCGTTTTCTTCAAGATGGGTTAACGGCCCACCCGCTAAGCCTTAACACTGGTTCCTGATACTGGTCGCCCTTTTATATGCCGGGCGGCCAGTATTTCGTCTATGTTCTTTTCAATTCAGTATCCGGGGTTCTCCCAGATACTCGAGACATCGATCATCCTTGTTTCGAGCGTTGTTCACATATGTCGACATCGCGGTCATCTTGATGGACACCCTGATCTCCGGCACCAGCATCTGCGCCGCATCTTCAAGGGGCAACTCCCGCTGAACCCACTGCCGCGCCTGCTCGTTTGTCAGGTGTACCGGCATCCGGTGGTGGATCTCATCCATCCCGGCAGGTGCAGCTGTCGTAATAATCGTGCAGCTGTATATCTCCTGATCGTCCCGGCGCCATCGATCCCAGAGACTGGCAAACGCAAAGCCTGGCGCTTCAACCGGCTCAATGTAATACGGTACTTTTACCCCATTCTCCTTACGCCATTCGTAGTAGCCGGACACGGGCATGATGCATCGCCTGCGCTCGAATGGCTCCTTGAACGCGCGACTTTTCGTCAGCGTTTCACTTTTGGCATTGAACATCGTGTACTTGTTGGAAGGCTCCGGCGACCAGTAAGGCACCAGCCACCAGCGCATAGGCTTTACCTGCCAGCCGCCTTCCTTGTCTGTCAGGAAAACCGGTACCTGCTGTGTCGGTGCAACATTCAGTTCAGTTTCAAGGGAAAAGTCGCCGCCACCGGCAATATCAACCAGCAGTCTCGCAAGGGGATCATCAATAATGTTGAAGCGGCCGCACATGCCGAGACACTAGCACAGGCAGGCCGGTGAAGGCAGTACGACAGGGGGTGTAAATCGGCTGTAATGGCGTTAAGCTTCGCAAAATTCGATCGCAACATACGTCGCAAGACAAAACCGAGTCCAGCTTAATCGCTGGCTTTTTTTTTGGGGCAAGAATTATGAGACATATTCCTCATCTCAAAGACCTCTCAGCAGACGAGATCCGTTTCATCCTGGACAAGGCTGCTGAAATCAAGGCAAATCCTGAGGCGTTTACTGACGCACTCGCAGGGAAGTCACTCGCCATGCTGTTCCAGAAGACGAGTACCCGAACGCGGGTTTCCTTTGAGGTTGGCATGACGGAACTTGGCGGACACGCAATTTACGTTGACTGGATGACCTCCAACTTTGTGCTGTCAGGGATCGAATACGAAACCGAGTACCTCTCGAGGAACGTGGCATGCATCATGGCGAGGTTACTGCATCATGATGATCTCCTGAAAATCATGTCAGCAAGCCAGGTACCAGTGATCAATGGTTGCTGTGAGAAGTTCCACCCCTGCCAGGCGTTAACAGATATTCTGACCGTGTCCGAACATTTTGATGGCGATCTTGGTGAGGCCAACATCGTTTACACCGGCGTGCAGAATAACGTATCAAACTCACTTTCTGTCATCTGCAGCAAGCTCGGCATTCCGCTCACGCTGGCCACCCCAACGCCAGACGATAATGGTGAGGCGCAGGACGCCGACGTACAGGAAATCATCAGAAGCTCTAGCCACGTCAATCACACAACCGATCCAGTGGCGGCAGTCGAAGGCGCGAACTTTGTCTACACAGACACCTGGATCGATATGCAGTACTTCAATAACCCGGACATGAAGGAAGAGAACGATGCCCGCGTGAACGAGATGCTGCCCTACCAGATCAACAAATCACTCATCGGCGATCGAGATCTTAAAATCATGCACGATATGCCGATACACGACGGGTTTGAAATTGCCGCTGACTGCGTGCGAGATGAGCGATCGGTCATCTTCCAACAGGCTGAAAACAGGCTGCACGCCCAGAAGGGTCTGTTGTGGTGGTTATTCCACGAAGCAGCATAGTTGTAATACAGGCGGACAGGAGAAAGGAGCAGACATGAGCTGTTATTTTGTGGCGACGATCAATATCCACGACCGTGACACGTACGCTAAGTACGAGTCAGGCTTAATGGAGGTGTTCAGCAAATTCAACGGCAAGATGCTGGCTGTGGATGAAGAGGTGGAAATCTTTGAGGGTGCCTGGCCCTATACGCGCACTGTCATCATTGAGTTCCCGAGCGAAGCTGACGCCAAAGCGTGGTACGAATCGGAAGATTACCAGGCACTTGCGAAACACCGATTCGCGGCAAGCGAAGCTAACCTCGCGCTGATCAAAGGCCTGTAGCAAGTACTGAACAAAGCAGCTGAAAAGCGCATCAGAAAAGAACGGTATCAAACTGGCCGGTCTTCCAGCTGTCGATACATCAACTCGGCCCAGTGCATCACCGGCACATAGGCTTCTGCGCCGAGGTGCATCTGGCAACCAATATTGCCGGTCACAATCACATCGGGTTTACCTGCACCAAGCGCAACAAGCTTGTTCTCACGAAGCTGGTGTGACAGCTGAGGCTGCATGATCGAGTAGGTCCCGGCTGAACCGCAGCAGAGATGCCCTTCTGGCGCCGCAACGATGTCAAATCCGGCCCGGGACAGAATCTCTTCAATGACACCGTTCAACTTCATTCCGTGCTGCATGCTGCAGGGCGTGTGCACTGCAACCCTCAACGGCCTGCAGCGAAAGGCAAACTCAGGGATGGCCGCGAATACCTCAGAGACGTCCTGCACTCGACGAGCAAAACCTTGCGCCCTCGTCGCATCGTCAGTATGTGCCAGCGCTGCATCATACTCCTTCAGTGTGACACCACAACCGGTTGCCGAAGAGATCACCGGTAGTGACTGTTCATTTTCGAGCCGATCCATGACTCGCCGCATATAGTCACGGCCACTGTCGTGATGTGACAGGTGATAATCAAGCGCACCGCAACAATCAATCTCAACCAGCTTCACGGCGACACCCTGTTTCGCTAGCAGATGCCTTACCGATTCATTCACCTGTGGGGTCATGACGGATTGAACACAACCTCCCAAAAGCAGCATATCGGGACGTTCAGGTTCTGGTGGCCCCTCGATGCGAGGTGCCGCAGGCAGAATGTGTTCCTTTAACGCCGCGGGCAGAAGCACACGAAACGCCCTGCCCAATGTCACAAGCGGCGCAAACAGGTAGCGCCGTGGTAAAACCAGCCGGATCAGCGCACTGACCATAGATCGCAACCCATCATCTGCCTGCATTTCGCGTTTGAGGCCTCTGCCAATATCCAGCAGGTGTCCGTATTCAACACCTGACGGACACGTGGTCTCGCAGGACCTGCAGGTCAGGCATCTGTCCAGGTGGGCACCGGCTTCACTTGAAATCTCACCTTGCTCCAACATGTTCTTGATCAGGTAGATGCGACCTCTCGGCCCATCCAGTTCATCCCCCAGCAACTGGTAACTGGGACAGGTTGCTGTGCAGAAACCGCAGTGCACACATTTGCGCAGTATTTCATCTGCATCCTGGACGTCAGTGCGAGCGATTAACGATGGGTGAATATCGGTCTGCATGGCTTATTCTTGTCCGGACGCATGCTCGGGAGAAAAGTCGCCGAGGCCTGGATACAGGCGCGATGGATTGAGATTACCGGCCGGATCAAACAGTTGCTTAAGTTTCCGGTGTACCGTCATCAAAGCTGGTGCAACAGGATGAAACACGTTCACATCAGTTTCGTCGCCGGGTCTCAGCAGGGTCCAGTGACCGGTGCCAGCGTAAGTTTGCCTTGGATTGGTATTCGTTTCTGTCAGCCAGCGCTGCGCCCCACCCCAGTCGATCATCGAGAACGCCTGCTCGCAGACGGCCTCGCCTGGAGCGCAGGAAAGTCGCCACAATGTTGTGCCGCCAACCTGGCTGCTGTGGCGTAATTCATCAACCTCCTGCCAGCATTCACCGGAAACTTCCCTTGCGCCATGACTGGAACTGAGTGCCGCCACAGATTTCAGTACAACCGCCCTGGCCCCGGAGAAACGAAGACTGGCACTGCCACCTGCGTACATGGCTCCCGAGAGCGGCGCCCCCTGTCGCCTTAATGTTTCAAACAGCCCCAGCGCATCGCTTTCATCGAGCATCATCTGCACACTGGTTTCGGCTTCCGGTCGAGGCAGCACCTTGAGACTGACATCTGCAATAACACCCAGCACCCCCATCGCGCCTACCTGCACGCGGGAAACATCATAACCAGCAACGTTCTTCATCACCTGGCCACCAAACGCCTGGTAGCTGCCGCCGCCATCGATCAACCCGATACCGAGCACATAGTCCCTGGCACTGCCAGTGTAAGGCCGCCTGCTGCCAGACATGCCCGTCGCAATCGCACCACCAATGGTGCCGTTATCTGCAAACACCGCCGGATCAAAAGGCAGGTACTGACCATTTTCGGCAAGCACATTGATGATCTCCACCAGAGGTGTGCCGGCTTTCACCTTGATCACCAGTTCTTCAGGTACGTAGGATTCAATGCCGGTGTAACCAGCAACAGACAGTTCGCCCATACCGCTCGGGATGTGCCCTAGAAAACGACGTGTTCCACCGCCGACAATTTCAGTTGGCCCGTCCAGTGACCTGACAGCTTCACACAGCTGCGATAAGGACTCCCTCTGCGTTGAAGACTGCATAAGGTGACTTAAAACCGCTCAAGTTCGGGAAACTTCTCTTCCCCGCTTTTTACGTGCATGGCGCCAAATTCTGCACACCTCGACAAGGTGGGGATCGCCTTACCGGGATTCAGGAAGCCCGTTTCATCAAAGGCCGCCTTGACCCCATGAAACAAGGTCAATTCCGTGTCGGTAAACTGCACACACATCTCATTGATCTTCTCGATCCCAACACCGTGCTCGCCTGTGATCGTGCCGCCTTTTTCGATGCAAAGCTGCAGGATGTCGCTGCCAAACGCGATTGCCCTGTCGCGCTCAGATGCATCGTTAGCATCAAACAGGATAAGTGGGTGAAGGTTGCCATCGCCGGCATGAAACACATTGGCCACCCCAAGCTCGTACTGTTCTGCCAGTTCACCGATACGATTGAGCACCGCAGACAATTCCCTGCGGGGAATTGTGCCGTCCATGCAGTAATAGTCAGGAGAAATGCGACCCACCGCAGGAAAAGCGGCTTTACGCCCCGCCCACAACTTCAGGCGATCCGCGGCTGCAGTGGCCGTGACAATATCAATCACACCACAGGATTCAAGCACGCGGGTAGTCTCAGCGAGAGTGGCCGCAACCTCATCTTCATCCCCATCCAGCTCGATCAACAGCAGCGCATTTGCATCGGTCGGGTATCCGGCGTTTACAAAAGCCTCAGCAGCCTTGATCGCCGGACCATCCATCATCTCAAGGCCAGCTGGCAGTACGCCTGCACCAATGATCGCCCCGACGCTGTCTGCCGCCTTTTTGATGTCGTCAAACGCCGCCTGGATCACCGTGACATGGGCTGGCCTTGGCAGGAGTTTCACCAGGACCTCAACAATCACCCCCAGCATCCCTTCGCTGCCGTGCATCAGTGCCAGCAGGTCTAGACCTGGCGAGTCATAACCTTCGCTGCCAATCGTCACCAGTTCACCGTCAGGCATGACTACTTTGAGCGACATCACGTTGTGAACGGTCAAACCGTACTTCAGGCAATGCACACCACCGGAATTTTCTGCAACGTTACCGCCGATTGTGCAGGCGATCTGAGATGACGGATCAGGCGCGTAATAAAGACCTAGATGCTCAACCGCCTGGGAAATAGCAAGATTGGTTACACCGGGCTCAACAACCGCGGTCATCGCATCCGCGTTGACCGCCTGGATCCGGTTGAACCTCGCCATAACAAGCAGCACACCTTCACTATGCGGCATGGCACCACCGGAAAGACCAGTGCCAGCGCCCCGAGCTACCAGTGGCACCTCATGAGCATGACAAAGACGCACCACCGCTTGCACCTGCGCCACCGTCTCGGGGATCACCACGATGGCGGGACGTTGCTTGTGGGCCGTGAGGCCATCAGCCTCATAAACACTGAGGCGCTCCGCATCCGCGATCAGATTGGGACAAACCTCCTTAAGCGCGGAAACGAAGGCCTGTGTGACCTTTTGCATGACATGACTACTTAACGTGATGAATAGCACATTATACGGTGAGGCCGTGCCATTAACATGGTAGCCGCCCCTTTGCGCTATAATTCATGCACCAGCAACGTGCCGAGGGAAGCCGTGCCGCTAAATTCTGTTGAAGAGATCCTTGATGACTTTCGTCAGGGCAAGATGGTCCTGATGATGGACGACGAGGATCGTGAAAATGAGGGTGACCTGATCATCGCTGCCGATGTCGTGACACCTGAGCACATCACCTTTTTCGCCCGCCATGCCTGCGGCCTGATCTGCCTCACTGTCACCGAAGACCGCGCGCGCCAGCTCAACCTGCCGCTGATGGTAGATAACAATGGTTCAATGCATGAAACAAATTTCACCGTATCCATTGAGGCGGCGGATGGTATCACCACCGGCATCTCGGCAGCGGACCGTGCAAAAACCGTCCGCACCGCGGTAGCAAAAAACGCCAAACCGGACGACCTTGTACAACCCGGCCATATCTTTCCGCTTATCGCCAAGCGAGGCGGCGTCCTCACCCGTGCAGGCCATACCGAAGCGGGTTGTGACCTGGCGAGGCTATCCGGCTACGAGCCCTCCTCGGTCATCGTTGAGGTCATGAACGAAGACGGCACGATGGCGCAGCGCCCGGAGCTTGAAGCATTTGCCGAAAAACACGGCATCAAGATCGGCACCATCGCTGACATGATTGCCTATCGCAACCTGTACGACACCACGATCGAGCGAGTCGACAAAAAGCCGGTTGAGACCGCCGAGGGCACATTTGAAATGTACACCTACAAAGACAATATCTCTGATTCGGTGCACTACGCGCTGGTACAGGGAGACGTCAATGAGGAAGATCCGTGCCTGGTACGCGTCCAGGTGCTCAACACGCTGCGCGACATCTTCAACACCCAGCGGGAGGGTTTCAACAAGACCTGGTCCTTGCAGGATTCGATGCGACGCGTCAACGAAGAAGGCAAAGGTGTGATCGTGCTGGTTGGCCAGGAGTTCAGCCAGGCTGATGAAATCGCCAACATTACCCATTTCCCACAGGTACCGCCGGTACAGCGTCACAACAATGAGGCGGGCGTCTACCGGGTTATCGGTACCGGCTCGCAGATCCTTCGTGATGTCGGTGTTGGAAAAATGCGCCTGCTGAGCTCCCCCAGCCGCTTTAACGCCATATCGGGGTTCGACCTCGAAGTTGTGGAGTTTGTCGAGAGAGACTGATGGTGGAAGTCCGACATAGCGTCGCAGCCATTGCGGCGTTACTTGTGCTCGCATGGCTTCCTGTTGCCGGTGCAAGTGAGTCCGGCAACAACCCCACTGCCGTGGTGGAGCGATTTCATACGGCACTGATCAGTGTCATGCAGGCCGCAACGCTGACCGACAAGCAAGCCATCGCAGGCGACGCCGTCATCGACACCTTTCACGTTGAGACTATCGCCCGCATATCCCTCGGCCGTAACTGGCGAACAATTCCGCCCGAAGCGCAGCAGGATTATGCGAACCTGCTTCAAGAACTCATCGCTACCACGTACGCATCACGTTTCAAGAACTACGATGACCAGGTGTTTGAAACGGTGGCCACTGCCGACCTGAGTCGCGATCGCAAACAGGTACGCACAACCCTCACCACGAAAACCGAAACCGTCAGCTTCGACTACGCCCTCGTGAGTGTTGATGGCAAATGGCAGGTCTACGATGTGGTGGCAAATGGTGTCAGTGACCTCTCCTTGAAGCGTTCCAACTATACATCGCTCTTCAAGACGGGTGGCATCGCCGCCGTCACAGATGAGATTGCAGGCAACATCCTTCGCAACCGCAACGGCGACGCCGAGTAGGACATGCTGGAGAAGGCGCTGTTTCGCTGGACCAGCTTTGTCATAGCGCACAGCGTAGCGGTCATCATCGCGCTGTCACTCATCACCGCGGCAGCGACCTACATCGCAATCGCCAGGTTCGAAATGAATTCGAACACCGGCGAACTGATTCGCCAGGATACCGACTGGAAGCGCACTCACAACGAGTTCATTGCCACGTTCCCGCAATACAACCAGAACTCATTTGTTGTCGTGAGCGGTACAAGACCTGACGAGGTCAGGCAGGTGACCATGGCAGTTCGTGATGAGATTGCAAAGAACGAGATCTACGGCAGTGTGTATGCGCCGGGAGTTACACCTTTTGCGGAACAGAACGCACTGCTCTATCTCGACCCGGAGCGCCTTAATGACATCGTCTCCCGGTTAGCAGATGCCCAGCCGTTTTTAGCTGCGATAGCTTCAGATTCAACACTGCGCGGCATTATCGATCTGTTGCATGACGCGTTCACTTCCACAGAGCCTCTGCCAGCAGGACTTGGCCAGATATCGGATTCACTCAACCGGGCTGCAGAGCAGTCCCTTGCTGGTGATACGCGGCCCATCGCGTGGCGCGATGAACTCTTCCAGGTTGGTGGCGACAATACGTTTTACCAGGTTGTCTTTGTGAAGGGACGCCAGGATTTTGGTGTCCAACTGCCCAACCGGGACATCGTCAACGGGTTAAACACAGCGATTGCCAACTTCTCCCACCCCTACAAGAACGATGTCACCATCCGGATATCCGGGCAGGTACCACTCGAACATGGCGAGATTGAAAGCGCCGTATCAAGTGCGCAGTTCGCCGGCACCCTCGCCCTCGTTCTCCTGGTTGGCATTCTTGTTATCGGCGTACGTTCGCTGCGTATTATTGCTGCCACTTATCTTTCCATGCTGATGGGTCTGATCTGGACAGCCGCCTTCGCCATGCTTGCCGTGGGGCAGTACAACACGATTTCGATAATCTTCCTGGTGATGTTTATCGGTCTCGGGGTCGATTTTGCTGTGCACCTCTGCCTACGTTACCAGGAAGCGACGAGCAAGGAAGGTAAACATGAGGCGCTGATCGACATGTCGGTGAGCCTGGGGCCGGCCATCATGTTGTGCGGCGTCACCTCGGCGATTGGTTTCCTGTCGTTTGCGCCAACCGAATACATTGGCGTTGCGGAAATGGGCATTATCTCGGGCGGAGGCATGATAATCGCCGTTGTCGTCAGCCTCACGCTCATCCCTGCGTTTTTTGCGGTAACAAAAGTACCAAGCCCGGCCGCGCCACTGCCGTTTTCAACCTCACTATCGACAACGCTGGCGTCAAGGCCAGAGAAAGTTGCCTACGCCACACTGGCATTTGCCGTTATCCTCGCCGTTGGCGCCAGCCAAGCAAGGTTCGACTACAGCACGCTCGCCATAAAGAACCCTGATTCCGAGGCCATGACAACCCTGAAAGAGCTGATCTCGGAAGATATCATTACGGACTTTGCGCTCACCTATGTTGCTGACAATGAAGCGCAGGCCGAGGCACTCAAACAGGAACTCGGTGCACTCTCCACCGTATCGGAAGTGCTTATCCCTCAGGACTACGTACCGGCCGACCAGGACGAAAAGCTCTACATCCTCGAAGATGCCGGTTTCCTGCTGGATGGTCTGTTCATTAGCGAGACATCCGCGGAACCGCTGCCGGACGAGACGCTGAAAACCATGTTGCTGCAACTGGCAGGTGACATCGAATCGCGCCTGGCTGGCGATGATGTTGCCCATGAACTTGCTGATTCACTTACTTCGCTTGCGGCGCTCCTGCGTCAACTGGCCGAGGCACCTGAGGCAGCGAGGGTGCTGATGCATAACCTGGTCATGCCGCCCGTCCAGGCAGAACTCGCCTGGCTGTAGCGTGCACTTGCGGCACAATCTATCACTTTCAAGGACCTGCCGGCCGATCTCCAGGCAAGGCTGGTCACCAGCGACGGCAAAACTCTGGTATCTATCACACCGGCTGAGGATGTGCTGCCTGTTGAGGCCCTGCGACGCTTCACAACGGATGTGCTCAACGTTGCACCCGATGCAACCGGTAGACCGGTGCTTGATCTTGGTATCGGTGAGATTGTACTGCACGCATTCTCAATTGCGCTTGCCACAGCGATAACCGTTATCTTTGTGATACTGCTTGTGACACTGCGAAGTGTTGTGGATTCGATACTGGTCTTCATTCCGCTGGTAATGACGGCCATGGTGACACTGGCGTTTGGCGTGCTTATCGACCTACCGCTCAACATGGCAAACCTGGTGGTCATCCCTTTGATCTTCGGTCTCGGGGTCGACAATGGCATCCACATCGTCAAACGTTTCAGGCAATCAAACAGTGTCAGTGACCTGGTCGCATCCAGCCCACCCAAGGCAGTATTCCTGTCCAACCTCACGACCCTGGGCACCTTCAGTGCGTTGTCGGTATCAACCCACCAGGGTATCTTTTCGATCGGCGTGCTGTTAACCGTCGCCATCATCAGCCTGATGATACTGACCTTGATCTCACTCCCAGCTCTGCTGGCAACCTTCTCGAGGTCAGCGACTGACCTCACACCACAAACGGTATGAGCGCACGTCGCCCGGCCGGGTAATCCTCAAAAGTACTGACATACCAGCGATGGTGTGAAATCGCGCGTGGTGCAAGGTTTGCGATGGTCCAGAAGAAAAACAGCAGACCCGCCTCTGAAAACGTCAGCAGCGCCCAGCCACCCCACTGGATAATTTCACCAAGATAGTTGGGGCAACTGACATATCGATAAACCCCGCCGTACGGGATCTTATAGCCGCCCTCGCCCCCGTTACGCAGATTTCGCAACACATGATCCGAGTGCTTTGCCACCATGTAACCACCTACAAACAGGCTGGTACCCACGATGAAATTGATCGAAGTTAACCAGGCGAGATCATACCGGTCTCCATAGAAAACAAAGTGACCTGCCATCAGGTATCCATTCACGAGGTTAAACAGCAATGCCATCGCCACCACCGAAAGCGGCATGGCCCTGGCACCTCGCAGGGTGAACGGATAGATAAAGGCACGATGAAAATAGTGACACTGCCACAGGAGCAGCATAACGAGCAGCGCAACATTGAGGGGCAGGATGAAAAACACCGCCAGCATGATGAGCGAGGCCGGTGCCTCCATCACAAGCCAGCCGACCCGCGGGTCCACCCCGCTCCCCCATCCCTGGCGGGTATGACGACCATAGGGTGCCGATATAAAAAACAGGCTGATGAACACAACCGGCGCCAGCACCCACATGGCGCTCAACACCCACCCGTACAGTTCCAATTGAGTCACCTATGTCATCCGCTTATCATGCGTTTACGTGTGCCTGCCCACGCAGGCCCCAAACACCAGGAACTAACTATAACCAGTTTGAGGGAATGATCGCGAAGTCTCGACGCCGTCGATGCTTGCAGTCGCTATCAGTACATTGCAGACAACTGACATGAACAATGACGTTGAAGTGAGGCTGGCCCGGCATGCACCGCCGATTGCCAGGGTCATTGCCAACTCTCTAAAAACCGCATCAGCGCGGTCACACATCGCGAGCCTCGTTGCGGGGATGAATGGTGTGTTCTGTCTCAAGTCAGAACACGACGCCCAGCACGTTACCGTCAGCATCAGGGACGGCGTCATTAACGTCAAAGGAGGCCTCGATAAACGCGCTGTGCCAGTGATCATTGTCGACTGGAACAAGATGTCATCGGAAGGTTATGAACCCAGGGCCGAAGGCGTGTGGCGGCGCCCCTTCTTCTCGCTCAAGGTTTCAAAGCTGATGTCAGAGCCTCCGCCCAACTGGGCAGACTCAGCCAAGCGCTTCTGGGCCGTGGCATCAAAGACCGCCCACACACCAGAGCGGCTTGTGGTGACCTGTCCGAAGGAAGCGCGCAGCCTGACCTTCGGGGAAGGTGACAGCACGGTGGAGATTGTTGGCAGCGCAACCAACCTGTCTGATGTTTTCACAGGCTCGGCAGTGCTCGCAGACAGTGTGGCAACCGGCAAGCTGCAGGTACATGCTTCTCTTGAACACCTGGCCGGTTTATCGGACGCCGGTATCGACATTCTCTGTGGAGAAGCCCGTGGATGAGCCGACCATAGAAGAGTGGATGGATCGACATCATGTCGAGATTGTCCGCACCCATGCGACCAACATGGATGGCATCGCGCTTGGCAAATACATCAAGCGACCCAAATTTCTAAAGTCGCTGCCCGGTGCACTCGGTATTGCGGACATGGCGCTGGCCATGGATGCCTCAGGTTTGCCTCATCTTGCATGGTGGCATGACTTCAGGCGGGGGGTTCTCGGCGACATCGGCCTGAAGCCAGACATCGATACACTGATCTCGGACGGCACCGATCCCGACCTTGGCCACATCATCTGCGATTTTGTCTCGGCCGAGGGCGAACCCATATCACTCTGCCCTCGCTCCCTGCTGAAGCGCATCACGGATGAGATCGCTGACATGGGATACCGGGTTACCACCACGTTTGAGCTTGAATTCTTCCTGTTCCATACCTCGTTTGCGGATGCCCGGCGTCGCGGCTACCAGCACCTGTCACCTGTTGGTGCGACCGAAAACCAGATGATCTATTCGCTACGCAACGCCTATCACTCGAAGCCCTTCATGGATGAGGTGATCCGGCGGCTGAACTGGCAAAAGATCGAATGGGAGTCCTGGAGTGATGAGGGTGGCTACGGTCAGGTTGAACTGAATTTTACGCCTTCGGATCCGGTTCAGGCGGCAGACCGGGTATCGCGGGCGCGCCAGATCGTGTACGAGGTGGCTTGCGATATGGATATGGCTGTGACGTTTATGGCACATCCGCAGCCCGGCTATTCTTCAGGCCTGCATGCCCATCACTCGCTTACCAATATGGAAACAGGTGAAGCGAGCTTCCACGAAAACGGTGGGCCGTCGCCCCTGATGATGAACTGGATTGCAGGCATGATCGCCACGGCAGCCGGCGCTTCTTCGTTTCTAAGCCCGACCATCAACAGCTACCGCAGGCTGGCTGAGTTTGCGGCACCGCCTGTCACTGCAAGCTGGGGCATTGAAGACAAGTCCGCTATGCTGCGCATCATTACAAGAACACCTTCTGTCACCCGGATTGAAAACCGCCTCGCGGCAAGCGACGCTAATCCTTACCTGGCCCAGGCAGTGATGCTCGCAGGTGGCCTGATTGGCGCGAAACACAACCTGCAGCCACCGGAGCCGCTCAAGCACCTCGGCTGGCGTCTGCCGGATACTGTCAAGCGACTGCCCCGGGATATCATGAGTGCCTATGAAGCGCTGGGTGAGGATGACTATCTTGCTGAAGTACTGGGCGAAGATGTCATTGAATACTGGCGCAAAAGCCGCCGCGCCGAGTGGCTGATGTTCCATACAGAAGGTGGTGACCCGGAAGCGCGTGAAGTGACTGACTGGGAATACAACCGCTATTTTGAGTTAATTTAGGGACTCGTTAGAAGACAAGTCCAGAAGACTGCAAAAGGACTGATTGCGAAAAGACTGATTGAGGACAACCATGAGATATCTCTTAGCCATCCTGCTACCACCCGTTGCCGTATTCCTGTGCGGTAAACCCATCCAGGGCATCATCAGTATCATCCTGACACTGGCTTTCTGGATTCCCGGCGTGATTCATGCACTGTTTGTTGTACACAGTCACCTCGCCGATAAACGCACCGACCGAATTGTTGAAGCACTTAAGGAAAACGACTGATGAAGTTATCTCACTTGCTGCTCGTCCCGTTCATCCTGCTCGCCGCCGGATGTGAGACGGCCTACTACGATGCGATGGAACAGTTTGGCGTCCATAAGCGCGAGATCCTGATCGACCGTATCGAGGATGCCCAGGATGCGCAGGAAGAAGGCCAGGAGCAGTTCAAGGACGCACTGGAACAGTTCCAGGCTGTGGTGAACTTTGATGGCGGCAATCTTGAGGCCGTGTATAACGAGCTGGACGACGAATACGAGGCCAGCGTGTCAGCAGCCGACAACATTCGCGATCGAATCGATGCGGTTGAAAACGTGGCCGAGGCGCTCTTCACCGAGTGGAGCGCAGAACTGGCTGAATACAGTAACCAGAACCTGCGCCGCGACAGTGAGAGACAGTTGAACGAAACCCGGCGACGTTATGAGCGACTCATGGGTTCGATGCGTAATGCAGAGAAAACCATCGATCCGGTACTGGCGAGCCTGAAAGACAACGTGCTGTACCTGAAACACAACCTCAACGCCCGCGCGATCGCATCCCTGAAAGGAGAGCTTGCTACGGTTAACGATGATGTCACGCGACTGATCAGCGCCATGCAGAGTGCCATCAACGAATCGAACGCGTTTATCGAGGATATGCGAACCGAGGGGTAACCAGGCACCCCTTACAACAGGTCAGTCAACCACTCGCGCGTAGGTGTAGTCCGGGTCCTGGCCAATCACCCGACGTACCACGCCTTTCAGTTTGGGGTGGACAAGGTAAGCTGACCCGGTTTCAGCCATCGGCAGGAGCGGCACGTCGGTAACGATGTGTTCCTGCATCCTGGCGGCGGCGTTAAACCTCTCCTTTTCATCGGTTGATGACTGCAGCAGGTCAAGCAGCTGATCGTATTCCGCCGAGACATAACCACCCCGGTTGTTGGCGTTATAGGAACCGAGCAGGTCCGCGTAGGTGACGAGATCGTCAAAGTCGGGGTACCAGCTTGAGAACACCAGGTCGAATTCTCCTGCCCTCGCCTTCGACAGGTACTGCTTGAATGTCTGCTGATCAACCAGCATGTCGAGACCCAGTGTCTGTTTCATCAGACCCTGAAAGTACTCCGCTACCTTGGTGCCCGTGGGTGAGGCCACCGTCAGCAGCCTGAGGGGAGCAAGCGCATCATCCCCATAGGTCTCGCGAAACTGCGCCATGTGACCCTCGGCAACTTCCTTTCCCCGCGGCACCTGCTTCGGCGGGTGCTGTTTTACAAACGATCCGCTTTCGCCGCGAATCCAGGCCGGGAACAGTGTTCTGGTTGGTCGATAGCCGGGAATGGCGATGACCTGGTTAACATAAACCTCAGGGTCGAATGAGGCCTGAATAGCTTTCCTGAGGTGCAGGTTTGCGGTTGGCCGGTCATCCTTGAGGTTGAACCAGATGTACGCAACACCACCACTTGAGAAGGTCCTGAGACGCATCCCCTCGCTCAACGCATCCTTGACGGTTTCGGCACCGAGGCGGACCAGCGCAATGCTGCCGTCCCTGAAAAGGTTCAACCGGGTTCGGTTATCGGCAGTAATGTAACCAACATTAATCTGGTTCAGGTGGATGTTTTCAGCATCCCAGTAGTGCGGGTTTTTCTTCAGGACGAGAGATGCCTCATGCACCCAATCGGTCATCATGAAAGGGCCATTGGCAAGCAAGTGGGACGCCTCCGCCCCAAAACGCTCACCGGTCTTCTCGTGAAAAGCCTGCTGAACAGGGAAAAATGTGCCATGCGAGACCAGCGACAGGCAATATCCGCAGGGTCGCTCCAGGTCCACGACCAGTTTGTTGTCGTCCTCCGCCCGCACACCAAGATTTTCAACCGGCAACTCACCCTTCTGGATCTTCTCGGCATTCTTGATGGGATACATGATGGCGGCGAATGGAGCAGCCTCTTGCGGGTCATTCACCCTTCGCCAGGCATAAACAAAATCGTGGGCGGTAACGGGGGAACCGTTAGCCCAGGCAGCATCCGCACGTAACCAGAACACCATGCGCGATTGGGTCACTTCCCAGCGTTCCGCCACACCGGCGCTCAGGCGACCACGCTTGTCGTAGCGCAGCAGGCCTTCATTGACGTGACCAATGACAAAAAAGCTGACGAGGTCCGTCATTCGCATGGAGTTGAGGTTGGGCGGTTCCTGTGTCATCGCGACGGTAATTGTCTGCGACCCCGCATTTACCGCCTCTGATGACATAACGTTGTCTGCAAAGAGCGACACAGCGAGTATTGCTGCGCCCAAGACAACTTTAGTGAATGCTAAACTCCTCGATACTGGATACATCAAAATTCCTACTACTAACTGGTAAATCTAACTGGTAAATCGGTGCAGTCGTTCCATCCTATTATCAGCGATTGGTTTGAAAGAACCTATGGCTCACCCACAGAAATCCAGTCCATGGCCTGGCCCAGGATTGCTGGCGGTGACCACCTGCTGATTACGGCCCCCACCGGTTCAGGAAAGACACTTACTGCATTTCTGTGGGCATTAAACCGGTTTATCACCGGTGACCTTGAGATCGGCTCAACCCGGGTGCTCTACATCAGTCCCCTCAAAGCCCTCAACAATGACATCCAGCGCAACTTGACCACGCCACTGACCGAGCTCAAGCGCCGTTTCGATGAGGCGGGCGAGCCCTTCCCTGACATCAAGGTCATGACCCGCAGTGGTGACACCGACAGCGAATCCCGCCGCAGGATGTTGCGGCATCCGCCCGAGATACTGATCACCACACCCGAGAGCTTAAATCTCCTGCTGTCATCGCGGGGCGGACAGGGCCTGCTTTACGATATTGATACTGTCATCCTGGATGAGATCCATGCAGTCGTCGAATCAAAACGCGGCGTATTCCTGATGTCCGCGATCGAAAGGCTGGTGCCAATGTCGGGAGAGTTTCAGCGAATCGCCCTCTCGGCCACGGTCAACCCACTCGACCAGGTCGCCGATTTTGTTGGCGGCTTTGAGCGTCACGGTGACAGTTTCACCCCGAGAGCAGTTGCGATCCTCAAATCCAACGCGCACAAACAGTACGACATCTGTGTACGTTATCCAGAGGAAGCAGCCAAACGCGGTGAAGATGAAAAAGTCTGGGATTACCTTGCAGGAGATATCCTTACCCGTATCCAGCAGAACACCTCAACGCTTGTGTTCGTTAACTCCCGCGCGCTCTGTGAAAAACTGACCTTCAAGATCAACAATGCCGCAGGCCGACTGGCGGCCTATGCACATCATGGGTCTCTCTCAAGGGAGATTCGTACCGAGGTCGAAAGCCGCCTCAAGGCCGGTAAGTTGGAGGCCATTGTTGCCACCAGTTCGCTGGAGATGGGCATCGATATCGGGGCACTTGATGAAGTCATCCTGGTGCAGTCACCCGGATCCATCGCGTCAACCATCCAGCGTATTGGGCGCGCCGGCCACCAGGTTGGTGCCGCCAGCAGATGTACGATCTATCCGACTCACCCACAGGACTTTGTTGAGGCGGCGGTACTTGCTGATGCGGTCATCGAAAAAGACCTTGAACCGATAAGACTGATCAACCGGCCACTCGATGTGCTGGGCCAGGTGATCGTTTCCATGACGGGAACGGCATCCTGGCAGCTTGATGACCTCTTTCATGAAATCAGGCGCTCAACCGCCTACCGGCATCTTTCCCGGGTCGAGTTTGACCTTGTGATCAATATGCTGGCGGGCCGGTATGCAGACCACCATATAAGGGAGCTGAAACCACGCGTCAGGGTCGACCGTGTCAACAACACTATTGAGGCGCGCAAGGGCGCCCTGCTATCCCTGTATCTCTCCGGTGGCGTGATCCCGGACCGGGGTTACTTCCAGTTACGTCACGAAGATGACAACGCCAAGATTGGTGAGCTTGATGAAGAATTTGTCTGGGAAGCCAACGTCGGACAGGTTTTTTCCCTCGGCACTCAAACCTGGCAGGTAAAAAAGATCACCCACAATGACGTTGTGGTAGGCCCAGGCAAACCCGGCAGCAGCGCCCCGCCTTTCTGGAAAGCAGAACCGCTTTCGAGGAGCTTCCACTATGCAACCCGTATCGGCAGATTTCTGGAGGAAGCAAACACACGCCTCGAAGACGAGGAATTTGAGGAGGAACTGCAGGCGCGCTTTCACAGTGAACCCCGCGTTGCAGCAGAAATCATCAACTTCCTGTCGAGGCAGCGCGAACATACGCGCACCGACCTACCCCACCGGCATCACCTGCTGGTAGAGAAGATTCGTTCCGGTCCGCAGCGTGCACCCGGGCACCAGGTGGTGATCCATTCAGGCTGGGGTGCCGCGGTGAACCGCCCCTTTGCCATGGCCCTTGAAGCCGCATGGCAGGACAGTTTTGCCGAACAACCAGAAGTCTTCGTTGCCAACGAATCAATCGTGGTGCAGCTGCCGGAAGAACTAAACGCAGAGAGGATTTTCAGCCTGGTAACGCCGGAGAAGATCGAAACGCTGCTTCGCCACCGCCTTGAGGGGTCAGGCTTTTTCGGTGCACGGTTCCGCGAGAACGCTGGACGCTCGCTGCTCTTATCAAAAGGCCGGTTTAACGAGCGCAAGCCGCTCTGGATGAGCCGGCTGCAATCCCAGAAATTGCTCGACAATGTACTCAAGTATGAGGACTTCCCCATCCTGCTGGAAACATGGCGTACCTGCTTGCAGGATGAATTTGACCTTGACGGTCTGCGGCTGATGCTAGAAGAGGTTGCCCGGCGGGAAATCCAGGTCACCGAGGTCGAAACACCATCGCCGTCACCGTTTGCAGCGTCTGTTGCCTGGGACCAGATCAATGTCTACATGTACATGTCGGACACACCAAAGTCACAGGTGTCGTCCAGCCTGTCGAAGTCGCTACTGGAAGAGGTTGTCTACAGTCCTGCACTACGCCCTCCACTCAATCCTGATCTGGTCCAGGCACTCCAGGTGCGACTGCATCGTCTCAGCGAGGGTTATGCACCAGCGGACCAAACTGAACTCATCGATTGGGTGATCGAGAGGAGTTTCATACCGGGCGAAGAGTGGCAACAGCTCATCGAACGTCTGGACTTTGACCCCGCACACAAGCTCATCGATACAACTACGTTTGCGAGCACGTTTGCGAGCGGTGTATGCGCAGCGGAAAACACGAAGACGTTACAGGCGTTGCTGCAGCATGAGGCTACCGAGCGCGCAGACGGCTTCAGCACCTTCCTCGCCAACTGGCTGCAGCACTATGGGCCTATCTCAATGGAGAAGATGGCGGCACTCCTGCAGGTACCGCACGAACATCTGCACGATGCACTGGGCGAACTGCTGCACGATGAGACCATCATCGAAGGCAAACTGCTCGAGGCCGACGATCGCATCTACTACTGCGACGCGAGTAACTACGAACATCTCCTCAGGCTCGCCCGACGCGCAAACCGGCCGACAACCACTACGCGAGCGATCAGCAATCTGCCTACATTCATGTACACGTGGCAACAACGGTTCTCGAATGGCGACCCGGTTGACCAGCTGTTCGAATCCATCGAGCAGCTCCGCGGATACCCCGCTGCCCCGGAGCTGTGGGAGGCAGATTTCCTGCCCAGCCGGATAAGCAACTATTCCACCCAACACATGGATGTGCTGTTCTCCGAGGGTGAGCTGCAGTGGCTCGGCACCGGCAAGAAACAGGTCACGTTCTGTTTTACCACCGATAACGACCTGCTGCTGCCCGGTGACGCAGAATCTGAACTGATCCGGGATGACCATGCGCGCTACGACTTTGGCGGCTTATCCGATCTCACCGGGCTGTCATATCACGACCTTGCGGAGAAACTGTGGGGTGAAGTCTGGCAAGGAAAAATCGCCAACGATTCAGTTGCAACCCTGCGCCAGGGGATTGCTCACCGGTTTTCCATCCCGGATATCAGCAGCATGGATATGCGCAGGTCGAGGCGTGGCGCCATCAATCGTGTCAGGGGTTCAACCCCGGCCACAGGCACCTGGTATGCACTCAGCCGTGAGGCCGAGGAAGACCTGTTAACACGCGAAGAGCTTGCCAAGGACCGTGCGAGACTGCTCTTAAACCGTTACGGGGTGCTTTTCAGGGAGCTGGTGGTACGCGAGGGTCAGACACCATGGAAGGATATCTTCCGGGCCCTGCGGTTGATGGAACTCTCCGGCGAAGTGGTATCAGGCAGGTTCTTTGACAAGGTTCCCGGCCCACAGTACATGACGGAGACCAGCCTTCGGCACTTCAATACCTGTACGGATACACCCGTCTTTTTCATCAACGCCGCTGACCCTGTCTCACCCTCGGGCCTCGGCATCGATGTATTTGAGCATCCTGTACCGTCGCGCCTGACCTCAAACCATATGGTGATTCATGGTGACAGCCTGGTGATGACCAGTCGTAAAAACGGTCGCTCGATCGATATTCATCGTACGGAAAACGACCCGGAACTGCCCCGCTACCTGCAACTGTTCCACCACCTGGCGTATCGCTCGTTCAATCCCGTTAAACAGCCTCGTATCGACGATATCAATGGCGGGCCTGCCCGCAGTTCAGGGTACATCGCCGCGTTTGAGACAACATTCAATGTCATACACGACTATAAATCCGTGATGATCCAACGGGAGCTCTGAGCCTGACACCGTAGTGTTTGCATGTGGAAACATGGTATCCAATCGGATACCATATACAGATGAAAACTCAAGACCACACAGCGTACAAACATACTCAGGAACATAACGAGACAGGCGCCCTGCTCAGCGATGCGAGGCTTGAGGCCGGTTTATCCCTCAGGGACCTGGCACAGAAAGCGGGCACATCCCACGCAACACTGTCCGCCTATGAGAAGGGCCGCAAGGTGCCCTCGGTCACGACCTTCCTGCGCATCCTCGAAGCGTGCGGTAATGTTGTTGATATTCGCCTGCAGCGACGTATCCGCGAGGCGGACGGCATTGCCCGCGGAGATGAACTCGAATCTGTCCTCGCCCTCGCCGCACAGTTCCCGGTAAGGGCGTCACGCCACCTGGATCTGCCGGTCTTCCCGAATGGATGACCTGGTCCAGAAGATACTTACGCTGCATGAGCGCCTCACTGGCAGGGATATCCCACATGCGTTTGGTGGTGCCCTGGCCCTCGCCTGGTGTACTCAACGCGCCAGGGGCACGATCGATATTGACCTGAACCTGCTGATCCCCGGCGAAGCCTGGGAGACGGCACTCTCGGTACTGCCTGAGGATGTCAGGGTGACCCGCAAGGATCGACATATGCTCAAGCGCGACAGCCAGGTACGCGTCTGGTGGGACCGAACCCCGCTTGATCTCTTTCTTAACTCAACCGAGTTCCATGAGGGCCTGGCAAAGCGCGTCCGTTGGGAGACATTCGCTGGTGCCAGCATTCCGTTCCTGTCCTGTTTTGATCTTGCGGTGTTCAAGGCGTTCTTCAGCCGCACCAAGGACTGGGCTGATCTGGAAGAGATGTACGCAGCAGGCACGCTGGACACCGAGCGTGTCCAGGCAACACTGATTCGATACCTGGGTGCGGATGATGAGAGAATCAATAAGCTGTCTGCGCTGTAGCAGCGAATCAACAACTATCCGGAACGAACAATGAACGTTGCACTGTTAACCCATCCAGACTGCGAGGCTCATGGCATCGAAGGCCATCCTGAGCGGCCCGAACGGCTCAGCAGTGTGATGAACCGCCTTGAATCCAGCGGCATGACGGCTGACCTCGATGTCCGCTCAGCAAGTGAAGTGACTGATGAAGATATCGTTCGCGCTCATCCGCACCGCTACCTCGAGGCCATACTTGATGCTGCACCTGCAACAGGCGCAGTCAGGCTGGACCCTGATACCTACATGATCCCAGGCAGCCTGCGGGCGGCAAAACTGGCGGCAGGTGCGCTCACCGAAGCAACCCGACTTGTGCTCGATGGCGAGGTCAGGCAGGCCTTTTGCGCCACCCGACCACCGGGACATCATGCAGAGCTCAGTGCAGCCATGGGATTCTGCATCTTTAACAACATTGCGATTGCCGCAGAGGTTGCACTCGCCGCCCCCCGCATCAATCGTGTTGCGATTCTCGATTTCGACGTGCACCACTGTAACGGCACGGTCGATATTTTTAAGGACCGTGAGGAAGTGCTGGTCTGCTCAAGCTTCCAGGACAGTTATTACCCGTATCGATACCTTGATTTCTCAAACCACCACATCATCAATTCACCCCTGCCCGCTGGCAGCGATGGCACACGCTTCAGGCAAGCGATCGAAACGGACTGGCTGCCCGCCATTGAGGCGCACCAGCCTGACCTGGTCCTGGTGTCTGCAGGTTTTGATGCACACAGGAATGATCCACTGGCCCAACTGAACCTCATCGAAGATGACTATAGATGGATCACCCGCCAGATCCAGGAGGTTGCCGCAAACCACGCCGGCGGCCGGTTGGTTTCAACGCTGGAGGGTGGCTACGATCTTGACGCACTGGCAAGCTGCGTTGAGACACATGTTGGTCAATTGATCACGGGGTGAATCACAGTCAGCCGACGCCAGCGCAGTAAGGTCACCAGGCCTGGAAGATAATCAACCGATGTAGTCGGTGATGTTCACGTCGTCGATCTGTGATGGCTGCAGATACTTGTCCGCATAGTCCTTGTAGACACCGGACGTCAGGAACAGTTTGAACAGCTCGGCATCAAGGTGCTGGTCTTTCACCATAAAAGACATGATCTTGATACTGTCGCTGAGTGTCTTGGGCGGCTTATAAGGTCGATCAGCTGCGGTCAGCGCCTCAAATACATCGGCAATCGCCATCACCCTCGCCGGCACGGACATTTCGTTACCGTTAAGGCGTTTCGGATAACCTGTGCCGTCCATCTTTTCGTGGTGGCCACCGGCTATTTCCGGCACACGTTCAAGGTGTTTCGGAAACGGCAGGCTGTCGAGCATGACGATCGTCTGGACAATATGATCGTTGATCTTGAAGCGCTCTTCTTCCGTTAACGTTCCCCTGCCGATACAGAGGTTGTAAACCTCACCCAGGTTGTACTTGTGTTCCGGTACATCAACCTTGAAGCCGTAGGGGTTATCGGGGTCAGCGGAATGCACCGCAACATCATGCTCAATAATATGATCAGGCCGGTCTGCCAGCAGCGGTTCAACGGTCGGCAGTGTGGCAGGCTCTGTTCGCTGTTTACGCTTCAATTCCTCAAAGGACACACCAACCCGGTCATCCAGGGTTCGGGTCCATTGCCTGTCAGCTATTCTGCGTACCCGCTCAACCAGTTCATCCGCCATGAACTCACCGCCCATATTACACTCGGCAATGAAGTAGAAATCTTCGTCCAGCTGCGCGAGCTCCGCTTCAAGTTCCTGCCGCAGGGTTCCAGGGTCAGCGTCACCGTTCAACTGTTTTTCAAGACAGGCGATGGTCGCCTCACGCTTGATCACCTCAAAGCGCATGCGAATCTCATGTATCCGGTCGGTAATCGTCTCCAGTTTTGTGGCTTTGTCGACAACATATTCCGGGGTAGTGACCTTGCCGCAGTCATGCAGCCATGCGCCGATGTGCAGCTCGTACCATTCCTCGCTGGTCAGATCGAAGTCTGAAAACGGTCCTTCCTTCACGTCACAGACCGCTCGGGTCAGCATCTCGGTCAACTCAGGGACACGTTCACAGTGTCCGCCGGTGTAGTGTGACTTGGCATCCACGGCGCGCGCCATGAGCGTGATAAAAGAATCCAGCAGGTTTTCCTGCGCTTCGATCAGCAGCGCATTGTCGAGCGCAACGGCTGCCTGAGATGCAAGTGCTTCAATCATGGGTTGAAGCTCAGCAGAAAACGGGATGACTTCACCATCTTCGCCCTGGGCGTTCAGCAGCTGCAGCACACCGATGACATCATCCTGCGAGTTTTTCAGGGGGAGCGTAAGTACCGATGTTGTGCGGTAGCCGGTGCCCTCATCAAATCGCTTGGTACCAGAGAAATCGAAATCCGTTGAATCATACGCATCAACAATGTTGAGCGTTTTACCGGAGAGTGCCGCAGCACTGACCATCTGCTGCTCGTTCGGCTCGCCCGCCTCGTTGTACATCTGGACAGGTGGCAACGTGATCGCTTCCCCCGTGGTACCGCCCTGTGCAATACCGAGAGAATCGTTACGGGTAATCTCGAAGGCCAGCGTATCCTCCTTGGTACGCCGGTAAAGGGTGCCGCCATCAGCATTACACATATCCTTCGCCTCAAGCAGGATCGTCTCCATCAGCTTGTTGGTATCCTTTTCAGCTGATAGTGCAATACCGATATCAATCAGCCTCTTGAACGAGGCCTGGTCTGCAGCCATTGCTTCCTCCTGGTGGTCCTTCTTAAGGAAACGAACCCGTCAATGCTACCACAGAGCATGATAAGCTTGCGCATCCAATCATCGTGACGATATTGCCGAGTATGCCAACCAAAATTCCCTTCACGTACAAGTATGACTTTGAATATGCCGCACTGGAGCGCCTGACGCCGCTTATCCGACGTGTCACCGCAAGAAACCCGAGCGGGTTCACTTTCCAGGGGACGGGCACCTACATCATCGGTGATGGCAAAGTGGCAGTAATCGACCCTGGTCCCATGCTGGATGAACACATCGAAGCGTTGAAGCATCTGCTTGACGGAGAAGAAGTTACACATATTCTGATTACCCATACCCATATGGACCACTCCCCTGCTGCAGCACCACTGAAGACACACTGGGGCACAAAAACCTACGGCTTCGGACCTCACGGTGCTGGCAAGCCGGATGAGAGTATCGAGGAAGGCGGTGATATGGCGTTCGTTCCCGACGTAACCGTCGGTGATGGGGAAATCATCGAGGGTGACGGATGGACTGTTGAGTGTGTCTACACCCCTGGCCACACGTCAAATCACCTGTGTTTTGCCTTGAAGGAAGAGAACGCACTATTCACCGGGGATCACGTCATGGGCTGGTCTACCAGTGTCATCGGCCCGCCAGACGGTGATATGACCGAGTACATGCAGAGTCTTGAAAAGCTACTGGACCGACCCGAGGACATCTACTGGCCGACACATGGCACCTGCATCAAGGACGTCAAGAACTACGTCAAGGCATTTATTGAGCACAGGCTCGATCGAGAACGTCAGATCCTGGCCTGTATGGGTGACGGGTACACCAATATCGTGGAAATGGTGCCTGTCATGTATACCGAGACAGACAAGAGCCTGTATGGCGCAGCCGCAAGATCCGTACTGTCAGCAATGATCAGGATGATCGATACCGGGCAGGTGCTGTGTGATAGCGATACGCCATCAGTCAACTCGGTGTATACACTACCCGGTTAGGCCAATCGAGGCTGGCCTGGCTTCAGTTGCGGGCAGTTATCTGGCCCCATAAGCCATCAGCGCCACCCTGCAGCATTGCGCTGCCAACCAGCGCCTGCCAGGTACGCTCGGCGCCGTATTCATTACGCCAGCACCAGAGTCTACGTGAGCGATGGTTCAGCGAATGCTCCATGGTGTAACCCATGGCACCGTGGACCTGGTGTGCAATATCCGTACACTCTGACACCGCCTCACCAATCCTGGCTTTCGCAATCGCGATATCCAGTTCATCAAGGTCTGCCACCGCGGCACTTGCCGCGTGTGCCGCCATTGTGCTCGCAGCCACTTCTCCTGCCAGGATCGCGAGCTGCTGCTGGATCGCCTGGAACTTTGATATCGCCCGACCGAACTGGTTGCGCTCGAGGGAATACTGGACAGACATCTCCAGCATGGATTCAAGCGCACCAGCCATCATCACGCTGCGTGTTGCCGCACCAAGCAGACGAAGCTGGTTGCGCACATCACCACCTGCGGTGGTAACAAGTGATTCATCGACCTTCACATCCACGCTGAGGTCGTCACGCGGCTCACCTGCGATGTTGACCGCCTCGGCCAGCGTTGCGTCACTAATCGGCAACTGGACCAGTCTCAAGCCGTCGTTCGCCTCAGCAATAACAACCACGTGCGAACACCATCTTGCAAAGGCAACGCCTGTTGCCTCCCCGGTTAACACACCATCCGCGCTCAGCCTGAAGTCACCTTCAGCTACTGTTGCAACCGAGGCGGTGAGCGCCGCACCATTTCCTTCCAGCAATCGTGCTGCCATAAAGTGTTCTGCAATGGGCACTGGCGCCGCAAACTTTGCCGCTTCCCAGATCACCAGCATAGAGTCAGCCGGATCACCGCCGGAGCCACCGAGGGTATCGGAGATACCCGCAAGGGTCAGGCCGGTGTCGCTCAGGTTCTGCCAGAGTGACGCGGCCCACTCTCCTCCTTCTGCTGCGTCAACCACACTGCTTTCACAATGATCCGTAAGCAGCCTGGCTAGTGTTTCTTTTATCAGCTGTTGTTGTTCGCTCATGACCGTCTCCTTACCGCAAACCAAGGCCACGGGCGATAACGCCGCGCAGGATTTCGCGTGTACCACCGCGCAATGTGAATGATGGCGCGTGCAATATGCACTGGTTCAGCGTATCTGCAAACCGTGGTGACATGCCGTCATCAGCCAGCGATCGAATCAGTTCCGGCACCATACGCTCGTATCGATTACCGAGGTCTTTAACAAGGGCGGCTTCCGTCGTCGGCACGCCGCCTGCCTCGAGCATACCGGCAACCGAAATCGACATCCGGCGCAGCGTGATCAGGTGACTGGCCAGGCGACCGATCAGTGCCGTGTGGCCTGCGTCGGCTTCGGCGCCAACTTCACGTGCATATTCAACCAACACCCTGAAGGCAGAAAGAAAACGCTCCGGGCCACTACGCTCGTAGCCAAGTTCACTCATCACCTGAGCCCAGCCATTGCCGGGTTCACCGACCACAAGGTCGTCAGGAATAAACACATCGTCAAAAAATACCTGGTTGAAATCTTCATCGCCGGCGAGATTTTTGATACCGCGCACCGTTACGTTCTCATCCTGTATGGGCACGATGAACTGGCTCATACCTGCATGGCGATTCTCCGAGGGTGGTTCCGTGCGTACCAGCGTCACCATGTAATGGTTGTTGTGGGCACCACTGGTCCAGATCTTGGAGCCGTTCAGATTCCAGCCACCATCCACCCTGGTGGCGCTGGTGCGAATCGACGCAAGGTCGGAGCCGCTGTCCGGTTCGCTCATGCCGATGGAGAAGAAGTATTCCCCTGCTGCAATTTTTGGCATGAACCGCTGCCGTTGCTCCTCGGTGCCGAATTTCAGCATCAGCGGACCGCTCTGTCTGTCTGCAATCCAGTGAGAACCTACCGGTGCCCCAGCGGCCAGCAACTCTTCTGTCACCACGTAACGTTCAAGAAAGGATCGCTCACCACCACCGTATTCCTTGGGCCAGGTCATCCCGATCCAGCCTTTCTCGGCAAGCTTCTTTGAGAAGGTTGCCGATTCTCCGGTGTTGAAATCGGAGTTCGGCAGGTAGTCTTCATCAAGTGCGTCTTTGACGAACGCCCTGACCTCCTCACGGAGTGATTCTGTTTCTGCTGGTAACTTAAATGGCTCGAACGTGAGGCCCTGGAACATACACCGCTCTCTCAATGCACGAAGAAAAATAAACGCGTAAAGTATCGTTTTAATATGGCAATTACAATGATCGCCAGGTGGCCGCGGAGCACCATCCAGCAGCCTCTGCAGCCCCGCTGAAAACCAGAGAAGAAGGAAGCTTTTGTGACGGTTGTCACCCTCGCCCAGGTCAAGAAATCAGATGTCGCCAGTGCCGGCGGTAAGGGTGCCAATCTCGGAGAACTGATCAGCCTCGGCTTCCCGGTGCCTCCCGGATTTGTCGTGGAAGCAGACGCCTACAGCAGCTTTATTGCCGACTTTGAGATTCCTGGCAATGACGATATCACCAACACCGACAGGTTCCTCGCAGATATCCAGCAGAGGATCACCGAAACCAATATCGATGAGACATTACGCCAGACCATAGAGAGGCATCACGCGGAAATCGAGGCTGCTCGTGGCACCAGCGTCACCTACGCGGTGCGTTCCTCGGCAACCGCTGAAGATCTTGCCGACGCAAGTTTTGCTGGCCAGCACGATACGTATTACTACGTGGATGAAAGCCAGATCATCCTGATGCTGAAAAAGTGCTGGGCATCGTTGTGGTCCGAGTCCGCATTTTCCTATCGCCATTCACAGGGTATCGAACATCGCTCTGTTGCCATGGCGGTTGTGATCCAGGAAATGGTACCGTCGGTTGTGTCCGGTGTTACGTTTACGGCAGATCCTGTCAGCGGTAGTGATTCAGTGATCATCACGGAATCGAGCTGGGGCATGGGAGCGGCAATCGTCGACGGCAGGGTCTCGCCGGATCAGTACGTGGTCGACAAGAAGAGCGGTCACCTCACATCCATCAAAATCTCCGACAAGAAGTTTATGGTGCCTGCCAGGCTGGATGAGGATCCGTCGCGGCTGCGCCAGGTACCGGCAGAACTAAGGCGCGCTGAGACCCTCGATGACGATGCAATCGACGAGATCACCCACTGGGCGATGAAGGCAGAAGAGCACTTCGGTTGTCACCAGGACCTGGAGTGGGCTATCGCTGATGACACGCTGTACCTGCTCCAGTCTAGACCGGTTACTGTGATGGGCGGTGTCGAGGACGATGTTCCAGCCGGCCGATATATTCTTTTCAAACCTGTTGCGGAAAATTTCACCGACCCACTCACGCCGCTGACGCAGGATATCGTTGAGGACCTCGTACCCTCGATGGAAATTATCTACGGCCGGGTGTACATGAACTTTGATCACCTGCGTGCCCTTTTGCCGGTGAACGCGTCCGATGAAGCCGTCGCAAAAATGGCCTACCTTTCTGATCCACCGGAAGGCAGCGTTACCTTCTCGCCGTTGCGCGCGATTGCACTCGGCGGCTTCGGCTACCTGCTGTACCTCATCATGGGTGTGTTCAGCATGCGCACGGCCAACATGCCAGATGACTTCATGAACAGTTTCCGGGACTACTTTGAGCGCACTGTGGCTGACCCGTCCATCAGTGCGCCGCAAAGCATCGTCCAGCTGTTCGCAAAATTCAGGTTCTTTGAGCCCGCCGGCAACATGGTGCTGCTGGCAAACCTGGTGGCACCGCGTTACATCCTGTTGCTTGAGATCATCGGTTCCCTCATCAGGAAATGGGCCCCCGACATGCCAGCTGATACACCTTCCCTGCTCTGCTCAGGCACAGAAGGCGTACTGTCGACAGAAATGGGCCGGGAAATCCTGGCCATGGCGAAGGTGGCAAAAGAGCTGCCTTCAGTCAGGGAGATCATCCTCGATGAATCACCTCAACATGCACTCGAGGTCATCCGGCAGACACCCAATACAGAAGCCTTCTGCACTGCGATAGACAACTTCCTGGCCAAACATGGGCATCGGGCCCTGAAAGAATTCGAACTGAACTCCGCGCGATGGGAGGAAGACCCCAGCCCGGTAGTCGGCATGATTCGCAACTACCTGCTGATCGAGCTGAATCTTGAGGACACCGAGCGGTCCGTACAGCTGCAGCGTGATGAACTGGAAGCAGACCTTGCAGCAACACTCAAAGCCGGACCTTTTGGCGGCGTCCGCCTCGCCATCATCCGCAGGCTGGTTAACGAGGCCAAGTACTACATCAAGTTGCGCGAGAACTCACGCTTCTTCCATATCATGGGCTTCTACGCGGTTCGCAGGAAAATTCTGCAAGTTGAGCAGCGCCTGCTCGCCTCCGGCGCGCTGAAATGTAAGGACGACATCTTTTACCTCAAATGGGAGGAGGCAGTATCGCTGGACCGCGGCACCATGAACTGGAGCGATGTTGAAGACACAATTCGATCAAGGCGCATGGAACATATCAGGCTGAATAAACTGGTCCCACCCAAAACGATTGGCGTTGAAGAGCCAAGCTTCGCTGAAAACGACGGCACCGAGCCCACGCTCTCCGGCCAGGGTGCGTCACCCGGTCATTACGAAGGCAAAGCGCGGGTGATCATGGACCCCGCCACGAACAACGAGATTGAACCTGGTGAAATCCTGGTTGCCCCCTACACGGACCCTGCCTGGACACCCCTCTTCCTCACCGCCAATGCAGCCGTGATAGAAGTGGGTAGTTATCTTTCCCATGCCGGTACCATCGCTCGCGAATATGGCATGCCGTGCGTGGTGGATGTCGCCAACTGCACCAGCCGCATAAAAACCGGTGACCTGATTCGTGTTGATGGCAGCAACGGCGCCGTCATGCTTATGCAGGACAACGAGGAGGCCACAGCATGACCCTTGTGCTCACTATCATCGGTTTTCTCGGCGGGGTTCACCTTGCGATGATGCTGATCGCAGCGTGTTATCGCGTAATTGACCTGTGGTACCGCATATCGGACTTCTGGCTGTCGATCAGCATGCGAATCCTGCTGCTGGCGGTGATTAATCTCGTCCCGCACCTGCTGGCCGCGGACCTGATCAGTGATGATCTGCTGACAGGTTTCATGTGGGGACAGGTTTTCTTCGCCTGCTTCCACGTCGGCATCTATTGGTTAGCCCGGCTTGGACTCTGAATAGTCGACCTGAGAAGGTTCTAGCTAGTTCTCATCCGAAACGGAATCAGGTGTCGGCGGCCTCTGAGTCCGGCATCACCATCCGGGTTGCCCTCGGGATCGCGGTGACGTAGATCATGCCACCATGCGGCTCGTCCAATCCCCCCTCAAAGAACAGGTATTCAAATATCTCATCAACAGACTGCACGGGCACAACAACCTGCAGCACCTCGCGTTCAGGCTGCTCGCCGATACCCCTCTCCAGGATGTTGGCCTGGTGCCCTACACCACGTGCGTGATGGAAGTTGCCCGTCTGGATGCCCTTTTCATTGTAAAGGGACTCCTGCAGCGCGTAAGCGCGCCCCTTTGGCATGATGCAGGTGATCAGCTTCACCTCACCTGCAGATTCGCCCTGCAGCATCTCACTCATGCATAACCTTCCTGCGCGCCTTCCTGCGCGTTGATGCGCTCGATGACTTCCCGCGGCACATAGGTAGCGGCTTTCTCCAGCTTGGTGACCCACATGATGCCGGCACCGGGCAGATCCAACTCGCCCGCAAAATACATTCGCTCAAATATTCGATCCATCTGCTCGTCGGCTACCAGGATGCTAATCACTTCCTTTTCAACATCCACCGCAAGCCCGAGCAGACCGAGGCGTTCTCTCACCCCGGAACCATAGCCGTAGTGGATGGTGGCGCCCTGTGCACCGGCTTCCTGCGCTGCCTGCACAACTTTTTCTGCGCTGCCCCGCTGCACAACGCAGGTGATCATGGAGAGATCGGTCAGTACGGTAAATTCCCGCGTGCTCATAGTATTGGAGACCCCTCGTAGGTTTCTGGTTCAAGTTTCTGGCTGGCGTGGCGGCGTTCAATCTTCCAGCGAATGTAGATCCCCGTTGAAAGCACCGCGATGATCGGCCCGATGGACGCCATGGAAAGAATGCCAAAGCCTTCAATTGCGCCGAGGGCATTGCCGAACCCGAGCCCCATGGCGAGGACCAGCGGGACGGTAACAGGTCCGGTTGTCACACCAGCGCTGTCCCAGGCGATGTTGACGAATTCCTCGTTCGATATGACGGTTAACCCAATCGCGACAAGGTATCCCGGTACCAGCAGGTAGGCGATGGGAATCTCGAAGATGATTTTGGCCACGCCGATGGCAATCCCGAAAGCAACACCCAGCGAAACCGCATATATCAGTGTCTGCTTCTTAAAGGACCCGTTGGTGAGGTTTTCAACTGTCATGCCAAGCGCATTGAGTGCAGGTTCAGCAAGTGTTGCGCCGAAACCGAGCAGCCAGGCGAAGGCAAGGGCGATAAAGAGGCCGAGGCTCAGCATGTAAAGGGGTGAGTCCTCTACTGCTTCAATTTCGGTAAACGCTGCCGGCACCAGGCCACCGCTCTGCCCGCCCAGCATCGATAAGCCGTAGCTGAGACCAAGGTTGAACACAATCATGCCAAGCACACACAGGAAGATGCCAAAGAAGATCATGGAAGGCGTCGGGATCTTTTCACGCAGCAGCACTGTCATGACCAGCAGGAGGAACACCACCAGTGGCACGATGGCTCGAATCCCGCCGACGATCTCAACCCCCGGCGTTGACTGATACCACGCCAGTTCGCTGGCCGCGGCCTGCCCCATGGCAACGGCTTCAATGATCATCTCCGGCGTGTTTGTGCTGGCCACATAAAGTGCCAGGATCATCACAGCAATGATCGGGAAGAGTGATGCCAGCGTGACGATGCCAAATCCTGAAAGGGAATCACCGCCTTTGCCCGCGGCATTGGCAATGCCGATGCCAAGTGACAAAACCAGGGGCACCGTCACCGGACCCGTGGTGACTGCACCGCAATCAAACGCAAGACCGAGGACTTTCATCAACTCAGCGTCTGTCGACATGTACAGCGTGAGGAGGAGCACAGGTGTCAGCGTGATATAGATCAACGGCTTCAGGGACCACCCGTAGATAAACCGAATCGTGCCAAGCGCGGCGGCAAGGCCTACACCCGCCCCCACGGAGAGCACCAGGGTGCCGGCCCAGTCGGTCAGCAGCGTGTAAAGGTATGGCGCCCGCGTGACATCAACAAGCGAACCCGCTGTCTGCAGTGCACCGATTGCGGGTTCCGCAAACGTCACGCCAATACCCAGCAGGAACACCACCGTCAGCACGACGGCAAGCCCGGCTTTCGCCGGCAGGGAGGTTCCAAGCGATTCCCCGAAAGGCATCAGGCCCACCTTGAGACCTTCCATGAAAATCATCAGACCGATGATCACCGCAACTAACCCTGCGGTGATGGTGGCTGCGTCGGCTATCGACTCTCTTAAGATAAACAGTTGGAAGAGCGCCAGGTAAACCGCGAGTGGCAGGACGGCGCGGACCTGTTCAAAAAATCGGATCGAAAGATAAGGCCGAAGCAGGCGGTATACGTCGCGTGAACTAAGCGAAAGCGGTTCGAGCGGCTTAATCACCTCGTTACCTTCGGCATCGCGCTCTATCGGCGCCGTCAGCTCGTTGTAACTGATGGTATCGAGGTTAACGTTCAGCTCTCGGGTGAAGCTGCCAAAACTGACTTCCCGGGTCACAAACGTCACCTGCTGTCACTGGTGTACGACTATGATTCTAGGCCTCGATGATCATGGAAGCAAGTTGCCATCATGTCACCAAACAGGGCGACATGATGGACTTGTTTGAGAGGTAGTGTGAGAGTTAGCTTGAGAGTTAGTAAGCCGGTCAGGCTGCCGCGCTTGGGCGCGCACCGACGCGTTCATACCACGCCATGATATTCTTGTTATCCGGGTTCAGCGGTTGACCAACCTGCGCGGCGAACTCAAGGAAACAGAACAGCATCACGTCCGCCAGTGAGAAACGATCACCACAAATGAACTGTTTGCCTTCAATCTGGCCATCCAGCCAGGTGATCTTTTCCTGTCCGATGCCCTTCAAGGCATCTGCAGCCTCAGGGATCGTCGTCATACGATCTTTGAAGATTGGCAGCCCTTCTGAATAACGGAAGCCGTTAGTCAGGTTCTCACATATCCCGAGATCAATACGACGTGTCCACATGCGCGTCTCCACGCGCTCTTCTGCGGTATCACCGATCAGCGAAGATCCTCCTGCGTTCTCTGCGAGGTATTCGCAGATTGCCGTGATCTCAGCCACCACGCTGCCGTCATCAAGTTCGAGTGCCGGGCTGGTGCCTGTTGGGTTCACTTTCAGGAAATCCGACTGGCGGTTTTCTCCCCCCATGAGATCAACATCCTGCACGGGGACCTCGGTGCCAATCTCGGCCATAAACATGCGGACAACTTTCGGGTTGGGCCCAACAGAGTTGTATAGTTTCATTCGTTTTCCTCTTGAGTCTTTTGGTTGTAGGTCTTTTGCTTGTAAGTCTTTCTGGAAAGATGCGCCGGCAGTTATAAAGCAATACCGATGGGGAGACCAGACATTGCGTTTTCGTGATTGAGGACCTAACATGCTGGCCAGTACTTTTACGGATTCACCGTAACTGTCACGCAGGAGCACGACATGAGTTCACAAATTATCCGGGTAAAGCCGATTACCGCCTGACTTACGGCGAGTGAACTTTTCACCCGCCCGCGATGCCAACACAAGCATCGACAAGCCGAGGCTATCCCTCACGGCGGGTCCTCCCATTTCTCCTGCGTAGCAACCAGCTATCTTTACCAGCTACGCCTGCTGACAAAATGCTGTCAGCACACCCAGAGTAGAATTGGGTCTTCCCGCCAAGCGATACGCCAGGCTTCACGAATCCCGGTCGGCAACCATGCCGGGCTTCAAACGAGATCCAACGCAGTGGGAGCAGTACAAAGTGAATGATGTAAGAAAAGCACACCTTCTCTGGGCTCATACCGCAGGGTTCCGTGGTGCGTTTTCGATAGCAATTCTTGCGATGGCCATCGGATATGTATTCATGTTCGGGGTGCCATTGCTGGCAACCTTCTCCATCGACGCCATCCTTGCTGGTGACAGCTTCACACCAGATCCGCGCGCCTACCGACTTGCCAGTGCCATCTCAGCGGCTGATTCACCCGGCATGATGAGCTACCTGATGCTGGCAGCCATCGGTACGGTCATCCTGACAGCGATCGCCGGGGGCTTCATCTACGTGCGTGGCCGATATGTCGCCTACGCGTCGGAAGGCATCGTGCGACGCTTGCGAGATCGATTGTTCGATCATATTGAACATCTGCCGGCTCATTTCCACGACAAGGCCGATACCGGGGACCTGGTGCAGCGCTGCACTTCGGATATGGAAACACTGCGGGTATTCCTGTCCGGGCAGGTTATCGAAATCTCGCGCGCCATCCTGATGTTGCTGGTGGTCCTGCCAATACTGTTCAGCCTGGATACCCGCATGGCCTGGCTGTCCCTGGTGACCATCCCGTTTCTGTTTATCGCTGCGGTATGGTTCTTCGCCAGGGTCAAACGATTGTTTGAGATCGTTGACGAGTCCGAGGCTGAACTGACGACGGTACTGCAGGAAAACCTGACGGGTATCAGGGTAGTTCGGGCATTTGCTCGTCAGGATTATGAGATCGACAAGTTCTCAGCCCGCAACCGGCAGTTCCGTGACAACAACAATCGCCTGATCGGGCTGATGGGACTCTATTATGGCTTCAGCGATATTGTCTGCCTGGGACAGATTGGTGTTCTGCTGATTGCAGGTGCACTCTGGGTGATCGATGGTTCCCTGACCGTCGGCACCCTCTTCGCCTTCATCACCTATGTCGGCATGATCATCTGGCCTATCCGTCATATGGGACGTGTATTGACCGATTCCGGAAAAGCGATCGTTGCTATCGGTCGACTAACGGAAGTACTTGCGGAACCTATCGAGTCACAGAACGAAACCGCGCCGGGTGAACGGCTGCGTGGCGATGTCACGTTTAAGGATCTCACCTTTGCTTACACCCCGGGCATCCCAGTGCTGAAGGACGTCAGTTTCAACGTAAAGCCAGGTGAGACACTGGCACTGCTTGGCCCGCCCGGGTCAGGCAAATCCACCATCACGCAACTCCTGCTCAGGCTGTATGACTACCAGGAGGGCTCCATCACGCTTGATGGCCATGAGCTCCGGGAACTCAACCGCTAGTATGTACGCTCACAGATCAGTATCGTGCTGCAGGAAGCGTTTCTCTACTCCAACTCTATCGAAGGCAATCTGCGTATCGGAAGGATTGAAGCCAGCCGCGATGAGATCATCCTTGCGGCACAAGATGCTGCCATCCACGAGTCGATCCTAGCCTTCCCGCGTGGTTATGAATCCATGGTGGGTGAACGTGGCGTCACGCTGTCCGGCGGTCAGCGCCAGCGGATCGCCATCGCGCGAGCACTGCTGAAGAATCCACCAATCCTGATCCTGGACGATGCACTGTCGGCGGTCGATACCGACACGGAAGTGCAGATCCTCGATGCCCTGAAACGACGGCGGGCCGGCGAGACAACGATCATCGTCGCCCATCGGCTCTCCACAGTAATGCATGCAGACAGGATTCTTGTATTGAACGAGGGCAACATCGTTCAGTCAGGCAGTCACAGCGAGTTGATCGCTGAACAAGGCCCCTACCAGCGGCTTTGCGAAATCCAGGGCGCGATACAGGACCAGATCGAGGAAGACCTGGATCAACTGGCCTCAACCGAGGACACGATGAAGGAGCGTGCGCCATGAGCGACATGTATTACGACGACGAAAACTTTGACGACGGTTTTGACGAAGACTCGTTCCAGCGTGGCATGAACCTTAACCTGTGGCGGCGCCTGCTGGGCTACGCCCTGAATTATCGTAAGGAAGTCACGATTCTTGCCACCTGTGCGTTCTTTACCGCAATAGCAGAGATTGCATTCCCACTGATCACCCGCGAGGTCATTGATGCGGTTGCAGAACACGGTGCCGATGCTGACCTTGCCTACTATGGTGCGCTCTATTTTGGTTTCACGGTCCTCCTCGGCCTGTCCGTTGGTGGTTTTATCTGGTACGGCGGCAAGATCCGCACGCACGTCGCCCATGACATCAGGATGGATGGCTTCTGCAACCTGCAGAACCTGTCTTTTTCCTACTACGACTTTCGTCCTGTCGGCTGGCTGATGGCACGTATGACATCCGACTGCGAACGACTATCTAATATCCTCGCCTGGGGTATGCTGGACCTCGTCTGGGGATTGACCATGATGATCGGTATCGCGGTTGCCATGCTGGTCATGGACGTCACGCTCGCGCTGGTTGTCCTGTCGGTGCTGCCGGTGCTTGCCTGGATGAGCATCAAGTTCCAGCACCGCATCCTGAAAAGCGCCCGCCTGGTCCGTAAGACCAACTCCCGTATCACCGGCTCTTATAACGAGAGCATTATGGGGGTGCAGACCAGCAAGGCATTCGTAAAGGAAGCGGAAAACCTCAAGAACTTCGGCGGCCTCACCGACCAGATGCACGGCGCGTCTGTCACCAACCTGGTTCAAGCCGCGTTGTACCTGCCACTGGTACTGACCCTCGGTTCAGTTGCGACAGGACTTGCGCTGGTATTCGGCGGCCTCGAAGTCATCTGGGGAGCCGTGACTGCGGGTACCCTGGTTGCGTTCCTGACGTACACCCGACACTTCTTCGAGCCGATTGAACAGCTTGCGCACTGGTTTGCAGAAATGCAGATGGCGCAGGCTTCTGCTGAGCGGATCATGAGCCTGGTGCTTGCAGAGCCTGAAATCGCTGATAACGATGAGGTGATTGGCCGCATGCATGCCGACAAAAAAGCCAACGACGCTATCGACGGTTACGCCGATGAGATCAACCAGATTCGTTTCGAGGATGTCTCATTCAGTTATGACGTCGGCGGGCCGGTACTCAGTCATGTGGACCTCACCATCAACCAGGGTCAAACCGTTGCCATTGTTGGCTCTACAGGTGGCGGTAAATCAACCCTCGCCAGCCTCCTGTGCCGATTTTATGAACCGAGCAGTGGACGCATCACCATCGATGGTATCGACTACCGGCAGCGCAGCCTGCAGTGGCTGCAATCTAATCTCGGCATCGTGTTGCAGTCATCACATATCTTTGGTGGTTCTATAGAAGACAACATCAGGTACGGCGCCCTCGATGCAGACCGGGACGACGTGCTGGCAGCTTCTCGAAAAGCAGGTGCCCACGACTTTATTGAGTCGTTACCGGACGGCTATGCCACAGAGGTTGGCGAAGGTGGCTCCCAGCTTTCTGCTGGCCAGAAGCAGCTGATCTCGTTTGCGCGGGCCATCCTGGCCGATCCAAAGATCCTTATCATGGACGAAGCTACATCGTCTGTTGATACGGAGACCGAGCAGAGAATCCAGGAAGGCCTGTCCGCGCTCCTGCGCGGCCGAATCAGCATCGTGATTGCGCACCGGCTGTCGACCATCCGCGCGGCTGACAACATCCTGGTGATTGAAAAGGGCCAGATTGCCGAACAGGGAAACCACGACGCGCTGATGCAGCTGAGTGGCCGTTACCATCGTCTTTACACACAGCAGAGCTTGTCCGAACTGACCAGGAAAGAGCGGAACTGGGAGACGCTGCCCACCAGCTGAATGTAGACTATGCTGTCTCCTGACATGACAGAAATGACATAAGGCAAAACAAGTGAAAAAAGGCTACAAGCAACTGGTAGAAGAAGCCGAAGCGCTGATCGAAACACTGCCACTGGGCGATGCTGAAGCGCTGATCGAAGATGACAATGTCACGTTTGTTGATATCCGCGACATCCGTGAGCTGCAGCGTGAAGGCAAGCTGCCCGGTGCAACCCACGCACCGCGGGGCATGCTGGAATTCTGGGTTGACCCCGACAGCCCGTATCACCGCGAACTGTTTGCCGAGGATAAAAAGTTTGTTTTCTACTGCGCCTCAGCCTGGCGATCCGCGCTTGCCACCCGCACGGTACAGGAAATGGGTATGGAGAATGTGTGTCACCTCGAGGGTGGTTTCAGCGCCTGGAAGGAAGCCGGTCTGCCCATCGAGGCGGTAGAAAAGAAATAAAAGAAGTAGAAAGAGTAGAAATGAGCCTGAACTGGGATACCCCCTACCCGTCCAATCGGTCGCCCGTCTTTGCAGATAACCTGGTTGCCACATCGCAGCCGCTCGCGGCAAACGCCGGGCTTGATGCACTGAAACAAGGTGGTAATGCGGTTGATGCGGCACTTGCTACCGCCATTGCACTGACGGTTGTCGAACCGAACAACAATGGTATCGGCAGTGATGCATTCGCCATCATCTGGGATGGCACGCAGCTGCATGGCCTGAACGCATCCGGGCGCTCACCCATGGCACTAACACCGGAGCGGTTCGCGGGACGTGAGCGCATGACCGTGCGCGGCTGGGATGCGGTCACCGTACCCGGTGCGGTATCAGCCTGGGTCGAGATGTCGAGCCGATTTGGCAAACTGCCGTTTGAAAGCTTGTTCACAAACGCCATCCGCTACGCAGAGCAAGGCTACCAGGTTGGCCCAAAAACCGGCTTCTACTGGCGTTACGCCGCGCAAACCTACAAGGACTTTGCGCCGTTTATGGATACCTTCATGATCGACGGGAAAGCGCCAGCCATCGGCCAGAAGAAGACACTACCGGACCATGCGCGCACGCTGCAGGAAATTGCAGAAACCCGCGGTGAATCATTCTACCGTGGCAACCTTGCCAGGCTGATTGCTGATGATGCGGCTGTTAACGGCGGCGCGATGACAATGGCGGATCTCGAAGCCCATAAGGCTGACTGGGTTGATACGATCAGCATGGATGGCTACGGCGTGACCCTGCATGAGATACCACCGAGCGGCCAGGGGATCATGGCATTGATTGCGCTCGGCATTGCCCGACACCTCGGTATCGAAGATCTGCCGCTGGATTCAGCTGATGCGGTGCACCTGCAGATTGAAGCCATGCGGATCGCCTATGCAGAGATCGAACGTCTTCTCGCGGATATCGATCATATGCGATATAGCGTCGAAGAACTGCTGGACGCTGACTATCTTGCTGGCAGGGCTGCAGAAATCTCATCCGGCACAGCAAACCCGACACCGCATGCGCTCGGTCACGGCTCGGACACGGTTTACCTCACCACGGCGGACGCCAGCGGCATGATGGTATCCATGATCCAGTCCAACTACATGGGCTTCGGTTCCGGCATTGTTGTGCCAGGCACAGGTATCAGTATGCAGAACCGGGGTGCCGGATTTGTACTGGAAGAAGGTCACGCCAACCAGGTTGGACCGGGCAAGCGCCCCTATCACACGATTATCCCCGGCTTCATTACGCAGGCAGGATCACCATTAATGAGTTTTGGTGTGATGGGCGGACATATGCAGGCGCAGGGACACCTGCAGATGACCATTCGCGTCTGTCTTCACGGTCAGAACCCACAGGCCGCTTCCGACGCACCCCGCTGGCACCTGATAGAGGATGGCCGGGTTGCACTGGAGGGCGGATTTGCACCTGCTGTCATCGATGAACTCAAGGCTCGCGGACACGACATTGTGCTGGGCAGCCCGGAACATTTGTTTGGCGGTGCACAGCTGATCTATCGGATGGCAGATGGTTTTGTTGGTGGTTCAGATCACCGCAAGGAGGGATTAGCGGTCGGCTTCTAGGCGGAGCCGATTCTAGTTCGCTGAGACGTGCTGCTGAACCTGGTTTCGACCGGATGACTTGGCCTTGTAGAGCACCGAATCCGCCCAACCAATCAGGTCTCGCGGTTCCACTTCTTCTGACGGTGATACCGTAGCTAATCCGATACTCACTGTGATGCGCAACTGGTTGCCATCGGCGATGAAGGTCTTATCTTCAAGGGTACGACGCAGCTGTTCAGCGAGGTCCTTGGCGTTTTCAGCCGAGATGTACGGCAGGATGACAACAAACTCCTCACCGCCGTAGCGCGCAACTACATCGGAGGGCCGATTGAACATGCCGTCCACCTCTGTCGCTACCGCCGCAAGGCACTCATCACCAGCAAGGTGACCATAGGTGTCATTTACCTTCTTGAAGTGATCGATATCGAGCAGCATCAGCGAAACGTCGTAACCCTGGCGTCGGGCCCGCCGCCACTCCTGTTCCATGACATCGTCAAAGTACTGCCGGTTACGAATACCTGTCACCGCATCAATGGTGTTGAGTTCCTTGAGGATGATGTATGCTTCACTCAATTTGGTGAGCGCTTCTTTCAGCTCCTCGGTGCGATTATCCACTTCCCTTTCGAGCTGTTTCTTGAGGGCTTCCTGTTCATCAAGCAGCGTACGGTTCTCCATCGCAACCGACGCCTGGGAAGCCAGCGCTTCGATCAGCGGGACAATTTCACGCGAGAATGGCACCACCGCCCCTTTGTCGTCCTGCGCATTAATCAGCTGCAGCACGCCCATGCACTTTTCCGACGCTGTCTTGAGGGGGATGGTCAGGAAGGAAGTTGATTGATAACCGAGGAGATCATCAAACTTCTGGGTACCTGAAAAATCGAATTCGCTGCTGCGACGTGCATCGTCAACAACAATGGTCTGGCCACGATGCGCGGCACAGGTCGCAACGTTGGAAAGATTAGGCAGTTGGTGTTCCGTCAGCATCGAGACTTCCGGCAGGCTGATCTTGTCGCCGTCCTTACCCCCCTGCGTAATGCCCAGTGTCTCATTCAGGACGATCTTGAATTGCAGCGTGTCATTGGGGGTCAACAGGTAAATCGTGCCTGCATCCGCCTGCGCGATGGCACGTGCCTCGATAAGGATGCGCTCGAGCAGGCTGTTCAGGTCCTTCTCTGCAGACAGCGCGATACCGATCTCAACCAGTCGCCGATATGCTTTGGCGTCTACCTGATCCAAGTCTTTACCCCAATTAATGTGATGTGGTTACAAACAGTAATGCGAAATTGGTGCCAAAACACCTATTTTCTTCGATTTACCTCGTAACTTTATGATTATTATAGATTTTATTTTTGCTTTTTGGCCAGGGGCCATTCTATTCAGTCACCTGCAATGCTGACCTGCCTCGCCAATAATCGACAGCGATGGTCAGTTCTTGGTCAGCCAGAGCGACTTATCCCCTGTCCAGGAAGGCCAGGCTCAGTCCCGGTACATAGGTGATCAAAATCAGCGCAAACAATAACACAAACATGAACGGTATCGTTGCCCGATACAGCTCTCCTATCGGCTTTTTGAAGCGATAACTGGCGATAAAAAGGTTCATGCCAATAGGCGGTGTGAAATAGCCGATCTGCATGTTGGCGAGGAATATGATGCCGAGGTGCACCGGATCAATTCCGAAGCGCAGCGCCATCGGCACGATCAACGGAATCATGATAACCAGCGCGGAGAAGATATCGAGAATCGCGCCAAGCGCGAGCAATACGATGTTCAGCAGGATCAGGAAGGTCCACTTGCTCTCGATGTATTCACTGATCCACTCAAACAGCTGCTGCGGGACTTCTGCATCGACAAGGAAATTGGTGAACGCGAGGGATACACCAAGAATCAGCAGAATCCCGCCGACCATGATCATAGAGTCCCGGATTACCGACGGCAGTTTGGTAAACGCCACCTCGCGATAGATGAACACTTCGACGATCAGCACGTACAGTGCGGTCACTGCAGCGGCTTCGGACACCGCAAAAAAGCCCGAGTAGATGCCGCCGAGCACAATAACCGGCAGCGGTAGCTCCCATTTCATCGCCGCAAGCGCGGCAAAAGCTTCCTTCGCATCAAATTCCTGGCGAACCAACCCATCGTTACGGGTTGTCCAGATGCTGTAAACCGTAAGCAGAACAATCATGAGCAACGCTGGCAGGATGCCGGCGATAAACAATTCCTGGATCGTAAACGGCTGCGGCAGATCCATCTGCTGCACGATAACGCCATAAAGGATGAGCGGCAGCGAAGGTGCGAGCAGCAGGCCGAGCGAGCCGGAGGTTGTCACCAGGCCCAATGAAAATCGCTCGCGGTAACCACCTTCAACCAGCGCTGGCAGGAGCAGCGCACCCACCGCCACAATAGTGACCCCGGAAGCACCGGTAAACGCAGTAAAAAACGCGCACACGACGTATGAGACCACGGCAAGTCCGCCAGGCATCCAGCCGAGAAAAGCGCCGGTGACCCGCACCAGCCTGGATGACAGCTGGCTTTCCGCCAGCACATAGCCTGCAAAGGTAAACAGCGGCAGCGCCAGCAACAGTGGTGTGTCGACCAGGCGGTAAATTTCGATAGCAATAACGGTGAGCGGAATCTCGGCGTAGTAGAAACCGAGCATCGCGGCGGCAAGAATCACGACAAAAAGCGGCGTCCCCAGGACGGCCAGAAAAGCAAGCAACGCTGACAGGACACTGTTCACTGCGCCTGCGCCTCTTCTTCATCTGGGTTCGGCGTAAACGGCGAGATTACAAAGCGTAGCCCCATGACGGCGAAACCGAACGGAATAATCGACTGGCACAACCATGTCGGCACCTCGGCAAAGGCAATCGTGCCGTCCTCATACTCGTACTGGATGAACTCGACCGAGTAGTAGGCGGTTGTAAAGCAGATGGCGGCAGCAAACCAGGCCGTCGCAACTGTTGTTAGCAGCAGCCAGCGCCCCTTCACCAGGCGAGACAGCGCATCGATATTGATGTGGTTCTTCTCCCTGGTCGCAACCATTGCCCCGAGCACGGCCACCCACAGCACCAGGATCCGCAGGAATGATTCAGCCCATAAGAGGCCGGAATCAAACAGGTTTCGAAGAATGATCTGCCCTACCGCCGTGCCCAGCATCACCAGCAGCGCAGAAACCAGTACGGTATCCTCTAGGCGGTGTAACCATCGCCTCACTGTGAGGAATGCGTTGATCAACGCCCTCCGCCCGCCGTAACACCTGTGCGGTAAGCATCAAGGTTGTCGAGGTAGAGCTGTACCGCATCGGGTGTAATCTCCCCGGATTCCAGCAGGCTGTTCACAGATTTGTCTGCAACGCTCTGCCATTCACCCAGGTTTGCAGGCGACGTTGCCTCAATGCCAATTGAAAGCAGCGCATCAAACGCCTTTTTGTTATCAACCCTCGCCTCTTCACCGACCTGCGTAAACGTCTTGTCCAGCACCGTCGAGACCAGCGCCTGGTCATCAGCAGACATTCGATTCCAGGACTTCTTGTCCATGGCCATGGTCGAATAGATGTACAGCAAGGGCAGATCCATGACATGACTCACGTGGTTGTGCCATTGCAGCGCCAGCGCCACGACCGGCGGCACCACCACCGCATCGATCAGTCCGGTCTGTAACCCTGCCAGCACGTCCGTGATATTGAGCGGAATCGGGCTCACGTCAAAAGACTTGATCAGCTCAGCGGCAATAGGATCGCCCTCAGGTATCCAGGCTTTCAGCTCCTTGAGTTCCTCAACAGAGGTGATCGGCTGCTGTGTCATCAGGTAGGCAAAGCCTGTCTCGACGAACGCGAAGGTTACAATCCCGGCATCTTCAAGGCCGCCGGAAATCATCGAGTCCATACGGCCCCTGATGTAATCGACTTCATCATAATCCCTGAACTGCAGTGGCAGGTTGTATATCTGCAGATCTGGATAGAAGCGGGTCAGTGAACCTGCCGCCACCATACCGCCGTGAAGCTGGCCGATGCGCATTTTCCTGAGGACGGTTGCATCGTCACCCTGCACGCCGCCCGGGTAGATCTTGAACTTGACCCGTCCCTCGGTGAGCGTATCAATCTGTTTTGTGGCGGTGCGAAACTGTTTCATCCAGCCGAGGCCGTCGGGCGAAACGGTGGCAATCTTATAGGACTTGGCCAGTGCCGGTGATGCACCGAGGCAAAAGGCCAAAAGCGCCAGTGCAATAAATCTGTGTACTACTCGCATGGTTGTTTCCTAAAAATAATCTGGTGACGAGGCCAGCAGGTCTGCTGCACGGGCCTGTGCAATGCGGTTGGTCAGTGTCATACCTTCAACAACGGGGTCAGCCGCCATAACTTCCCCCAGGAGCCGATCATGTAACTCCTGGTCAAACACCAGTCGTGCATACTGTTCGGCATAGATAACCCGGGTCATCAGGTAGTCATCATTGATTGCCATCGCGTCTTCAAAATGTCCCCGTCCCTTTTCAGGCTGGCCACCAAGGCTCGCCGGCAACAGGGTTTCAAGCCCTCCCATGTAAAGGTGCGGGCCACCGTTGGCATATTCCCTGTCGATCTCTATCACCCTGGCCATGAGCGCCTTGGCTTTGCCGAGTTCAGAGATAGCGGTCCAGTCATCGCTGTTTGCCTGAATCCACCCGACCCAGGCGACACCAAGCGTGTAGGCGACCGCGAGATCGTCTTCACCAAGACCGGCAACGGTTGCCTGGAAATCTTTGAAGTTCTGGGCACGTGAACCACAGAGCGCTGAGTCGCCTGCACACGTGGCTGCCTCGGCATACCGGATTGACTTGTCTGCCAGCATCCTGACTCGCTCGGGGTCTTCCACGAGGACGCTGAAAGAGCCGTTCAGATCAGCGGCCGCAATCAGCAGGTCTACCGAGTCGGGAGACCCATTGATGAAACTGTCGACCAGGAGCAGGTAGGCCGGCACACCTTCACGTACAGTATCGATGTCCTCACTGTTCAGAATGGCATCCGCCAGGTCACCCGCCATCTGCGAGGTGATACCCGACACCAGTGACGTGCAGCCACCCAGGAGGGTCACAAGCGACATCGTGCCAATCAGCCTGGCGAAATTTCTATACACTTTTTCTAATCTTGGGCTCTTCATGTTGGAGTTGGGTCCCTACTACTATCCGGATCCAGGTGTACCATTATACTGACCAACGCGACGGGTTTATGTTACGCCGCCAAAAAACGGGTTGGCCTGTTTTTCAAAGGCGAGTGAAGTCTGCGGTCCGTGGCCTGTCACCACCAACGCATCTTCGGCAAGGTTGAAGAGCCTGTCCGTGATGGAATGCTCAATCTCCGCAAAACTGCCTCCGGGCAGATCGGTGCGACCAATCCCGAGCTGGAACAGCGTGTCACCTGCCACCAGCAACTTGTGTTCATCAAACCAGAAGCTCATTGAGCCGGGTGTATGCCCGGGTGTGTGAATGGCAACCCCGCCACAGCAACCGAGATCGGCATCATCTTTGATCCAGCCGTCCGGGTCCGGTGTTGCTTCGCAGGCGATCCCGAACTTTGCGCACTGATCCTCAAATGCGTCCCAGAGAAACTTGTCACCCTGGTGCAGCAGCAGCGGCGCGCCGGTCTGCTCCCTGATTGTGGCGGATGCAAGCATATGGTCGAGATGAGCATGCGTATGGACCACTCCCACCACTTTCAGGTCATGTGCGTTTATCACCGCCATGATCTTGTCCGGATCGCCGCCGGGATCGATGATAAGGGCTTTACCACTCACCTTATCGCCAATAATTGCACAGTTGCATTGCAGCGGACCAACCGGGAACGATTCAAACACGATATCGTCTCCCATTTGTGGCGTCTCCAGTTTCAGCGGCATGACTTACGATCTCCGTTTATTGCAGCCCGCTATTGCTGAGTGCCAGGGGGCTGTTTACAAGGTGCACTATGCTACAATCATTGCTGGCTAAAACCTATGACAGCAGGCATGTTGCGGCGTTTTGTTTATCGTTTAATCGCTGTCCTCTATATCGCATTTGTCTTCCTCACATCAGCGTTCTTCTTTACGATCGCGCTGATCATCTGGGTCTGCACCTATCCGTTCGACAAACGATTATGGTTGCTGCACCGTTTTACCTGCTGGTGGGCCAGTCTATACATCTGGGTGTTTCCTCCCTGGGACGTCAGCATCAACGGTCGTGACAGGATCGACCCCGACGAAACCTATGTCATCGTTTCAAACCACCAGTCCCTCGTGGATATCCTGGTTGCTTTCACCCTGTTTACCCATTTCAAGTGGGTATCCAAGGCTGAGCTTTTCAACATTCCGCTGATCGGCTGGAATATGAGCCTGAACCGCTACGTGAAACTGCGTCGTGGCGAGAAATCCAGTATCAAAAGTATGTACCAGGCATGTGAACGTCACCTGAATGAGGGCAGTTCGGTATACCTGTTCCCCGAGGGGACCCGCTCAGAGACAGGCAAGATGCGGGCTTTCAAGGAAGGCGCATTTGTACTGGCGAAACGACTGAATAAACCGATCCTGCCGCTGGTGATCAATGGATCACGCACCGCTCTGCCCAAGAACAGTTTCAACTTTCATGGCAAAACCCATGTGATTGTCGATGTGCTGGAACCGGTTTACCCTGAAACGTTTGAAGAGGTAACCGCCAAGGAACTGGCTACAGACATGCGCTCATTGATCGAGAAGAACCTCCGGGAAGAGGCGCCTGCCAGCTGACCACCCCCTTACAGACAGGATCTCCTATAAAGCAGGCTCCTGCTTAAGCACGCCGCGGCACTTGGGAAAGCCTTTACATACCCAGAAACTCATCCCCGCATCCTTGCCCTTAACCGCCTTCCTGATCGTCATGGCCTCGCCGCATTTCGGACAAACCTGCGACTCTCGCTTCCCCAGCACATCGACCAACCTCACCCTCGCCTCTTCAACAGAAATGTCGGGAGACGGCGGGAATTCGATCAGTGGGATGCCGAGGTCACCAAAGACACCTTTCATGAAGTCCGGGCGGCTGCTGAGTCGTACCCCGCAGAGCGGCTTGAGGTCGGTAGCCGAGCAGATGAGATAGCTGATCACCGTGGACTTCAGCCGTGCCGCTTCAGTGCCACTTGTGTCCGGGGCTTTTGCAATTTCTGCCAGCGGTACATTGGTTAAGAGGCGCATGGAGCCAGGCAACGCCCCACTTAACGCCAGGAACAACGCTCGATTCACATCATCCAGGGTTGCGCCCTTTGCCACATAAAGCACCGGGTCAGGTGCGTCGGTGATATCGATGGGTATCGTATCCGCCGCGGCCGCTTCAGGTTTCTTGATCGGACCAATATCGGGATTGAGCGCGGCGGCAACCTCGGCCCTTGCCAGGATGGGGTTCTCTTTTTCTACCGCTTCGTTCGTCGAATGCAGCTGGAAGTCGCCTATATCGGCGTCCATGAAACGTTCAATCTCACGTTGACGCATGTATCGGGCAAGCCAGATAAGACCAGCGACGATACCAACGAATATGATGAAGCCTTCCACAGCAGCCTGAAATACAAAGGTTGAAAAAAGTATATCAGAGCCCTGATAGAATCCATGGCTCACAACGACAGCACGGCAGGCATATGGACAAGCGGTTGGAAGGTAAAGTTGGCATCGTCACAGGTGCGGGCCAGACAGCAGGACAGACAACGGGCAACGGCCGGGCCACCGCATTATTGTTCGCCCGACATGGCGCTCGCCTGGTGATCTGCGACAGGGACAGTGCGTCCCTCGAGGAAACGGCCGGTATGATCCGTAATGAAGGCGGCGAGGTTGTCACCCTCATCGCGGACGTCAGTAACGCTGGCGATTGCGAAAAGCTTGCGACTACCGCGCTAGCGTCCTGGGGAAAACTCGACATCCTCCATAACAATGTCGGCATTGGGTTTCGCGATGGCAGCGTGACGCGCCTGGAGGAAGCGGACTGGGATCGCATCATGGACGTGAACCTGAAAAGCATGTACCTGACCTGCAAACACGCGATCCCGGCGATGCGTGAGACCGGCGGCGGCTCGATCATCAACATATCCTCGGTGGCGGCGATTGCGTCAACCGCGATGCTTGCCTACAAAACCTCCAAAGCGGGTGTCATGGCCCTGACCCAACACGTGGCCATGGGTAATGCCGCACACAACATCCGTGCAAACTGTATCCTGCCCGGGTTAATGAACACGCCCATGGCAGTAGAGGGTTACAGCGCAACGCTCGGTAAATCACGCGAGGATGTCATCAGTCAGCGCGATGCGATGGTGCCCCTGGGAAGAAAGATGGGCACATCGGAGGACGTCGCGTACGCTGCCCTCTTCCTCGCGAGCGACGAATCAAAGTTCATCACCGGCGTAAACCTCCCCGTTGACGGCGGCCAGAGCATCAAAATCGGATAGGAGCATTACATATGGGCGAACTGGTCCTGGTAGAAAAAGAAGATGGGGTTACCCTGGTCACGTTAAACCGGCCGGAGAGCCTGAATGCACTGTCCACGGGGCTTCGCCGTGAACTGGCGGACGTGTTTACCAGCCTCAGGACAGATGATGAGACCAAGGTCATCATCCTGACCGGCGCCGGACGTGCGTTTACCGCAGGCCTTGACCTGAAAGAACTCGGACAGACAGGCATGAACACCGGCGATACAAAGCCGGATGGGGTGGACCTGCAGAAGGCAATCCGCGAGGTGGGTAAACCCGTCATCGCCGCCATCAACGGCCACGCCATCACCGGCGGTTTTGAGCTGGCTCTCGCCTGCGACATTCTCATCGCCTCGGAGAATGCAAAATTTGCCGACACACACGTCCGTATGGGTGTTGTCCCGGGCTGGGGGCTATCACAGAGACTAGCTCGGCTGGTCGGTGCATCCCGCGCAAAACAGCTTAGTTTCACGGGAAACTACCTCGATGCCGACAAGGCAGAACGCTGGGGACTTGTGAACGAGGTGCTGCCAGCAGATGAGCTGCTGCCCTACTGTAAGCAACTTGCCCGCGATATTACCTCCACCAACCCGGCCACTTTAAAAGAGGTTCATCACCTGATTGATTACGGTTGGGAGGGTACGCTCGGTGAAGGCCTTGCTGAGGAAAAACGCCGCTCAGGTCAGGAGAATCGTGATCTTGCGGCGGAGACGCTGGAGACTAACCGGCTGCAGGTCCAGGACCGTGGGCGCAATCAGGATAAGTGATGGTGTTCGTTCAGCGTGATCACGGACTTCTCACCTGAACTCGCCGCCATAAACCGATTGATACTGGTATAGCGTGGATTGAAGAACATCCTCGGTTCAAAACCGATGACATGAGCGGTCCAGACATTGATGACACCGCCATGGCAAACAGCGGCAACTCTTTTACCCGCGTTCTCGCTGATGATGTCCTCCAGCGTGTTGATAGCGCGTGAACAGAACGCCTGGAAATCGACACCCTCGGTGTCACCGCGCATCATCTTGCGCCAGCGTTCGTAGTCGAGTTCCTTGAGTTTTTCGACAGGAATATAGTGATCGGCATCCTGGTCATATTCTGCAATACCATCACGAACCTCGGCGGTCATGCCCTTTACCTCAGCAAGCGGTGCCGCGGTTTCAGCCGCCCGGCGCATCGGGCTGGTATAGATGGTATCGATATGGTGTTCACGCAGCCAGGCTGCCATCCGCGCCGCCTGGTCATGCCCTTCATCTGACAGCGGCGGATCCGCGGGGGCACCGTCGTCTGTTTCCACGTGGAGGGGTAAACCGTGTCGAATCAGGATCAGTTCCATCAGCCAGATACCTTTGCAATCATGTCAATTGTTGCCTTGAGATCGTCCGCCGTATCGTAGGGCCTGCCGACAATCATCTGTGTTATGCCGGCAGCTTCATATTCAGCGATGGTGGCGCGTGATTTAGCTTCATCATTCTCATCCAGGCCTCCAAACGTCACGATTTCAGGTGCTGCGAGACCCGCATCTGCAGCCTTTGAGCGGTACAACGCTATGTCCGGCGCAAGTTTCTCAACCTTGCCCATCGGCATCCAGCCGTCGCCATATTTCAGCGCACGCTCAATCGCATGTGGCGCCCTGCCGCCGATATAAAAAGGTGGACGCTCAGGGCGTGGACGAAACAGGAATGGCTGGTCGTTTGCGATCACCACATCATTGGCAAAACACTCGTGGAAAAACGCCAGGGTTTCATCAGAGGTCTTACCACGCTGATGCCGATCGAGGCCCAGTGCTTTGAACTCCGGGTCCATCCAGCCAATACCCATACCGAGGCGAAGCCGGTTACCGGACAGTTCCTGGATGGTGGCTATTGCTTTTGCTGTTGGCAGTGCCGGGCGGTACGGCAAAATCAGCACACTGGTACCAATGGCAATACGACTGGTCTGCCCGGCCATCCATGCGAGGCTCGCGAGCGGATCAAGGTAGCGACCACCAGATCCCTCGGCATCATCCGGCGGGATCGCGATATGGTCAACAATCCAGGCGCAGTCTACACCTGCTGCTTCAGCAGACTGCAAGATGGATGCAATGGTATCGGCCCCGGACTGGGGGCCCATCACACGGATACTGATGCCGATTTTCATGGCATCAACCTCGATACATCAGGTGATGAATCAGGCGATGATCAACGATCAGGTCGCAGCAATCGACACGTTGTAGACGCCAGCCTGCCTGGCTGAGTCCATCACGTGAATCATGGTTTCCGTGGTGCTGTCGGGATGTGGCTGAACTACCACAGGTGCTTCCGGGTTTTCCGCATGCAGACGTTCGATGTTCGCGCGTACAGCACGGAAGTCGACGTCACGACCGCGGATACGAATCCTGTCACGAGAAGTGATCTGCACAACAATACTCTGTTTGTCGGCATCCTTAACGTTCTGGTTCTTATCGGGGGAGTTCACGTCCAGACCAATTTCCTTAACGAAAGTAGCTGTGACGATGAAGAAGATCAGCATGATGAACACAACGTCCAGCATGGGTGTCAGGTCGATTTCGCCCTCTTCTTGTTGTTGTTGGCCGCGGACTCTTCGCACCAGTTCTCTCCGGAATATCTGAAGCCGCAAGCATACAGCGACTTTTGGGGATTTTAAAGCTTTCCTGGCCTCTGCTGAGGGCCCTGGATATCGCCTCGGTTTCGTTTCTTGTTAAGCGTTAATGACCTTCGAGACGGTCGTGTAATGCAACCCAAGATGCTCACCGATTTCCATCAACGTATACCCATAGTCGAGGTGGGCTTTTTTGATGAGTTCGTTGCGTTCCATCCGGGTTTTGTCGTCAACTCGCTTGAAAATAACCGGAAGAGAGCGACGTCTGCGGGCGGCTTTAGGACCGCGTTTTGACATCCGCTCGCCCTGCAGGATCGGCTTCATCTCGTTAAGAAACTTCGGTGAACCGAGCAGCACCTGGCTGGTTCGGCCATGCATTGGGGATTCAGCGTTCACACCTTCCTTGATGTAGTCGCGGTACTTTTTCTGGCTGTCCTTCTCGCGTTTCCCGAAGCTTTTTAAAACATCTTCAATGTAGAGATAAGCCGGTTTCTTCACTTGACCTGCAGTAGGTCGGTAACTGCTCCAGCGATAGCTGGAGAAACTGGAACGTGCCGGTACACGTGATGGGTTGGTTACCACATGACGACACACCGGCAGCAGGTATTTCTTCTTTTCAAACAGAAGACTCTTAAACCGACCCTGGAAGACGGGACCTTCGGTGCCGTGACGACGATTCACGTGTTGAGTGTAAACACCATTAAGCTGACGCATTCCCTTTGAGAGATTGGCATCTGGCACTTCGACAACAAGGTGGTAGTGATCATCCATCAACACGTAGCTGTGCAGAAGCCAACCAAATCGGTCGACAACGTTGTCTACAACATTGAGGAAGACGCCCTTGTCTTCATCGTCCTTGAAAACTGTCAGTCCTTCTTTGCCTTTACTAGTCACATGGTAGGTTGCACCGGGGAACTCAATGCGAACAGGTCTCGACATAAATTACTGCGCCTTAACAGCTTTGTTGTTCTTATTCGGGGGACAAAAATATTACAGGCTACCCCAGCCTTCGCCAAGAAATTTTTATCGAAAAGTTGGTTTTAACACAGCACAGATTAGCAGCCAGCTATAGACAGTTTGTTGGCAACGCCATGCCAAGGTCCTTGACGTTCACGCTTCACTGTTAGTATTTTCGAGGTAACTTTCAACGCAACCCAAAGAGGAAAAAGAAGATGGCCGTAGACAAATTTCCGATCGAGGCCGGACACGTCATGATGTTCGCTCGCTCCATCGGTGATGCAAACGACATTTACTACGATGAAGAGTACGCAAAAGGTACAGAGCCCGGCGCCATCGTCGCGCCCCCAACATTTGTACAAAGTAGCGCACAGTTCGACCCCGACTATTTCCTTCGCCCGAAAATCGGCGAAGAGTGGTTCGGCTCAGCCAAAGGTCCAACCGGCATTACCAAGAAAGAAGGCAGTGGCGGCGGTGGCGGCGGTGGTGGCGGCGGACTTCACGCCGAGCAACACTACGTGTATCACCGTCAGTTGAAAGTAGGTGACGTACTGACCGCCGAAACCAAGCCTGGCAAGAGCTGGGAAAAGGAAGGTCGCCGTGGTGGCAAACTGATGTTCAGCGAATCAGTCACTGAGTACCGCGACCAGAATGGTGAACTGGTCATCACTGCAACCGGCGTTGGTGTACGCACCGAACGACCTGCAACATCTGGCGATTAAGGAGTTTAAGAAAATGGCATTAAAAGCAAGCGAGTTAAGCGTCGGTGACAGCCACCAGGAAGAAGTCTGCAACAACCTGTCACGTACACAGATTGTCCAGTATGCAGGTGCCTCCGGTGACTACAATCCACTGCACAGCGATGAGATTTTCACCACACAGGTGGCGGGTTACCCATCGGTATTTGCACATGGCATGTTGTCCATGGGTATGACCGGCAAGATGCTGACCAACTACGTTGGCGATGGCAGGCTGACCTACTACGGCGTGCGATTCACCTCCCAGGTGTTTCCGGGTGCAACCCTCACGGCTAAGGCAACGGTCACCGAGATCAGGGAAGAAGACGGCAACATGATCGCGGACCTTGAAGTCTCAACGACGGATGAGGAAGGCGTTGAAGTCATCAAAGGTAAGGCCTCTGCAAGGCTTGACCCTTAACGGTTAACTAGTGCTCATCCGAAAAGGGTGAGAACTAGAACAAGCCACGGATGGCTTGTCATTTTTCGTCAGAAAAATGCGAGGTTTCACAAAAACAGAAACAGAAACCGACCCGAAAATTTTTCGGATGAGAACTAGCTAGAGCGATCCAATCGCGTCGAGGACAATGGCCTCGGTCAGGATCTGGGGCAACACCTCGGCGCGATCCTCGCCCTCACGATACAAAAGGTATAGGGGGACTCCACTTCTGCCGTAGTCTTCAAGTGCTGCGGTAATCACCGGATCTTCACTGGTCCAGTCACCTTTCAGGTAGGTCACGTTCTTCGCGGCAAGCGCATCACGAAATGCTTCGCTAGAAAGCGCATTCAACTCATTCACTTTGCAGGTGATACACCAGGCCGCCGTGAAGTTCACGAAGACAGGGCCATTAGTCCTCGCGGCCGCAAGCGCAGATGCCGAATAAGGCGTGTAAGCCATGTCGATGGGTCCCGCAACTTCACTCGAGGCGGCATCAATATCGCTGGTGCGAACTGTTGGCGCTTCCTGAACCGCAACCGCGTAACCGGCAACGCCCGCAAGACCCAGCACTGCGGCGTATCGAGCAACGCTACCTGCAGTAGATCTGATCCGACGGGCAAGCAGCCACACAGCGAGGCTCAGAAGCAGCGCACCTGCCAACACCTGCATCATGCCGGTTGGTCCCACCTGGATACCAAGCACCCACACCAGCCATATGGCAGATGCAAACATTGGGAAAGCAAGGAACTGCTTGAGCGTTTCCATCCACGCACCTGGCCGCGGCATCTTGTTCAACAACGCGGGCGAATAGGTGAGCAGGAGGTAAGGTGCTGCCATCCCCGCACCTAGCACGGCAAACACCGCAAGCGCTGCAATAGCAGGCTGCGTCAGTGCAAAGCCAATAGCGGCACCCATAAATGGCGCCGTACACGGCGCGGCAACCGTGGTGGCAAGTACACCGGTACCAAAGGATGAACCAAGTGATGAGGATGACTGCCCGTCCCCGGCACTACCCAGCGCCATGAAGGAGGTCCCAATCTCAAACACACCGGCGAGATTCAGCCCGATTAAAACAAAGAGATAAGCGAGCAGCGCAACCACCCAGGGAGACTGCAGCTGGAAACCCCAGCCGATCGCTTCACCTGACGCCTGCAGACCGATCAACACGGCGGCAATGGCAACAAAACTGAACACCACACCTGCGCTGTATACCCAGCCGTGCAGTCGAACACTGCCTTCTCCGACCCCCTCGACCAGGGAGAGTATCTTGATGGACAACACCGGGAATACGCACGGCATGAGGTTCAGAATGAGGCCCCCGAGGAACGCGAACAAGGCAGCAAGTGCAAGACTCATGTCTTCATCTGCCGCTGCTGTCGTTGTTGGTGAGGTCGTTACCGGCGCTGCGCCCTCCTCCCGCAACGTGATTTCGTAAGCACTGGTGAGCTCGTCTTCACGAACAACCAGCACACCGCTCAAATCAGCGCCCGGGCTGTAGTCAAATCCAGTCCGAAGTGAAATCTTCAATCCAGACTCATCAAAAGAGAATGCCTGTTCAGCCGGGTTGTCGATGGATTCAAACTTGTAGGGAAAATACTCAACCGCGGCGAGACGATTGGATGCGATGTAGGGAATACCGATATTGGCAGTGATCGCCTCGCCTTCCACCGTGTAGGACGCTGGTACTGCGGCCGGCTGTGGCAGCATTGCGCGGGCCTGCGTGAAGTCAGCCGGGTTTGCCCCTTCGATCTGGGTAGCGCCCACGGGGATGGAAAGCGCCACCTCAACCTGCTCCGGGATACAGATGTCGGCACAGACAAGGATGCGGCCGGTTGCCTTGAGTGCCAGGCTGTCACCATCAAAATCTTGCGGGATCGTCACGGTGAACGGTGACAGGACACGATCATGATAACCGTAGTTCATGAGCGGCCCGTAAGCGATTCGTTCGGGATACGGCCAGGCAAACTCACCAACAACGACACCCTCAGGTACATCAAAAGTCAGCTCGGGCGTTGCGCCGGAATCGCCAGGGTTGATCCAGTAGGTATGCCAGCCGTAAGCAATGGTCTGCTCCAGCAGCACCTCAAAGCTGCTGCCAGGTGCAGCCTGGGTTACTGAGGAGATGAAAGCCGCAGAGACCTTGGGCCCGGGGGAGTCATCAAAGTCAGCACCCGCAGCAAGGGTCGACTGGGCAAACAGCAGCGCCGCCAGGAGCGCAAGGCTACGTGAAATGAGATTCATTCGACTGATCATAATGTCTCGATGTTGTACCGCGTTGCGGATAAGACCGGCGCAAGCTGACTTTGTTACATCAGGTCGCCGATTCCCATGCAAAATCGCATTTTACGGGCGCATTCCCCAGGTAACAGGACCTTTCAACTGTTCCAGCATCGGTTCGATCCAGTCCACCCAGCGGCAAAGGTAGGCGCGAGTCTGGCGAGGGTCGATCAGCTCATGCACAGCGAAACTTTCCATCATCGGAAATGGCGACCGGCCCGATGCCAGTTTTTCTTCGAGCTCGCGGCGTTTCGCTTCCGGATCCTCAGCAGCCGCAATCTCCCGGTGGAAGGCCACCGCTACGCCGCCCTCGACCGGCAACGCACCCATTTCGTAGGAAGGCCATGCCAGTTTGTAGGTGTTTGGAGAGAAGTGCGCCGCAGAAGCAACCCCAAAGGATTTGTGAACAGCAATGGTCGCCCACGGTACGTTCGACTGCACTGCCGCGGCAACCGCAGACATGCCATATCGGATACAGGCCGCTTTCTCGGCATCCGGACCGATCATAAATCCGGGTTCGTCCAGGAAATTAACAATCGGCAGGTGGAACGTGTCACACAGTTCCATCATCCGCTTGGCCTTTTGTGAACCCTCTGCTGTCATGGCCCCGGCAAAGTGCCGGCAGTCATTGGCAATGATGCCAACAGAGGCACCGTTCAACCGGGCAAGACCAATAATCTGGCCGTGACCATAATCGGGTGCGATTTCAAAGAAACTGCCTTCATCCATGACGTGCCGAATCACCGCGCGCATATCAAACGGGATGCGAGAATCTTTCGGCACAATATTGATAAGCGCTTCATCAGCACGATCAGGATCGTCGGTGCAGTGTTGTCGCTCGGGCAGCTCCCATACGTTCTGGGGCAGATAGGACAAAAACTGCCGCATCTGCTCAAAGGCACCGTCTTCCGAATCCGCAACATTGTCGACGATGCCGCTGCGTGTATGAATTCGCCAGCCGCCCAGTTCCTCCTTGGTCATCGACACACCCAGTGCACGCTCGACCAGCGCAGGTCCGGCCACCATCACCTGGGAGGTTTCCTTCACCATTACCGAGAAGTGTGAGGCAACCAGGCGACCAGCCGGGAAACCTGCCACCGGCCCCATCGCACCTGAGACCACGGGTACCTCGTTCATGGCCTGGGCGATAATCTTGAAACGCGGTTCGGCGTACACGGGTGAACCCACGGTGGTGGGTCTCGGACCACCGGAGCCGGCCACACTGCCACCGCCGCCTTCCAGCATGCGGATCAGCGGCACCTTGAATTGCACCGCGAGTTCTTCTGCATAGACACTCTTGCGCAAGCCTGCGCCGTTCGGTGAACCACCCTTTAAGGTAAAGTCCTCACCGCCAACAGCTACGCGACGGCCGTTTATCTCGCCAAATCCAACAACATAGTTTGCCGGTGTGAATTCGGTGATCTCACCCTGTTCGTTCTTGTGAGCAAACCCGGCACCTTCGCCGTGCTCTTCAAAGCTCATCGGCGCGGTCAGGCGTTCGATGCGTTCACGAATGGTCAGCCTGCCTTTTGCGTGATGATTGGCGATGGATGACTCACCACCCTGTTGTTTTGAGAGCTCGCGCCTGAGTTCAATCTCGAGCGATTCCTTGTGCCAGCTCATGAAGTGACCCCCGATCAATGGAAGCGCATTTATATCAGTATTTTTGTTAGAAATCAGACTATGTTCATGGTAACTTCCTGCCCCTTTATGGCCCGCACACCCTCAGCAAATGCGTCTTACCGGGGTTGCATCAGGGGGAAATAAGAACAGATCAGCCGGGGCCTGACCGCTTTAAAAAAACATACCTAGTGAGGTAACTATGCAAATCGTGGTACCTGCGGAGACGTGGGCGAATGAGCGTCGTGTGGCGTTGATTCCCGACTCCGTGAAAAAGCTGTGCCGCGCTGGATTCGCTATTACAGTCGAATCCGGTTGTGGTACTGAGTCGGGCTTTGCCGACAGCGATTACACCGAGGCAGGTGCCGAGGTCGCTACCGACCGCACCGCCATGCTCGGGAGTGCTGACATTGTCCTGCGTGTTCGTAAACCGGATGCAGCAGAGATCGCGCAGTACAAAAAAGGTGCGATCCAGATCAGCTACCTGGACCCTTACAACGAGCACGACCTGGTGGATACCCTCGCCTCCTCCGGCGTGACCGCGATCAGCATGGAAATGATCCCAAGGACCACGCGAGCGCAGAAGATGGATGCCCTGTCTTCCCAGGCTAACCTCGCTGGTTATGTCATGGTGATCCTTGCAGCACAGAAGCTCGATCGCATTTTGCCGATGATGATGACGCCCGCCGGTACACTCAGCCCGGCCAAGGTATTCGTGATCGGCGCAGGTGTTGCCGGCCTGCAGGCCATTGCAACAGCCAAGCGTCTTGGTGCTCGCGTCGAAGCCTTCGACACGCGCCCCGTTGTTGCGGAACAGGTACAGTCACTCGGCGCGAAGTTTGTTGAGATTGACCTCGGCGAAACCGGCCAGACCAAGGACGGTTACGCCCAGGAACTCACACCTGAGCAGCTCGAGATGCAGCGCCTGGGTATGAAAGACGTCATCAGTGCGTCGGACATTGTGATTACCACCGCACAGCTGTTTGGTCGCCCTGCACCACGGATTGTGACCAAGGATATGGTTGAAGCCATGAAACCGGGTGGTGTGATCGTCGATATGGCGGTTGACTCCGGTGGCAACGTGGAAGGCTCAGCGCCTGATGAAACCGTTGACGTTAACGGCGTTTCTATCATTGGTGTCTCGAACCTCCCCGCAAATGTCTCCCGGGATGCGTCCCAGATGTATTCGTCCAACCTGACCAATCTCCTCACCGAGTACTGGAATGAAGAAGGCAAGGCCCTGAACCTGGATCTTTCCGACGACATTCTCACGGGCTGCGTCATTACCCATGAAGGCGGCATCGTAAACGAAACCATCAAGAATCTAAGGGAGTCTTAAGTGGAAGTTGTATTTCTGACCTTTATCCTCGTCCTGTCGATATTTCTCGGCTTCGAGCTTATTTCTAAGGTTCCCGCCACGCTGCACACCCCTCTAATGTCCGGGGCAAACGCTATTTCGGGTATTACGCTCGCAGGTGCGTTCCTGGCAGCCGGCCTCACCCATAACGAATGGGCAACCTGGCTGGGTACGGCAGCGGTGACATTTGCCTCCATTAACGTGGTTGGCGGTTACCTTGTAACCGATCGCATGCTCAGCATGTTCAAGAGCAAGAGTGAGGGCGAGAAATGAGTATTGATTTGATCGCAAACCTCTCTTACATCGTTTCGGCGATGTTGTTCATCTTTGGCCTGAAGATGCTGGGGTCTCCCGCGACAGCACGTCGTGGTAACTTCCTGTCTTCGCTCGGCATGTTGATCGCGGTATCCGCGGGCCTCACCGCTGAAGGTATTGTCAGCTATGAGTTCATCATTGGTGGCGTGATCCTTGGCGCGATCATTGGCTCACTGGCAGCTCGACTGGTTGCCATGACAGCAATGCCGGAAATGGTTGCACTGTTCAACGGTTCAGGTGGTGCTGCAAGCCTCCTGGTTGGCTGGGCGACACTGTATACGGGCGATGTCGGCACGTTTACTGCGGTTACTGTCCTGCTGGCGATCCTGATCGGTGGCCTGACATTCACCGGCAGCCTGATTGCCTACGGCAAGCTGTCTGAAACAATCAACAGTGCAGCCCTCGTGTTCCCGGGACAGCGTGTCGTTAACAGCCTGATCCTCATCGGTATCCTCGGTGCAGGTTATATGTTTGCCATGGACCCGCAGCCTGACTCACAGTGGTTGTATGTCATGCTGGGCCTGGCACTGGTGCTGGGCGTGATGGCGGTTATCCCCATCGGCGGCGCGGATATGCCGGTAGTAATTTCGCTGCTCAACAGCTACTCCGGTATCGCAGCCTGTGCCGCGGGTTTCGCCATCAACAACAACATTCTGATTGTTGCGGGCTCGCTGGTTGGTGCCTCCGGTATCATCCTGACCAACATCATGTGTAAAGCCATGAACCGCTCGCTTGCCAACGTACTCTTCTCCGGCTTTGGTGCCGTGAAGCAGGGCAAGGCGATCGAGGGTGAAGTGAAACCGGTCTCTGTAGAAGATGCTTACTACATTCTCGAAGCTGCATCGAACGTCTGCTTTGTACCGGGTTACGGTATGGCGGTTGCCCAGGCGCAGCACGTGGTCAAGGAACTTGGCCAGATCCTCGAAGCAAATGGCTGTGAGGTCAGCTACGCCATTCACCCTGTAGCAGGACGGATGCCTGGCCACATGAACGTGTTGCTGGCTGAGGCTGATGTGCCTTATGAGCAGCTGGTTGAAATGGACGACATCAATCCACGCATCGAAAACGTGGACGTGGCCATCGTGATTGGTGCAAACGACGTTGTGAACCCGAGTGCCCGCGAAGATGAGGACAGCCCGATTTACGGCATGCCCATCATCAACGTTGACCAGGCCCGCACCGTGTTTGTATTAAAGCGTTCCATGGCTTCCGGTTTCTCCGGCGTGGATAACCCGCTCTTCTTTGGTGAGAACACGCGAATGCTGTTCGGCGACGCCAAAGAATCAATTTCAGGCGTTATCTCTGAATTTGGATAAGCGTTTTTCGGCCACGCCGAAAAATCGCTGCCGCGACAGTGGAAAAGGATTTGTGCTACCCAGCACAAATCCTTTTCTCACGATAGCGGGCCTCTACGACACGCGAACTCCTCATCAGGAACCAACTGCCTGATCACCACTTCCTGATCTCCACTTCCTGATCACGAAAGGGGAACACCCCCTACCCCCGATCCAAAGCCTCAATCCGTCCCGCGTGCTTGTTCAGATCCACCAGCATCAGTAACCCAGCCCCAATAAGGCACACAATCCCCATCACGATAAACTCATCACCACGCTCAAAATGTGGTGTGCCCAGACCATACAGCCACGCACCAATCGACCTCGCGAGGTTCGTCCAGGCCATGTAAATGGCAAACTGCGTGGCAGACACCCTGCCCCAGCAGATGTTCATATGCAGCGCGATAAACGCAATAAAGATAATCTGGCCAAAAAACTGGTCCGCAAACAGCACAGTCAGGATAAGACTCGGCATATGCCAGTAGTCCGTCAGCTGGGAAGTCACGATATGCAAGACACCCATCGCGAGGAGTGCCGCGAGCAGGAAACGTCGTGAGCCAAACCTGTCGATTAACGGTCCAAACAACAACCCGAGCACAGCTGCGATGAAGCCCGCGGTTGCCGACCAGGAAGAATAGTCAGTAGATGCATAACCCAGGTCCGATACGACGATAACCGGCGTTGCACTGATCCAGAACCCGCTCTGGATACGCCACATCAGCGCCATCAGCATAAGCAGAATACTGGCCGGCAGGAACAGGACACGCATGAGGTTGCCGAGAATGCTCATCCAGTCGGTTGCCTGCAGCGCAATGGCGCGTTCACTGGCTTCACCCTCACTCCAGGGAAAACGCCGTTCACCTTCGCGCTCCCTCACAACGATGCTCCACGAGAAGATGAAGAAGACACCAACCGCCAGCAGAAGACACGCACCTGGCAGGCCTGCCTGCACCAGCACCAGACCCGACAACGCACCACTACCGGAGTAACCCGCCACCTGGCCAAATGCCATAAACGCATTCGCCCTGCCACGTTCATTTTCTTCAAGCACGTCAATGGCCATCCCATCTACCGCCACATCCTGGATCGCCGCAAAGCTGTTCACCATGAACCCTGCCGCCGACAGCAGGACAACGTTATTGGCGGGATCAGGCACAAACGCCATGGCGACAATGGCCAGCACCAGCAAGCCCTGTGCACCAATCACCCAGGGTCGACGGCGCCCCATCGCCAGGAAAGAAAATCGATCCATGACAGGTCCGGCAAGCAGCTTAAAACCCCACGGCAACCCGGTGATCGCGACAAACGAGGCAACCTCCGCCGCAGAAGCACCCTGACCCGCCAGCCAGGCAGGCAACGCAATACTGATCAGGCCAATGGGAAAGCCCTGGGCGAGATAAAACGTGGTAAATGAAACGAAACGGAGCCAGCGAGAGCTGGAGAGGTAAAACTGCATAGACTTCTAACTGCTTAGCGGCACTTTGGTGGCACGCTGTTTATTGTTGTTCTTTTGTTCTTACACCAATAATGGACTTTGTACGATGTCCTGATGCCCCAAAGGTTAACGTGTAGGCTCACGCTGTCCAACTGGCAATGCGCTCCGCCTGCCACTATCCTGTCCACCTGCGATAACAAACCGAGGATGACAAACATGCAGACCACTGATCTTTTGTGCCCCCCTGAGGAGTTAGGCATCAGCCAGGCCAAGCTGGATGACCTGATGACAAGAGTGAGGCACGAGGTGGATGACGGACTGTTACCCGCGGTCCAGGTTGCGCTCGCAAAGGACGGCAAGCTTGCCCTGTTCGAGAGTTATGGTAACGCGACCAACGACTCCCTGTTTGCGATCTTCTCGGCGACAAAAGCCATTACCTCCGCAGCAGCATGGTTGCTCATCCAGGACGGCAAGCTGGATATCAGCAGCAAGGTGATCGACCTGGTGCCAGAATTCGCTGCCAACGATAAAGGCGAGATTACGGTGGAACAGCTGTTTACCCATACGGCAGGCTTCCCCCACGCACCCTTTCGTGTCACTGATTGGGCTGATAAAGAGAAGCGATACAAGCGATTTTCAGACTGGCGCACAACGTGGGCACCAGGCACCCGTTACGAGTATCACCCCACCTCCAGCATGTGGGTGATTGCAGAGATCATTGAACGCGTCTCCGGAGAGGATTTTCAGGCATTTGTCCGGCAGCACATTTCGGATGCGCTCGGGTTACCCGATCTTTACGTCGGTGCACCCGATGAAGTTCATGACAGGATCGTCGAGATTACACTCGAAGGTGAACCGCTCACCGCGGAAGACTACGAAAAGATGGGACTACCTGCACCGCCGGTGACCGAGGTCACCCCTGACACCATCCTCAACTTCAACACCGACGTGGCAAGACGCACACCGGTTGCGGGCGGTGGCGGCATCATGTCCGCGGCCGAGCTTGCCCTCTTCTACCAGGCGCTGCTCGGCCAGTGCGCAAGTGGTGCCAGCCCCTGGAATGAGGAGACCATGGCAATGGCACGGGAGGTAAGAACAGGTGACCTTATGGACATGACGGTTGGCACTACCACCAACCGGGGCCTGGGTATCTGCATCGCTGGTGACGGTAAACGGAACCTGCGCGGCTTTGGACATACCAACTCGGAGCATGCCTTCGGACATGCAGGTGCGGGCGGCCAGATTGCCTGGGCCGATCCGGCCACAGGCATCAGTTTTGCTTACTGCACCAGCGGACACGACCAGAACCCCATTCGCCAGGGTCGACGCAGTATCTCCATATCAAACAAGGCAGCGGTCTGCGCTGATTAACCTTGTGGGTTCTCTGGACGTTCTCAGGATCTACTCAGGACTTAAGAAACGATAGTGGCAATATGGCAAAAGTCCGGGCTTTGTAGGCAGCATACCCGGGCTTATCGCCGGCAAGTTTGTTCTCGATCATGGGGATCGATATCGCCACAAACAGCAGCAGCATGACGACAACCCCGGCGCTCATCATGAGCGGCGCCGCGCCCATTGCCGCATAACCAAACAGGAACACCGAGAGCCACAATCCCATCTCGCCCAGGTAGTTAGGGTGACGACAGAGGGACCAGAGACCGGTGTCGAGCACCTCCTGCCTCGACGCCCTCACAGCTCTGAATCGATGCAGCTCGACGTCGGATTGGTACTCCAGCCAGACGCTGATAACACCCACAGCCAGCGCAAGTGCATCGATAATATTCAGCGGCCGGATGACACCAACATCGTGAGGAACGTGGGTTACATAGTAAACCGGCACACAGGCCAGGAATACGATGAGCGTTGGGATGAGGTGAATGCCAAAGAAGTTCACCACCTGCCAGGCTATACCAGCGTCATCTTTGAGTTTTGTATAACGCCAGTCGATGTGGCCAAGCCCCTGCCAGCCGTACAGGAAGTTCACCGTGAGGCGAACCGCCCAGGCAGAGATGACAAACAGTAAGAGCCACTCGCGCAGCGACACGTTGTCACCGGTTGTCCCGGTTGCATGCCAGATGAGATAGCCTGCAATGAACACTGGGATGACGCTCCAATAAGGATCGTAGTAGCTGGAGTTACCTGATGCGAGCGAGAAGATAAATATGACGATGGTCGCAACAACATCTGCGATCAGCAGCGCAATCAAAAGGTCGATGCCAACCCGGTCCAGACCGAGCATGTAAATGGTAACGGCAGCAGCGATGAGCGCAGCCACATAACTCAAGGCCAGCAGCAGATAGGATTTTGTCACGATGATTTTGTCACGATGTGTAGCTGCGATCACGTGGCTGCGAGCTGCTTCCGGTACTGGTACGGGGAAAGATCAGCCCAGCGCATGAAGGCTCGTCGGAAGTTGGTCACCTCGGAGTAACCCAGCAGTTCTGCAATTTCCTGCACGGTCAGGTTAGTGGTCTGCAGGTATTCAACCGCCAGTTCCCGGCGAACATCATCGAGGATCTTCTGGTAGCTGGTGCCAAGCTCATTCAACCGGCGACGCAGCGTTCGCGCACCAAGAGACAGTCTCTCGGCAACGGTGTCGAGCTTGGGAAACTCGCCGGGCGTACTGAGCAACAGATGGCAGATCCTCGAAATAATGTCTTCTTCGATTTCCATCTGGTTCAGCAGCTTGCGACAGGATTCTTCACAGATGCGTGCGGTATTCGAATCAGCTTCGGCGAGTGGCTGGTTCAAGAGACTGGCATCAAAGCGGTACTCACAGTAAGGCGCCTCAAACATCACCCGGCAGTTGAAACCGGCACTGTGTTTATCGGCATAGGCCGGTGCCGGATAGTTCAGCAGTATCCTGGTGGGTTTGTGATCGCCGCCCGTCAGGACACTGATAAGGGGGGATATCCCCATAAACAGATCTTCGACGACAAACTGCGCAACATCACCACCCGGCAGCAGGTGTTCAATCCTGAGCACACCTTCCCTGCCATCAACAAAAAAGGTCAGCTCGAACATCGCGCCTGCCATCTTGTGATACTTGACCGCGATTTCTACTGCCTGCGCAAGCGTGGCGCTGCTCATCATGGCGTAACCAAGCAAACCAAACTCGGAGATGGCGATGGTCTTCGAACTCTCAAGCCAGAAACCATTGGTACCCAGGCATGCCAGCATGTTCTCAAGCTGCCTGATGCGTTGCCGGTAGCTCACCAGCAGCGGCGAATCCTCGTGCACCATCGACGCGTCGAGTCCGGTACCCTCAAGACTGACGTCCGGTGCAAAGCCACGCTCGCTCATGACCTGCATCGAGTGGGCAACCTGCGACATGGGGATCGCTTTCTTATCCAGGCTGTAATTGTGGAATCGGGATTTCTGCATGATTGGCGCGCTAAGCTTTTTCTTCATCACGTGCGAGTAGCGGGTTCAGTAGAACGGCTCTTTATGGTGAGAATTAGTGTCCTCATTTGCCAAATCGGTGTCAAACACCGGGCTCTGTCGCCAGCAGGCGCCTGACACCGTAATAATTCTGCTTGCGGCATGCGGCGATGGCATAGTCGACAAACTCAAGTCCAACCCCCAACGCATTGCCGATGAGATTGACGCGAAGCCGATCCTCGTACTGCATTTCACAGCAGATATAGGTGGTCAGGAACGCCGCTTCAACAATCTGCTGTTTGCCGATCCCGCCAACCCGAGGCGCATAGTTGCTGACCCGCTCGACAATGTCGATCGATCCTCTGGCCAGCTCATGTTTCAGCGCTCGAAAGGTTTCCGGTTCAAGCTCAAAGCCCGTCAGTTTTAATGAGATTTCATCAGCGATCTCCGCGCTCTCAGCATGACCGTATCCGAGCAACAGGTAGGCAATCAGTAGCTGCACAGGCTCTACCTGCGATGGCAAACTGACATCACCTGGCGTAAAGCTCGCAAAACAGTTCTCGCAGCGCCAGTACGCGGCCTCCTCCTCAATTGGAATGAGAGGGATTGCGAAAAACGTGAACCAGCGTGATTCCTTCTGGTGAGTAAAATCCTGGGGTGATTGACATACCGGGCACGTATGAGTACCACAGGGTTCAGCCCTGGCGCGTGTTGATTCACCGAACAGAAACAACATCTGTGTTGTCACCTCGTCGACAGTTTTGGTAAGTGCTGGTGGCGTGAGGACGCCCAGGTTTGTGCTATCCCAGCTATTTAAAATGGAGAAGACATAGTAGCATGCCCGCTCTCATCGATGAGCTTTTTAAAAACGGAATCACTATGAAGAAATGGACAATAACGCTTGCCCTCGCACTGTTGCTACCCGCCCAGTCTGGCTTTGCAGAAGACAGCGAACTGGTCACGAAGATCAAGGAAATCATGGCGCATGAACGTCGGGGTGACGCAGACACCAGGCGTGATGCGAATCGCAGGCCGGCAGAGACGCTAGAGTTTCTTCGTATTGAAGATGACATGACCGTGCTGGAGCTGCTGCCTGGCGGCGGTTGGTATACAAAGATCCTTGGTCCACTGCTTGCTGAAAATGGCAAACTGTACGTTTCTATCGGCACGACCCGGGTGGAAGAAATGATCAAGGACGATCCGGCTTTTGCTTCAACAGAAGTGATTCCTTTTGACAGGTCAAACTTCTCACGGGCTGAAGGTGAACGTCGATTCTCCGTGCCGGAATTTTCTTTCGGGGTGCGCAGGCTCGATCATGTGCTGACCTTCCGCAACGCGCACAACCTGACTGCCGAAGGCCGCGCCAATCTCAACAACGCGGTATTCGACAGTCTTAAGAAAGGTGGCTACTACGGTGTCGTTGATCACACGCGTCGACATATGCAGCCTGACAGCGCAGAAGTGTGGCGACGACTGGACCCGGTCCAGGTCATCAAGGAAGTGGAAGCGGCCGGCTTCAAATTTGTTGATTACAGCACCCTGCACTACAAGCCGGATGATGAACTGCGTTACGAGGTTGGCAGGAAGACAGTTGCTGGCAATACCGACCGTTTCACCCTGCTGTTCCAGAAGCCATAATCAGTCCGCTTAGTCGAACGCCCTGATCTCCTCGATGAGCTGATCAGGGCAACAGCGGGCCCTGAAGTCCACGTCGACGTAGGCATACCCAATGGTCCGATCCGCCCTGACCACGAAGGTCGCAGGGATCGGCAGGCTCCAGTTATCCGCACCATTGACCACACCCAAATCCAGCCCCCAGCTTTCAAAAAGCGATCGCTCTTCACTCTCGAGTGAATAGACAATACCGAAGGCGGCCGCTATCTCATTGTCCTTATCGTAAATCACCTGGTAATTGTCCGGTGTACTGGCAAGGGATTCCGGTTGCTGCGGCGTCACCGCAAGATAGGCGCAACCAATTTTTGCCAGTTCTGCCTGGATACTTTCATAAGCTTCAATTTCAGTCTGGCAGTACTGACACCAGAAGCCCCTGAAGAAGTTGATCACCACCGGGCCGTTTCGCACCAGGTCGTAGAGACTTGCGCGCTGGTTGTGGTCATTGATAAAGGTGAAATCGGGTGCCGTTTCACCCTGCTGCAGGCACTTGCGCTCAATGCCACTGTCGCGCAGGCGGGCGATGGTCCGAGTCAAGATGGCCAGTTCAGGTGTCGGCAACTGGTCACAGTTGTTTGCTCGAAGTGTTGCGAGACGACTCGCAAAATCTGTCTGGGACATGATCGGGTTATGCTCTTTTTCTTTTTGTGCCGATGGCGTTACGTTTCTTTTTTACGTTTCTTTTTACGTTTTTGGGTTGAATCCATTACCTGCTGATTATGACAGCCCAGCAGAAAATCTTCATGTCGGCACAATAATCTATTCACTTTCTATTGATAATAGGTTTACAGTCGATACACTTTATTCATTTTGAGAATAGGTTATGGACCGGCTCGCCGCAATGAACATGTTCGTGCGGGTGGTTGAAACCGGCAGCTTCTCGGCTGTGGCCAAGGAGCTGTCCAGTACACAACCCACCGTCAGCAAGAACATCGCAGAACTGGAATCCTGGCTTGGGGCCAAGCTGCTGAACAGGTCGACCCGTAGTCTGCGACTCACGGAAACGGGCGCCGATTACTATGAGCGCTGTGTCGCCATCCTGCAGGACGTAGAGGACGCCGAACAGAACGTCGGTCTGCTCCAGACACAACCCAAGGGCCTTGTGAGAGTGAGTGCCGCGGCTGCATTCGGGCGCCTGCATGTCGTCCCGAGACTCGCCGGATTTTATGAGAGGTATCCTGATATCAAGGTGGATATCCGTCTGAATGATCGTATCGTCGACCTGGTTGAGGAAGGCATCGATATCGCATTCAGGATAGGCAACCTGCGGGACTCCAACCTGATTGCACGAAAACTCTGCATGAGCCCTACCGTCACGGTTGCAACGCCACAGTACCTGAAGCGCAGCGGCGTACCCAAGCACCCAAGGGACCTGCGAGACCATAACTACCTGATTTACACGGACCTCGGCAGTCGCGACCAGACCGTGTTCAAGGACCAGGGCGAGCCGTTTCATGTAAGGATCGAGGGTGACCTGCTGTCCAATTCATCCGAAGTCATGCGCAGCGCGCTGATGTCGGGTCTCGGCATCGCCAAGGCGCCCAGCTGGCTGGTAGGTGATGCGGTGGCTGATGGCAGGCTCGTGGAAGTGCTGCCCGAATACCAGCCAGGGCCTTCCAACATCTATGCGGTGTACTCCCCGGGACGACACCTGCCGTCCAAGATTCGCTGTTTCATCGACTATTTCGCCGACCAGTATCGCGACTGTGGCGTTATCAACGGGGCTACCCCCCTGCAGGCAGTAGAAGCCTGAGACAGGCCCAGGTTCGACAGACGGCTACAGTAGCTGGCGCAAGAATGCCTCAAGCGTGGGCACCGGCGCCATTCCCTCCGGGCCGGCAAACTCGAGTGCCACCGCGACGATGGTGATCCAACCGGTCAGCAGGATTGCAGTCACCCAGTTAAATAGATTCCCTGCACCCAACGGTGCCACGGACAAACGCCGTTGCTCCTCGATGTTTTCGCTCGGAATCTCATCAATAGGATCGATCTGGTTGTGAATTTCACAGCACTGGCAAGCAGACATGGGCTGTTCCTGAGAATTTAGACGAATTGAATTCTCATATATTCCAGTGTCAATATTAAGACGAGAAAAAAGAATATAGAGGATTCTGGAAAGGAATATATCCCTTCCAGAACCCCTGTATTGCTTGAAGGACTTAGCGCTCCTCGACGGCCTCCAGCCCCGGGGGCAGCAGATCGCGGGTTATTCGCTCGGTTGCCATGATTTCGCTGTCGATCGGGTCCCGCACCACCGTATCGGTCAGGTCATTGGTGACCATATCCTTGGCGCGAGTCAGCTGGAATACCCTGGCACGATCGAGTGCAACCAGCGCCAGTACGACCTGTGACTTTCTGCCTGTCAGGGACTGGCTGATCGCCTCCGCTTCGCTGAAGAGCTCCTCACCACGCTGGGTCAGGCCAAAACGCGTGAACATACGGGCAAACTGGCTGGTCAACAGACCCCGCTCAGCAAGCTCAAATATCCTGGAAACACGTGCGGCGGATTGTTCGACCCGTGTCAGTGCTTCCTGGTGGCGATTCTCGTAATAGAGTGCTGAAGACAACCGCAGTTCGAGCCGTGCGTACTGCGTTTCATCTTCCAGAGACTCCATCCAGGATAGTGCTTCGTAGTATCGGCCGTGACCGATCAGGCTCTCTGCCACCTTGGCAATCAACTGTTGTTTACCCTTGCCTTCACCCGCGTTCGCAATTGCCATTTCGGCACCAACCGTGTCACCCATGTAGGCGTGGGCAACCGCGATTTCACCAAAGGCAACCGAGCGCTGATGCTGCTGCAGGTCGGTACCGGCGATACGCGCTGCCTCGGCAAGAATCTCATTAGCGATCGTGACATTACGGACATCGTAATAACGTTGCGCGAGGCGCGTAAACGCTGAGATTCGCAGGCTGAGTTCTGGCAGCTGACCCGCCAGTCGCATGGACTTCTTCAGCATTCGCTTGGCGGTATCGAGATCATTGATCTTCATGTACGACACCGCCAGCCGGGACGTCAGGTACGACTCCTCAAACGCTGAATCAGCGTCGCCGGCCATAATGCTGACTGTTTCAATGGAATCATAAGGCTCGGAACTGCTGCCGGCGGCGGCAAGGTCTTCACCCATCTCAAGGATCACCTTGGCGCGTGCATCAGGATCATCAATCTTATCGAGTTCAAGGCGCACCCTGGCGCTGACCACCTTCATATCGGCGATGTTTTCATCCATGAGCAGGTCCTGCATCAATACGCTCAGCGCCTGGATTCTCACTACCGGGTTCTTGATTCGATTGGACAGGTCATCGGCCCGCTCAAGGTCGTCATTCATGACGTACTCTTTGACGTGCGACAACAGGTACTGATCCCACTCCTGGTCGGTTGAAATGGTGGACATCAGGTCAAAAATCATCGAGCCGTCCATCTCGTCAATTCGCTCGACAATAAGCTCAGGACCTTCGGGATTGATCGGATCTGCGATAAACGTTTTTTCCGACATGACTTCGAGCACTTTTTCGTGGCCGTGCTCGGTCAGCGCAGGCGCCATCGCTGCAAGATCACTGGGTGCAAAGTTGGTAACACCCTGCAGCCCACTGACGCCACCAATGGTGTCGAGGTTAACCGGTGCAGGCTCAATCTCACCATCTGAGAGCTGCGCCATGCCCTTCTGCATGGCCATGTTGCCTGCAGCCTTCAGGAAGGCTTCCTGGTCAACACCTTTCATCATCTGCTGGCTGGCGGCGATGATCGCATCACGCGTTTCGTTGCTGCCACCTGCCATCATCTGGTTAATATCTGCCATATCCTGGATCATGGCCGTCTTACCCTGCTGCTGCATTTCAATGGCAGCCGCCATCACTGGCGCAACCTGTTGCATTTCAGGTGATGCCTCGGTTTCCTCAAGCGCAATCTTCTCCTGCTCCTCGAGGTATTTGTCGACGTGGTAGAAGGCCACACCGGTTGCCATCACTATGCTGGCACTGAAGGCAAAGCCCATAGAGATGGTGTACTTCTCAAACAGTTGCCAGAGTCGGCTGGGTGGCCTGATACCCAGCTCTTTCATGATCTCCAGTTCAAGTGCTTTCAGGCGATCCAGTTCCGCCTGCTTGGCAGCAAGCTCTGCGTCCCTGTCACCCTTAAGCCGCTGATCGCGCAGCAGGCGGCGGCGGATTTTTTCCTTCTCCGCCTCCTCGCGCATCTTTTCTTCCCACTTGGCGATAACCAGGCCGCAATTGGGGCATTGATCGGGCTTCTCACCACGAGCGAACTCTTCTTCGTGTTCGCATGACGGGCAGATGAAGTAATCAACGATGTTCGCCTTGGTCATGTCCTCCAATGACCAGCCGGACTTGTCTTCGCTGACAGGTTGCACTGCGCGCCACACTTGTTGATGGCGTCGGCGTATTTGCCGCCGGTGACCTCATCAACGTCCTTGAGGATGGCGGTGGGGCTTTGTGTTGCGTACCAGGTATCTACTGTAGCCGCGTCAACACTCAAAGTGCTGCAAAGACGCTCCTTTACTACGTCAATTTCTTCGCCTTCCCTGATTTGCGGAAAGATAACGAGGTTAACGTTCTCTGCCATCCTGTGACCCTTATGTTCTTGTTGTTAATGGAGATTTTGACGCTGGCACAACATCTTTCTCCAAAACGCGAAATTGAAAACAATTCGAAGGCAACTTGCAACCGCAGACCGCTAAAAACAACCATTTCAGAGCATTCAATGTTATCAACGGCAGGTCTCGCACCCCGATTACTACCACCTTACTACCACCGGTCAGCCGACACGTCACTCCAACTGGCCAATCGTGATGGCTATTGACTAACATCGGGCGCAAGGGAGTGAGCTATGACGGCAAAAGAAGACGACACCGAGGTCACCAGGAAGCTGGATTCGAACGCAACGTTTTTCAGGTTCCCTGAGGCTTACTATCGATTTGCACTGGAATGGTGTTCGTATCCGCACTGGACCGTTGAGGAAGCGGCCAACCTGCTATCGGGATGCGTGCCGCACCGGGAAATGTTCTTGAAGGGAGAGCGTCACAGGAAACTGGATGATGAGATCCTGGCAATGGAAAACCGCATCCGGTCAGTCCTTAACCAGCAACTCGATGTCGTCAAAAGCAAAAAGTATTTCGGCAAAACCTACATCCTGAGTGCCCAGGTATTTGATTGGGCAAAACGCGCAGGTATCGATATACCTCGCGACCTGCTGCGGGCGGAGCAGGAAATCAAACTCAACTACATGTCGGACGGGTATACGACGCCGTATCTTGAGGCTGCCCGATGGGTAGTTGAGGAATTCTGGGAGAAAGCCAACCTGCGGGAGCCACCTTCGTCAGGGAAAATCATCCAGGCACTGTTGAACCGCTACCCTGATCTCAGCGGGGCGGAATGTGACATGATCGAGAAGATGACACGCCATCCGCTGACTGTACCTGATTAAACTGCCTGCCTTACCACCGCTGCCAGGACGCTAGGGTATGGCGTGCCAGAAGGCCTGGATAATAGGAGAAACCTCGAGGTTCTGGCGTCGTGTACAGAATCCCACATGGAAGTCTTCAAGGCTGGGCCCGGTATCTATCACCCTCACCCGCGATGCCAGCGGGCTGTCATTGATGACCAGTTCAGGTACAAAGCCCACACCACAACCCAGCGCCACCAGGGAAAGAATCGCCTCGTTGCCTGCCACCTCGGCATAAACATTTGGCCGGATGCCCTCAGCTCGCAGCCAGCTGTTGATGTTATCCCTCGCCTGACCCGTTGACGGCAGTACCAGCGGCACCGATGACCAGTCAATGGATCCGGCGTTGCCCAGGGCTTCAAACTCCGCGCCTGTTGCCGGTACCACGGTCTGCATGGGAATCGAGGTCAGGATCCGCTTCACGTAGCGTTCGTCCTCATCCTGTGCATCCTCTGCGCCTTCTGGAAGCGCCGCTACCACCACGTCGATACCTTCGCTGAGTCTTGACAGCGCGTTGACGGCATACCCCGTTTCCAACTGGATGTGGATACCAGGATAGCGCTCGCGGAAATCCGGGAGCACATTGGGCAGGATGCTCTGGCTGGCTGTCACTGAAGCAAAGAGTGTCAGCTGTCCCTGCAGTGCATCACCACTACCGGCGAGGTCATTCTGCAGGCGTTCCCAGCGGGCGACGACATCGAGCGCAAACTCCCTGAAGGTATGGCCCTGGTCAGTGAGGCTGACCGACCGGTTATCCCGGAGTAGCAGCGGCTGCCCAACCTGGTCTTCCATTCGCTGGATCGCCCTCGAAACCGCTGACGGGCTCATGTGCATCTGGCTGCTGGTCTTGCCGAAATGCAGGTTACGCGCGAGGGTGACAAAAAGTCTTAGGTCGTGAATATCGATAGCCACCTGACAGCCGATACCGTATTGCGGGAAACGATTTCACCTTAGCCGCATCTCTCAAAACCTGCAACATCACATCCCACATTAAGTTGACAATTTAGATTCGTTATTAATCAATAATTTATAGGATTTATCTTATGCAAAATATCATTATGCTGAATCACGCATAACACCTATTTTTGCTGTGGTTTTACACCGCCATCCAGTGCAAAATAGCGCCCCTTCTATCCGTGAGCCAGGATGAGCAATGACATTAGCCCGCAAAATACACCAGGTTGAAGGCACCTTCCGCATGCGCAACGGCAGCCTGGAGGCGCCAACCATCGCCTATGAAACGTGGGGTGAGCTCAATTTCCAGAAAGACAACGGCATCCTGTTGTTCACCGGACTCTCTCCGTCTGCCCATGCCGCCTCGTCTGCGGCGGACCCCTCCACCGGCTGGTGGGAGCAGATGGTGGGTGAAGGTAAACCCATCGATACCACCAAGTACTTTGTCATCTGTATCAACTCCCTCGGTAGTTGTTTTGGTTCGACGGGTCCATCCAGCATCAACCCGGCAACCGGAGAGCCGTATCGGCTCACCTTCCCGGTACTGACCATTGAAGATATTGCCCACGCCGGCCACGAGGTGGTGAAGAGCCTCGGGCTCGAACGCCTCCATGCTGTAGTGGGAGCATCTATGGGCGGTATGACTTCGCTCGCCTACTCCGTGCTCTACCCCGAGGTGGCAGAAGGTCTCGTGACAATCTCGGGCTCTTCACGTGCAGCGCCTTTTGCAATTGCGCTTCGATCACTGCAGCGGGAGATTATCCGCAGCGATCCCATCTGGGCGGGTGGCAACTATTCACTGGAAGACGAACCGACACTCGGTATGCGGCTTGCACGTAAGCTCGGAATGCTGACCTACCGCAGCGCAAAGGAACTCGAACAGCGCTTCGGCAGGGAACTGATCCCCGAGGAGCGCCAGACCGGTGAACCGTTTGGCCTCGATTTTTGAAGTTGAATCCTACCTTGAAGCACATGCCAACAAGTTCATTGGCACATTTGACGCCAACTGCTACCTGTACCTGTCCAGGGCAATGGACCTGTTCGATATTGCCGATCACGGTGGCAGCGTCGAACACGGCCTCGCGCGCGTCGGTGCTCGCCGGGCACTCGTTATCGGCGTAGAAACGGACCTGCTTTTCCCCATCGATCACCAGCAACGGATTGCTGATGGTCTGCGCGACGGCAAGCGTGAAGTACAGTTCCACAACCTGCCGTCTATCCAGGGACACGATGCTTTCCTGGTGGATATGGATCGGTTCAGGCCAATTCTATGCGACTTCTTCAATTGCACGATGAACCAACCCGGCAGGCTTCGCAACGTAACCTGACGTTAATAGCGTTTCATTCTAATCAGCCCCTGCTCATAAGGATTTGTTCTTTAACAAACGAGGCAGGCAGGCGTATCTTTGTCAGTGAGGTCAAAGGTCCTCTTTAAGGCGGACAACTACATCTGCCAACACACGAAAGATGCCAAGGCCAAAGATCCCTCGGGGACGCTTGGAATCGTGAAGTGTGAAAACGGAAGATACGTGCACGTAAGCCGTAAGCCTCGCATCCGCGGGGCTTCTTCTTTTCTGGAATACCGTTTTTTTGCGCAATCGCTGGTACAGTTGTGCAGATACATTGTGGGAGGCCAGCTTTGCCGGGAATAAATCGCGTTCACCAGATTGGCGCCAGGGTTGAAGACTTTGCGGCCACCAGGTCGTTTTACGAAACCACGCTCGGCGCGACGTTTATTGCGTTCTATGAACCACCGGGCCTGCTCTTTTTTGACTTCAGTGGTACCCGCCTTCTATTTGAAAAAGACAACGACCCAGCCATGCTGTATTTCTGGGTGGATGATATCGATGTCACCTATCAGGACCTGAAGGACAAGGGTGTCGTTTTTGACAGCGAACCCCACCTCATTCACAACGACGCGGATGCGACTTTCGGCGAGGAGCCTGCAGAAGAATGGATGGCGTTCTTTAAAGACCCCGGTGGCAACACGCTCGCCATCGCCACTCGTAAGCGCTGAAGCGTCGCAGACAACAGCGCAAAAAAGAGGCGCAAAAGACAGGTACAAAAAAGGGACCGTAAGGTCCCTTTTTCATAACACGTTTGAGCTGTTAGTAGCCCTGGATAACCCCGTAGCGGTCACGGTGAAACGCGCTGCTGCCGAAGGTGTGTTCGCAAACACGTGATCGCTTCATGAAGAAACCGATCTCGTATTCATCCGTCATACCGATACCACCGTGCATCTGTACGCCTTCGCTTGATACCAGGTTATAGGTGTCGTTAAGGCGCGCTTTTGCAAGAGAAGCCAGTTCCGCGACCTGGTCAGAATCTTCGTCGAGCGCTGAAAGTGCTTCGAGCACTACAGACTTGGACAGTTCAACTTCACAGAACATCTGTGCTGCGCGGTGCTTCAATGCCTGGAAGGATCCGATAGGTACACCAAACTGTTCACGGGTCTTGAGATACTCGACCGTGCGCTCAAAACATTCCTGGATACCACCCAGCATCTCAGCTGCAATCAGGATACGGCCGGTATCGAGCACCTTGTCGAGCACATCGGCGCCCTTGCCTTCTTCACCGAGCAAGGCACCACTTGCACCACTCAGCTCGATGTTGGCTGCATTGCGGGAGTCCGCCATGATCGTACGCGTGACGGAAACACCATCCGACTCACGATCAACCAGCACCAGCGTCAGGCCGTCACGATCACCAGCGCTGCCCGATGTTCTCGCAACCACAACAAGCTTGTCAGCAACATGGCCGTCGAGGACGAACTTCTTGCTGCCGGTCACGCTGTAACCGTCGCCTGATTTTTCTGCTGTGGTGGAGACGCCATATGGGTTGTGATGAGGACCTTCCTCTGAGGCAAGAGCAAGCAGCAGCTCACCGCCAGCCACCTGGCCAAGCAATTCTGATTTCTGCTCCTGGCTGCCGCCGTGCAGGATGGCAGACGCGCCGAGTACGGCAGTGGAATACAGCGGTGACGCAGCGAGCGTTCGGCCACACTCTTCCATCACGACACCCATACCCATGTACCCGAAGCCAAGGCCGCCAAATTCTTCCGGAATGGTGATACCAGCCCAGCCTAATTCAACCATCTGCTGCCAGGTGTCGCGGTCAAAACCGGTGTCGTCCTTGTCATCGCGAAGGCGACGCAACTGGGTGATTGGCGTGCTGTTGGCGCAGAAATCTTTGGCTGCATCCTTCAACATGTTTTGTTCTTCGTTTAATACCAGGGGCATCGTTTACTCCTAATCGTGTAGCGTATTTTTATGTCTGAATTCTTTCTGTTTTCGTTTATGCATTCGTGTTGCCATTCAGTCCGGCAAACCGAGCACACGTTTGGCGATAATATTCAGCTGGATCTCTGAACTACCACCAGCAATTGTTCCCGCCTTTGACCTGAGCCAGGTTCGCGTAAGGCTTTTCTCCAGGTCATCAAAATTGTCACCTTCCCAGCCGAGCGATTGTGTACCCATCAACTCAAGCTGGATCTCAAGTCTCTCCTTGCCAACCTCGGAGCCGTAGTACTTGAACATCGAGGTGAGAAACGTCGGCGTTGCGCCATTTTCACTTTCCTGCATGGCGCGTTGCTGTGTCAGGCCGAACGAACGCTGGTTCATCTGGTTCTTCAGAACGGCCTCACGCTTCGCAGCGTCGGCAATCTTACCATTGTCTGTGCCCAGATATTGTTTGCCTATATCAGGCAATCTACCGAGTGTATCGTAGCGCCCGCGGCGCCCTCCACCGGACAGTCCCGAGATCGATGAGCGTTCATGCTGCAGCAGGCGTTTACCTACCGTCCAGCCCCGGTTCAGCTGACCTACCAGGTTGTACTTCTCACAGCGTGCATCGTCAAAAAACGTTTCGCAGAAAGGTGAGTTGCCCGAGATAAGCTTGATCGGTTTGACGGTTACACCGGGCTGGCTCATATCGATGAGCACAAAGCTGATGCCCTCGTGTTTGGGCGCCTGTGGTTCGGTTCTCACCAGGGTAAAAATCCAGTCCGCATACTGCGCACCGGACGTCCAGATTTTCTGGCCATTGATAAGGAAGTGATCACCCTTGTCTTCGCACTTGGTCTGCAGGGCAGCGAGGTCCGAACCTGCGCCGGGCTCACTGTAACCCTGGCACCAGCGAAGTTCTCCGGAGACGATCTTTGGCAGGTGCTCCGCCTTCTGCTCTTCTGTACCGTAGTCAAGCAGGGTCGGACCGATCATGGAAAAACCCATGCCGGAAATAGGCGCCCGCGCATTAATGCGGGCCATTTCATCCTGCAGTACCAGGAACTCATCCTTGCTCAGACCGCCGCCACCGTACTCAGTTGGCCAGGTGGGTGCAGTCCAGCCTTTTTCAGCCATGCGATCCAACCAGAGCTTCTGGTCAGGGTTGTCATATTGCTGCTTGGTGCCACCGCCGATGATCTGGTCCTCGGCACAGGACTCACGCATGCTGGCCGGGCAGTTCGCTTCGAGCCAGCTCCTGGTTTCTTCTCTGAATGCCTCAAGTGACATGTTCTGGGCCTCTTGTATTCGTTTTCGTTCTTGTCGTGCCGGCCTGCTGCCGGGTGTTCTATTTCGAAGAGCTAAACACTACCAAAATGTCAGTTGCCGGTGAAATTGGCATCGCGTTTTTCTAAAAACGCCTGCACTCCTTCGGCGTTGTCACTGCTCCTGCCCGCTTCCGCCTGCAGGTTAACCTCAAGCTGATATTGCTCGGCGTAACTGTTGTGGAACGTCTGCCAGTATGCCTTGCGGATAAGGCCGAGCGACTTGGGTCCGTCAGCGAGACGCTCGGCAATGGCCAGCGCCTCCGTCATGAGATCAGCGTCATCAACCACACGATTGACCAGACCCCACTCATGGGCCTGCTCGGCTGGCAGGCGGTCAGCCAGCATGGACAATTCAACCGCCCTGCCCCAGCCAACCATTCGCGGCAGCAGGTAGGTTGCGCCACCATCCGGAACAAGTCCGATCTTCGCAAAAGCCTGCAGGAAATAGGCACTCTTTGCCGCAATCACCATATCCGCCATGATCGCGAAGCTCATGCCGACACCAACACAGGGACCATTGACCGCGGATACCATCGGGATGTCCATGTTCTTTAGCTTGTCGAGTACGGGATGATAATGCGTTTCAAGCACACCACCGGCGGGCGGCAGTTCATCGTCACCCTTGCCACGGTTCTGCAGGTTTGCCCCCGCACAAAATGCGCGGCCTTCGCCTGTCAACATGAGGCAGCGCGCGTCACTCCTGATCACATCGGTAACCGCCTGGGAAAGTTCCTGTACCATCTCGGCTGACAGTGCGTTCAGCACTTCAGGTGCGTTCAGTTTGACGATCCCTACTTTGCCGACGTGCTCGACAACGATGTTTTTGTATTCCACGTTTTCGTTCCTTTTTTTGATAAGACTGTTTTACGAAAGGCTTGTTGTTTTTTGATCCTCGCTTGTGCGCAGCTCAGGCCGGTGCCAGCCCGCGCATGTAGTCGTTCAGGAATCTACCGTCCGGATCATACCGGTTACGCACCTGCCACCATTCATCCCAATGCGGGTAGGTAGACCTGAACTCATCACCATCGAGGTAATTCACCTTTCCCCAGTGCGGTCGTCCATCGTAGCGCCTGAAGATCGCCTCGGCCGCCCTGTAATAGTCCGTCTCATCTACCCTCACGTCCTGGTGAATCGATATGGTCACCGTGTCCCTGCCGCTTGCCATGGACAGCCACAGGTCGTCAGCCGCAACGGTTCTGTATTCAACCGGCCACATGACATCCGGGAAATCATTGCGCAGCAGCGAGACAATCTCGTCCAGGCAGGCCGGGCCCTGTTCAGCCGGCACGCTGTATTCCATTTCTGTATGAGGATGAGGACGGTGACTCGGCAACACTTCATAACTCCAAGCGTGACGAGCACCTTCTTCTGCCAGCGGGTACTGGGGCGCCTCGGCGGTTTCATCAATGATCTTGACGGTCGCTTCATCGGTCTGCGGATACCAGAAGAACTCGAAGCGTTCATGTTCGGCGGCAAGCTCCTCGATCCTCGGGCGGATATCAGCGAGGCTCGCCTGGAAGCCGGATTCCTTTAACACACAGGATTGACGCAGCTGCATCCTGATGGCGGTGATCAGGCCAACGGATCCAACCGAGAGTCGCGCCACCTGAAACAGGTCCGCATTTTCATCAGCGCTACACTCTCGCACCTCGCCATCCGCGGTGATGACCTGCATGGCCACAACGGAGGCGGAAATATTCTTGAGGTTTTTTCCGGTACCGTGGGTGCCGGTTGAAACAGCACCGGCAAGAAGCTGCCGGTCGATATCACCCTGGTTCTTCAGTGCAAGACCATGTTCATGTAACTGCCCGCCCAGTGAATAGATCGTCGAACCGGCACGGATCCAGGCCTGCGCTGCGTCCTCGTCAACGGATATAACACCGGCAAGTCCACTCGTATCGATAATCACACCGTCGTTGGGAATAAGCGGCTGGTGGCTGTGGCCTGCGCCTGCTGCACGGATGGACTGTCCCTTACCGGCCGCGTCAGCAACGAGCGCGGCCGCGTCATCTACCGAGCGAACGAACTGTAACGCGCCCGGTTTGGCCTGGTGACGACCAGACCAGTTCTGCCAATATGCCATAGGTCCTTGGAACAGCGGCGCCTGGCCGCTGCTGAGAAAAATTAACCAGCCGCTACCTTAAGACCGGAGTGCCTTTCGATACAAGTGGAGAATTTCTCTGCGAGTGCAGGCCCCGCGCCCTCCGTCTCGTGTTTGAAGTAAACAAAGGTCTCCTTCAGCCTATTTTCGGCCAGAAACTTCGCCCACCCGGCAAGGTCGCCGGCTGTATAAGCGGGCTTGCGCAGGCGCAGGTAACTGAAGTCCGCTGTTACCGGGATATCACCTGTCAGGTCATCATCGTTGACGCAGGTTGCAATGTTGTTCGCCTTCAGGATGTTGTGGACCTCATCGTCCTGCCAGGACTCGTGCCTGAACTCCATGACCGCGGCAACGTCTTCAGGAATCAGTTCAACAAAGCGCTCAAGGCGCTCGAGATTGCAACGCAGTGTTGGTGGCAACTGGAACAGGATGGCCCCAAGTTTGTCACCAAGCGATTCTATATTGCGAAGGAGATACTCCATCGGCTCGCTGGTGTCCTTGAGACGTTTGAAATGAGTAATCCGCCTTGACGCCTTGATTACAAACCTGAAGTTGTCAGGCGTCGATTCACGCCACTTTTTCAGGACGTCGCGGCGCGGCATGCGATAGAAAGTATTGTTGATCTCAACGGTGCCAAGACGCCCGCTGTAATAGGAAAGGAAGTCGGCTTCCTTTAAATCGTCAGGGTAAAAGTGGCCTTTCCACTCTTTGTAACTGAAACCGCTTGTACCAACCCGTACAACGTTCATGTGTCCTCCTTCGATCCGCTGGCAATGCGGTATCGATCTGACGGACGCAAAATCTTAACGCATATTACCGGGCAAGTGTGCCACTGATCATTTTCGTTGCAGAATCAATAGCTTGCACAAGCCCTTCGGCATCAGCCAGGTTTTTGCCGGCAATATCGAAGGCGGTGCCATGATCGACTGACGTGCGAATAAAGGGGATACCCATGGTGGCGGTTATGCTGTTTTCAAAGTTGTGGACCTTGATCGCGATATGCCCCTGGTCGTGATAGAGCGCGAGTACCGCATCAAACTCGCCGCGAAAAGCCCGGTAGAAGACAGAGTCTGCCGGGTACGGTCCAACCACATTGAGCCCCTCTTCACGGCACGCTTCTACCGCAGGTGCAATCTCCTCGATTTCTTCACGGCCGAGCATGCCTCCTTCACCGCCATGGGGGTTCAACGCAGAGACGGCGACGCATGGATTCTCAACACCCCATTGCTCCAGGCTGGCCACGGTCAGGCGAAGTTTTTCGATGAGGACAGGTGTACGCACGTAGGCCACCGCATCAGCGAGAGACTTGTGGGTAGACAGGTGCGCCACCCTTAAACCGTCAGTCATCAACATGGTCGCGGTAAGCGAACTGCCGGTGAGGCGCGCAAGAATCTCCTGGTGACCAATATCATCGACATAACCTGCTGCCTGGACCGCCTCTTTATTTATCGGACAGGTGACAACACCATCAACCTCGCCTTGCTGGCACAGTTTCACCGCGGTTTCAAAGTACGTTACCGAGGCTTCTCCGCAGCGTGCATCAACCTCGCCAAGCTTAAGACTGGCTGCGTCGAAGGTAAGCGGTTCAATCACCTCGAGCGCCCCGCGCTCACCCGTCAGGTCCTGGGCCGATTCCCTCACCTTGATTTCATGAGTGTCGCCTGTCTGCGTCATGGCACTGGCCAGGCAATCCGCAGAACCGATGACAAAGGGTGCTGCCAGATCCCACAGGGATGGGTTGCGCCAGGCCTTGACGACAACTTCAGCGCCAATACCGGCAGGATCACCCATGGTGACGGCAAGTTTCGGTTTACTCCCCATATGAGCCCGGTCAGTAAAAAAGTAAAACGGATTATCCGTGAATTGATATCATTGAGCTATGCCAAGGCAATCGAACCGCAGAGAAAACATCATCGATATCGCAACCACGCGATTTCTGATCAATGGTTACGACAATGTTACCGTTGATGAACTCTGCAAGATCAGCGAGTCAACCAAAGGCAGCTTCTATCACTTCTTCGAGAACAAGGAAGCACTTGCGATCGACGTCGTCAACCATGTCTGGAACGATACCGAGTACGAACTGGGTGTCGTTTTCCAGGCTGAAATGTCACCTCTGGCGCAACTTCACGCGGAAATCGACCGGATCGCAGCCAGCTATCGTCGCATGGACAACAGGCGCTACTTCATCGGCTGTCCGGTGGGCACGCTTGCCGTCAGCATGCGTGGTAAAAGCCAGAAAATCACACGACGACTCAATTTTGCCCTGACGCATATGCGGCAGTTTTATCAGCAGGCGTTCGAGAAAGCGGTAGAACTGCACCTGCTCGAATCCGATAATGACCCCGCACAGCGCGCAGATGAACTCATGCTGGATGTGCATGGCCTGTCAACACTCGGAAAAGCGTACGGTAACCCGGCGCGTATTCGTGCGCTGGCTTCCGTGATCAAGGACCGGATGGCCTGACGGTTACGTGGTGAGGCTCCGGTAAACCCGTGAGAGCTCCTCGGGCAGCTGCTCGATATCCTGGATCACCATGTACTGGTTATCAGGACACATGGCTCGCAGATAGTCATGACCTGACTTGTCCACCGTCAGACAGTAGGACAACACCCCTTGTTGGCGCGCTTCCATCAGCGCCTTCATTGTGTCGTTCAAGCCGTAGTCTCTCGAATTGCGGTCACTGCCGTAGTCGTGGTCCTGCGGATAACCGTCTGAAATGATGATCAGCGCCTTGATCCGCGAACCCGTGCGCAGCAGACTGCGGGTTGCGTGACGAATGGGAGGACCCATGCGGGTACTGCGACAGGGTTTGATACCACCAATTTTTCCCTTTGCCCTTGCATCATATGGTTCGTCAAAGTCTTTACACAAAAAGTAGTCGACCCGGTCCCGCCCGTATCCAGAAAACCCGCAGACAGAATAGTTGTCGCCCAGTTTTTCCAGCGCCTCCGCCATCAGGACAACGGATTCCTTTTCGAGATCGATGATGCGTCGAGCTGATTCCTCGTATCGCCTTCGGTCTTCAAAATACTGGAACAGGTAATCATCATCATCTTCATCACCAGGGGGTGCGGGTTCTGCCTCGGGGTCAGGGATAATGTCATCGGTGGAGGCACTCATATCGAGGAGGAACAAGGTGGACACGTCGCGGGATTTTCGCTGCCGCTCCACGTAGATGTTTTCCTCCGGCGTCAGTCCAGCCTTGCGATCCACAAGATAGGCAATCGATCTTTCCAGGTCCAGCTCTTCACCTTCGCGAGTTCCCTTGATCTTGACCAGCATCTCCGGCTTCAGGTTACTCAACTGGCTTCGTACACGGCGCGCAAGGTCCTGGTGTTCGGCCATGGTGTCCTGCACGTAGGTCTCGTCCTCTTCCACCTCCCGCATTTCATAAAGCGTGCACCAGCGCGGCCGATAATCGCCGATCTCAAAATCCCACTCATCGTAGACGTGGGCGGTTTCATCCTTGCTGCGCTTGCCTATGCCTCGACCAGCGAGCGCGCCCTCGACGCCGCCCTGTACCGCCTCGTCTACCTCGAGTTCTTCCAGTTCTCGTTTGAGTTCTGTCATCAGCATGCCAACCCCCTCGCCAACATCACCTTTCTCGATATCTTCGAAATCGAGTAGTTCCGGGTCGATCAGGTTCATCATCGGCATGCCGTCTTCCGATTCCTCATCGGAGAGCGCTTCTTCAATTTCATCGAGATTGGCTTCGATGTTGAGGGTTGCTGAGACACGGTCCACATCCAGTTCGCCGCGAAACTCGACCGGCGGGGGTAGCTCGCTGAGCAGCATTGCTTTCTCTTGCGCGGAAAGTCCTGCGAGGTTCTCTGCCTCTTCAAGTTTTTGGTAGAGAGCCAGCATCACGGCAATGCTGTCTGCGACGGTTGCGCCCGGCTCTCGTAAACGAAGAAAAAGCCCGTCCACATCTGGATCGATATGTGGACCGTCATCCGCCGCCTCGTCGAGCCCAAGCCGTATTACCCGTTCAAGGATGGCAGCGGTTGCTGAACCTGGCTGGAATCCTCGTCGCAGTTGCAGCGCTTCGCGCTTCTGCTCACCAAGCTGCCTGCGTAGCCCCTTGAAACGGCGGGCAAGCTGCCAGTCGACCCGGGAATCTTCACAGATAACAAACAGGCGCCGCGCCAGTGACTCACGTTCGCAGGTCACAATTGCAGCATTCACCTCCGGTAACGCATCAAAACAGCCAAACTCGAAATAGCCCAGCTGATGCAGGAGGGAAACCTTGTAGTAACCGAAGTTCTTGTCCTGCTCCGAAAACAGCGACACGCTTTCTGGCAGGAAAATCGTTGTGCCATCCACCTGGGGCAGCTGCGTTTCTTCCCGGTAGGTCACGTTCTCATCGATGGTTTCGAGCTTCACCTGTCGTACCCCAAATGACTCGACAATCATTTGGAATACAAATTTCCAGTCTTCAAAATTCACCTGGCCGCGCAGGTCTTCAAGTATCTCCTTCGAACGTGCTGACTCAAGCGCGATGTATGCAAGCCCGGCTTTCTGGTTTCCAGACCAGTACGCCATACCACGGGACAACCAGGCGGACAGGAGTCGCTCGTCATCGAGTGGCAGCCTGTCCGCACATTTCACCAGGCACGCGAACAGCTCACCGTCACCCAGTAACTTCCCGAGATTGACGATAACCATCCAGCGAGCTGGGTCACGCTCCATGGATGAGGTGATAGCGGTGAGCACTTCGGGTACGCGCTCAGGATCAAACGTTGCCAGCAGGTCATCAAATGCTGGCAGCACACGCTCCGGCATGACTAATTTAAGGCCCTGAAAATGCCCAACGTAGACAAGCGCACTGCGCCTGCCCCTGGCCGCCAGCGCCCTCAGTACATTGAACGAAATATCAGGCGTACTGGCCGTGCCATCAAAAAATTTGAGCAGCTCATCCCTCGAATCACGCAACATTGCATCGGTGAGGTGCGTCCAGGTGGCGAGTTCATCAACTGACCTGTCACCCGCAATGCTGAAAGCCGAGTGGAAGTATTTGCTGATCAGGCCTGTCGCATGCTCGTAGCGATCGTGCAAGCGCCGTCCGGTTGCTTCTATCTCGCGGAGTGCGTCCTGCTCACCACGTGCAACAAGTTGAGCCGCGCCTGCAAAATAAACCTGTGGTGGTTCGTAGGAGTAACCGGCGAGCCGCGCCCCGTATTCCGCAATGCGAACCAGCGTATCCTCTCCTGCTTTGAGGAATATCGCTTCGCTCTGATCAATGAGAAAGTTTGCGGCTTCAAAGGATCGCCAACCCGCTTCAGCCACAGCAACCGAGGCCTCGGTCCATTTTGCGAGGCTGTCCACCTGCAAGCCAGCATCGGTAAGCCGACCAGCGGTCAGTTCATATTTCTCTGCGGTTTCCGCGTTAACCCTGGCCAGCGCAGCCAGCCCGGCTGCATCGGTCATGACGCCATGTCAAAAATAGCGGAGGACAATTCCCGGATGGCGCTCTGGACATCCACATCATCGGATACGGCCTTGGATATTGCGGTATCGCAGGCGCGGGCTGGCGATACACCCTGTACCATCAGCTGCGCAGCGTAGACCAGCAGCCGGGTACTGACGCCTTCGTCAAAACCATGGCTTTTCAGGTTACGAATTCGCGCACCGAGATGCGCAAGGTCAAGCGCGCTGCTCTCATCAATATCGCTTTCGTGCACAATAATCTCTGCCTCACGTTCCTCGTCCGGATAATCAAAGTCGATCGCAACAAAACGCTGCCGCGTGGAAGTCTTGAGATCTTTTAATACATTCTGATAACCGGGATTGTAGGAAATCACCAGGAGGAAATCGGGATGCGCCTCGAGGATCTGGCCCAGCTTTTCGATCGGCAGGATACGCCGATGATCTGTTAGTGAATGGATAAGAACTGTTGAGTCTTTTCGCGCCTCAACGATCTCGTCAAGGTAACAGATTGCACCTTCACGTACGGCCCGGGTCAGTGGGCCATCCTGCCAGAGCGTCTCATCACCTTTCAAAAGGAAACGGCCCACCAGGTCAGTAGCGGAAAGATCCTCGTGACAGGCGACTGTCTGCAGCGGCTCCTCGATGCGGTTTGCAGCGTTCTCACTGCGATAAATACGGTGCGCCATATGTTCGACAAAGCGCGTCTTGCCGCAACCGGTTGGGCCTTTCAGCAATACCGGCAGTCGCTGCTGGTAGGCAGCCATGAAGATTTCAACTTCGTCTTCTACCGGCAGGTAGTAGGGTTCCTCATTTAAGGCGTACCCTGCAATATTTGCCTCGCTCAAGCTATTCCCCCGACCAGTTCGGTTTACGTTTTTCAAGGAAAGCGTTCACGCCCTCCTGGTAATCTTTTTGTCTCGACATCGAGTTAATCAGATCCTCACTGTCTTTTACGGCGCTTGCGACATCCCGGTGCTGATCCGTGTAGATCTGCCGGCGCGTTTCGCGCAGAGAACCGGGTGATACCGTTTCAATCATCTGCGTGACGTACTTGTAGGTTTCCTGCATCAGGTTTTCCGGCTCAACCAGGAAGTTAACAAGACCCATTTCATAAGCTTCATCCGAAAGGAATACGCGAGAAGTCAGCAGCAGATCGTTAGCTCGTGGCAACCCGATTAATCGCGGCAGAAGCCATGACAGGCCGTATTCCGCCGGAAAGTTGAGTTTGCCGTGCGCCGTAGTGAACTTTACGCCTGGCACCGCAAAACGTATGTCTGCGAATGCCGCGAGCACCAGTCCGACACCTGCAGCAGGTCCATTGATGGCTGCAATCACGGGCTTGCCAAGGCCAAAGTGGTAGGCAAAAGAGGCATCAAACTCTTCCCTGACGCCAAAACCGGGCTCAGCCAGCGGGTCGGGTGTACCGGGATCATAACCGCCCTTCTCAACATGGCTTTCGAGCGCCTGGGTGTCGGCACCAACACAAAAACCACGCCCTTCCCCGGTCACCACAATTGCCCTGACATCTGCATCCGCATCTGCTTCGGCCAGCACATGCCGGTACTCGGTGTGCATTCGACCGGTCCAGGCATTCATCCGATGCGGCCGCGCCAGCGTGATCGTGGCGATCCCGCCTGATACTTCGTACTTAACTGTTTTCAGTTCCAAAACCAGACCCCAGGACTTTTCGATTGATTGGACGTAGTGGCTAGATGTAGCGATTCGATATTTCGAGCAAAAGCGACTAAACAAAAATGACTAAACAAAAGTGACTAGTTGAAGTTAAAACACCGTACCAGCCAGATCGGCTGATACTTCACGGATCCTGTCACCCGCACCCATGAAGAAATGATCCGCACCAGGAATCCTGTGCACGTTGATGCCCGCCTCGCTGAAAAACTGCTCGGTGCCGTCAACCTCAACAATGTTGTCCTGCTCACCGAGTATCACTGCGCCCGCACCAACCGGCGCGCCCGTGACCTCCATCATTTTTACGGGTGGCGCCACCAACAGGAAACCATCCGGCGCCGCCTGATCAAGTGCATTCAGAACCATCATGGCGCCAAAGGAGTAACCGGTGAGCATTATCTTATCCGAGCGCTCACGCAGCCAGTTTGCCAGGAAGATCACGTCCTCAACTTCACCAACCCCTTTGTCGTGACGACCAGCAGATGCGCCAACACCCCGGAAATTGAAACGCAGTGAACTGATACCCTGGCTGGCAAGTCCAGCATCTATCTCTGACAGTACCATGTCGTGCATGGAGCCACCGTACAAAGGATGCGGATGACACAGCAGCGCAGCACCGCGATCCCGCTCGCTCCAGTCGGCTTCAATCGCGCCCACCGGGCCTTCAATCAGCATGCGCTTTCCTCTCGTCGTCGCGGAAAGCCGGTAATCTAACACACCTTGCGTGGAACCCGGCTACAATGGGCGCTTGTAACAACGCTGGCAGATATTGACGTGCGGATAGGAGCACTGGTTTTTTTCCTGGTACCACTGATCGAGATGATTATCCTCATCGAGGTTGGCGGGATGATTGGCGCCCTGCCTACAGTACTTCTGGTGGTACTGACTGCTGTGGTTGGCGTGTGGCTACTACGACTCGAAGGCATGGCAACGCTGATGAGAGTCCAGGAAAAGCTGAACCAGGGCGAAGTGCCCGGCACCGAGCTGCTTGAGGGCGTTATGTTGCTGATCGGCGGTGCCCTGCTGCTGACACCGGGTTTTGCAACGGATGCATTCGGTTTTGTCTGCCTGATACCCGGATTGAGGCGACCACTTGCTAAACGCATCATATCGACAGCCGGATTCCAGTCGATACACGTGGGTGGTTTCTCGAGAGGCTTTCACCAGCACCAGGGACCGTTCAACAGCGATGCAGGCACCACCATCGACGGCGAGTTCTTCTCACATGGTGACGCGCACGGCGGAAACCCCAATGAACCGAAAGAACTGACTTCAAACAATGACAGACGGAACGACAACTCTTGAACCCGGAACATAACCTCAAATTTTCGACAGCGTACTTTGACGACGTTGCACTACCCAGCCTGTGCGAGTACGTCAGTATCCCGAACAAGTCACCGCTGTTTGACCCGGACTGGGAAGCCAATGGTTTCATGACCGATGCGGTGGACCACATGGTTAACTGGGTTAAGGAGCAGTCGGTACCGGGGCTTGAAGTCGAGGTACACACCCTGCCAGGTCGCACGCCGGTGATTCTGCTTACCCTGCCCGGTGAGATTGATGACACCGTGCTGATCTACGGCCACCTGGACAAGCAACCCGAATTTGAAGGTTGGCGCGACGATCTTCACCCGTGGAAACCTGTTATCACCGATGATCGCCTATACGGCCGCGGCGGCGCGGATGATGGTTACGCGATTTACTCAGCGATCATTGCGATCAAATCACTGCAGCAACAGGCGCTGCCGCATCCGAGGATTGTTGTGCTCATCGAGGCATCCGAAGAAAGTGGCAGCCCGGATCTTTCGCACTACATGGATGCGCTGTCGCCGCAGATCGGCACACCGGGGCTTGTCATTGCTCTCGACAGCACCTGCGGCAACTACGACCAGCTCTGGGTAACCACATCACTGCGCGGCATGCTGATCGGAGACCTCAGTGTCAGGGTGCTCACAGAAGGGGTTCATAGCGGCGCAGCCGGCGGCATTGTGCCATCTAGTTTTCGAACGTTACGTGGCCTGATTTCCCGCCTGGAGGATGAAGCCACCGGCACCATCACACCTTCCTTCCTGAATGAACAGATCCCGGACCAGCGTCGGGCTGAGGCCGTCACAGCAGGAGAAGTGCTTAAAGACTCTTTTGCAGATATGTACCCCTTTGCGGGTAACGGCAAGCCGATGGCAGATGACCCGACCGAGCTTGTGCTGAACAACACCTGGCAGGCAAGCCTCGCAGTGACAGGACTTGCCGGTGCACCCGCACCTGAACATGCTGGCAATGTACTCAGGCCCGAAAGCGTCGCGCGCCTGGCACTACGGCTGCCCCCTACAACAGGTGCAGAAAAGGCTGCAGGTGAACTGCACAAGCTCCTGACAGACAACCCGCCACACGGCGCAGAGGTTTCTTTTTCGCAGCATGCACCGAACCCCGGCTGGCATGCACCACTCACTACTGCTTCACTGGCTGAATCACTCAACCGGGTCTCAATGAACTATTTTGGCAGGGACAGCGTGTCGATGGGTTGCGGGGGAAGTATTCCTTTTATGGAGTTCCTGGCGGACAAGTTTCCGCAGGCACAGTTTCTCGTCACCGGTGTCCTGGGGCCACATTCAAATGCCCATGGACCGAATGAGTTCCTGGATCTGCCCACCGCGAGAAAGCTCACAGCGTGCGTGGCGGAGGTGCTGTTTGACTGGGGGCAGTCAGCCAGAAGCTGACCAGCTGTGGTCAGTCCTGGGTTGCAGCCAGTTGGGCATCCATCGCAGTCTTGAACTGCTCAAGCGTGAACGGTTTCTGCAGGAAAGAAAGATGTGGAGATTTAGCTTCCTGCTCTCGAACTTCGTGACGGGAGTAACCGCTCACCAGAAGGACCGGCACGGAACTATTTACCTCACGAATTCGTGACAGCAGTTCCATACCTGCCATGCCCGGCATCGTCAGATCGATGATACAGGCGACAATTCGATCGCCGTACTCATCGAACGCTTCGAGGCCCTTATGGCCATCACTTGCCTCGATGGCATCAAAGCCCATGTTCTGTAGCATGCCGCGGAGAATACCGCGTACGTATTCCTCGTCGTCTACGACAAGCACTTCGCCGCGACTGAGGGTGGATTCCTCTGTACATACCTTTGTTTCAGCTGGTTCAGCCGGTGTCATTGTTGTCTCCTTACCCGGGCGATCCTCTGATCGCTTTACGTAGACGGGTAGATATACCCGAATCTCTGTACCTGTACCCTGGTGGGATCTTATCCTGATCGCACCGTCATGTGCCCTGAGTATACCGTAAACCACCGCCATACCCAGACCGCGTCCAGCAAATTTAGTAGAGAAAAAAGGTTCAAACAAGCGCTCCCTGTCTTTTTCCGATATTCCGGGCCCGTCGTCGGCAACCTCAAAATACACGTAGTCTCCCCTGCCTACCTCACCGCAGAATTCGATGGCTTCACTCAACTCGGTGATCTCTTCTAACCCGGTCGACACGGTGATGGTGCCCGGTGCCTCACCGATCGCCTCGGAGGCATTAATCAGGAGGTTTAAAAGCACCTGGTCCATCTGGGTTGGATCAGCGTTGATGTCCGGCAGGCTGTCACCAAGCTGCACGTCAAGCTGTACCGAGCGTGGCACTGTCGCCCGGGCCAGTTCGTAGAATTCCTGAAGTCGTTCGTTCAGCGAAATGGGTGATTTCCTGAACTGACCTTTGCCGGAATAGGTGAGCATCTGGTGACAGAGTTCAGCCAGCTTCTCCGCGGCCCACTTGATCTTACCCAGGTAGTCATCCGCCTCCTGGTCGCTGACCCTGGCCCTGGCAAGATCAACATAGCCCAGAATCGGCGTCAGCAGGTTGTTGAAGTCATGCGCAACACCGCCGGCAAGCACACCAAGACTCTCGGTCTTCTGGCTCTGCTGCATGTGTTCTTCGATCCTTCGGTAGCTGGTCTCACTCGCATCGAGACGCAGTTCAACTTCTTCCCTGACGATCTCCGCAGCTGCACGTGAGGCAAATGTCTCGAGCAGCGATACCGCACTTTCCTGATCTGTGAGCGGTTTATCATCCATCAGCAACATGATCCCGAGCAGGTTACCCGCATGATCATGAATCGGCGTACCAAGGTAGCTTTCCATTCCCCGTTCGCGCAACACCTTGTCGTCAGGAAAGAGATCGGCGACGCTGGTGGGATACACACAAAGACCGTTTCGCGTGACGTTCTCGCAGGGCGCGCCAATCAGCGAATAGCTGAAATTCTTCTCGTGGGCATCCCTGTCCCAGACCGCCAGTGTTTCCACGCAGTCTTCAAGCGTGGGACTCAGTTTACCGATCAGTGCAAAGCGCATGCTCAATGCCTGCGCCAACGATCTTGTCAGGGCGCGATAGAAATCTTTGCCGACATACTGACTGGTACCCTGCAGGACAAATCGCAGCTGGTTAAGTACCTCAGAGTCCCTCGAGACATCACGGAACACCACCAGTCGAGAAGCTTCGTCACCATCGCCATCAATAAACTCATGGCTGACACGCAACACCTTGCCTTGTATTCCCGTGTAGACGAGCTCGGTGCTGTGTTCCTCCTGGCGCGCAAGGAAACGCATCAGCCGTGGATGTGCTTCAAGCAGTTCCGCTGCATCCGTGCCGATACTCGCCTCATCAAGTCCAAACAGGTTCTGTAACGCGAGGTTGGAATCGAGCACAACCAGCTGGTTGTTCAGCACCAGCAGACCATCTTCCATCTCGGAGATCACCCGCGCCCTCGTTAGCGGGATCAATTCACCTAGCTTCAGATGCACGATGGACACGTACAGGGTTGTGCTGGACAAAAACAGCGCAAAAGGAGACAGGTCAATCGCGAGGTCAGTCAACCTGAATACGTACAGCACGTTCGCAATCCATGGCAGCACCAGGCCAGAAATGACAGCAATCCTCTGCCAGAAGTAAAACGCGGCGGACTGCAGCACCGTGGTGATGATGAGCACGACTCCGATCGTGTTCATCGTGTAGCTATAGAGGATATGGATCCAGAAGGCGGGACCGTAGGTATTGCTGAACACCGTGAAGCCGTAGGTGTCCGATATCGTCTTTTCTACCCAGTAGAGCTCGTGCAGCTCAGACGTCAGCACCAGCAGATAGGTGCAGATCGGCACTGCAAACACGGCAAGCGCCTTCAGGCTTGGCAGATGAAAATCATAACCCCTCAAGCGCAGGCCGAGCAGGAACCACCCCGGTGGTCCAAATGCGAGCGCAATGTATTGGAAGTAACTCGCAAGCGTCATGACAAGGACGTCGCTCGCGACGAGTTCAATGGCATAACCACCTGACCAGATGGCGCCTGCGCCAAGGATGATAACCAGCGGCAAATCAATGCGCGTGTCTTTGCGCACGAGATACGAAATAAGGTAAACCGCTACCGGAACAGGTAGCAACAACAGCGATATGAGTAGCAGCTGCGTCAACGTCATCTGGGATCCTGGCTGGTTGTTCCGTAACCAATATGGCCTTCCCTGACCATGACATTATTCTGACGTTACAGGGTCAAATGCTCAAGACTGATCACCAGGATTCCGGACCCGCCTGTTAACCACTGTTTTTTAAAAGAATATTGGTGAGCGCACCGGCCTTGGCGGTCAATCCCTGCTACAGGCCCAGTACCTGGCGAGCAATAATGTTGTGCTGAACCTCGCTGGTACCGCCAGCAATGGTGTAGCCGCGATGGTGGAACATGCCTGAGGCCGCCATATCAGCAAAAGCAGGCCCAACCGCCTCCCCGTCGCGTTCCACCGAGTCCAGCGGCAGACCGTAATAGCTGGCAAGGTCGAACAGCATCCGATCCATTTCCTGGACAAGCTGACTGCCTTTCAACTTCAACATGGATGGCTCCGCGCCCACTTCCTGGCCAGCATCAAACTTCGTCAGCAACCTGAGCGCAGTTGAGTCCAGCGCCTCAAGCCGAATCTTCAGTGCTGCAAGTCCGGCATCAAACGCCTCACCGGCGCCAGGTGCCTCCTGCATTGCATCCATGACACAGGAAAGCAGCCGCCGGTTCTCGGCGACCCTTGATACCAGCAGGCGCTCATTGCCAAGCAGATTCTTCGCGACGGTCCAGCCCTTGTTCTCCTCACCCAGGATGTTTTTCCGCGGCACACGAAAGTCCTCAAAAAACACCTGGTTCCATAGACGCTTGCCGTTAAACGCCAACAGCGGCTCAACACTGACGCCTGGCTTGTTCATTTCGGCCAGCAGGAAACTGATACCCAACTGTGGTTTTACATCCGGGTCAGTTCGCACCAGCATGAAAATGTGATCGGCTTTCTCCGCCTGGGAAGTCCAGATTTTTGAACCATTCACGACGTACTCGTCACCGTCCACCACGGCCCGCGTTCGAAGTGATGCGAGGTCGGAGCCGGCCTGGGGTTCTGAGTAACCCTGGCACCAGGAGATCTCTGCATTAAGGATTTTCGGCAGGTAGTAGGCTTTCTGTTGCTCGGAGCCATACTTGATGATGGCTGGACCCACCATCGAAAAACCAAATCCCTGCAGTTCCGGCGCATGGTGGGTTTTCATCTCGATATCAAAGAGGTGGCGCCTGACCATACTCCAGCCTGTGCCCCCGACTTCACGGGGCCAGTTTGGTGCGGCCCAACCGCGTGCGTTCAATACCCGGGTCCATTCATCCTGTTCTGATTTAGCAATCGGCAAACCGAGGCGTACCTTGTCTGCCACCTGTGGATCAAGATTACCTGCGAGAAAGTCACGCACTTCCTGCCGAAACGCGGCATCTTCTGCTGTCAGTTCAAGCCTCACACCTGCTCCTTTTCAATTCACCAGTCATCAAGCCCCACCAGTTTCCTGCCGAGGTCGGTCAGTTGAGCGGGCTCACCCGCCTCTCGAGTCTTACCTTCAGATATCGCTTGCCTGATCGCCCAGTCGGGAAGCAGCCGTTCGCGCCACTCACGTACAACGCGCGCTCTCTCTGATTCATCCGCACGCGACATGGTGACATATTGCACAAAGCGGTGTTGGGACGAATGATTCACGTCACTCGTGTGGGGCATCAATCGACTGAAAACGACCAGTGACCCCTTACCCCCGGCCACCCTGACGAGGTCAGCGTCGTCAACACGGGGATGGCGGCGATCATCATCCGCAGCATGTGCTTCAAGGTAGGCAGGCAGGTCCCTGAATATGCCGGGCACACACATGAAGGCACCCTGGTCAGTGGTAGTATCTGTTAGATAAACCAGCCCCTGCAGACTGAAACCCGTGAACTGCCAGGGATCACAATCCCAGTGCACAGCGTCACGCCGCCAGCTGCGTGTTTTGCTACCCGCGGGCGGTTTGTAGGAAACGCGGTCATTGCTTACCCAGAGTGCCTCGGTACCGTACAGACCTGCAAACACCTCATGAAGCGCAGGATGCTGCCTGACATCCCACAATGCCTGGTGGTGGTGCAGCGGGATCAGCCCGTGACCGGACGCTTCCCTTTGGTACCAGGTGCTCTCATCATCGAGATCGACATTGATGCTATCGGTAATCGCATCTATCACACGGTCACAAAGCTCGTGCGGGATGACATCCGCTACGACCAGGTAACCCTGTTCGTCAAGCAGCGCCTTGTCTTGTCCTGTTAACATAATTGCATGATAGCTGACCTCGCGCCGTGATCCACCCGCCATGATCATCTCGTTTGACCTGGGTACAACCCGATTGAAAGTGGCAGCCTTTGATGCTGACGGCACGCTGGTGGCGCACCATGCAGAACGCCACGATGAAAATCCCGACCATGACAAGTCAGGAGAAGCAGACGGCTGGTGGCAGGCCGCAGTCAGGGGAACCCGCGAGGTCATTACCCGCAGCGGGCGAACAGCAGAAGACATCAGCGCCTTTTCCCTGTCGGGACGAGCCGGTGCCTGCGTCGTGATTGATGATGAGGGCCATGTCATCCGGCAACCCTGGCGCGATCGTCGACACCAGCAACAACTCGATCACCTGACAAATACGGGCGAACACTCCCTGTATGGCGCAACACTGATCGCCAAGTACCAATGGCTTGTAGACAACGAACCCAACATCGCCGCCAGGGCGGCAAAACTGCTATACGCCAAAGACACGCTTTGCTTTCGTCTGACAGGCAGGGTCGTAACCGATCCAAGCTCTGGACCAGATACATCCGACTGGCCAGAGGACGTGCCAATTGACCGATCCCTTTTACCGGTTGTTCAACTGCCATGGACAAAAGCCGGTGAGGTCACGCCTGTCGCCGCGCGGCAGCTCGGGTGTGCGGCAGGTATCCCGGTCGCCGTGGGCGCTCATGACGGCGTCAGCGCAAATATCGGTGCTGGCGTCATAGGCGATGACAGTGCTGCAATCACTCTCGGAACCCACGCGGTTTGCCGGCGGATAACGAATGGCGTTTTTGATGGTGTAACACGTTTTTACGGCTTCCCACCCGACAAACACATTTATGGCGCCAACGCGCTCGCTGTCGGTCAGACCATCGACTGGTGGCTAGCAACTGCCGGTAAAGACCTGGGGTCTGCAAACGCAATCCTGCAACGCCATCGCGAGAACGGTGTCATCGGTAGTCATGGTTTGAGGTTTTTACCTTACCTGGCAGGCCAGCTACATCCGGAGAAACAGGCACCGGGCAATGGCGCTTTCACCGGTCTCTCCCTGCAACACGACCTTGAAGATATGAGCCAGGCCCTGTTTGAAGGTTGCGCGCGCGATCGCGGTGAACTTTGCACATCTCATCGGCAGGACCGGCAGCGTAGAAAAACTTGCCTTTACCGGTGGCGGTACCGTCTTCACACCATGGCTGCAGATGATCGTCGATATGATCGGTCAGCCTGTGACAGTGACCGACGCCTATCCTGAAGCAAGAGGTGCGGCGATGTGTGCCGCGGTCATGTTGGGCGTCTACCCCGACATCAATGCAGCCTGTACAGCCATGTTGCCTGTCGGGGACATCATTACGCCTTCAGATCTCTCCATTACATACCAGCAACCTGGGTAACAGCTCGCGCAAAATAATTTGCCGCTCAGAGCAGTGGCTCATCGCCATCGCTGGAAAATAATGCCGGTGTCCTCTACCATTAGCCGCCTCTCGGGGGAGGGAACCAACTGCTTAAAAGGCTGGCGTGACGAAACTGTCGGGTTCGGTCACTGCGCGGCACTGCTGCCTCCCCTATCTGCATCCACCACTTCACAGGTCCAGACCATGAAAGTGCTCCTAAGACTGCTCCCCTATATCAGGCAGCATGCTTGGGCGTTTTATGGCGGCATGTTCGGCCTACTGGTTGCGCGGCTTTTCGAAGCCATGATCCCCTGGTATGTAAAGCAAGGGGTTGATGCGATTGCAGAAGGCACAGCCTCGAACATTGGTGACGCGCTCTTCTATCCGACCATGGCAATTGTCGGATGTGTCACAGCACAGATTATTGTCACCATCATCAGCCGTATCCTGATCCGGCGCATCGGCATGTACGCGTCCTTCGACCTGCGCAACCGGCTCTACGCGCACCTGCAGCGGCAAGGGCCCAACTTCTACACCCGCTATTCCATCGGCGACCTGATGGCACGAGCGATTAACGACATTTCCCTGATTCGCCAGGTGATTGCGGGCACCACGCGCATGACCGCCGTATTGTTTTTCACGGCAACCGTGGGATTGATCTTCATGTTCTCGCTGTCGGTTGAACTCACCCTGGCACTGCTGATTCCCATGCCGATCATCACAATTGTTGCCTACTATTTTTCAAAGATCATTTTCACCCAGTCGCAACGGGTGCAGGAAGGTTTCTCAGACCTTTCCACCTTCGTGCAGGAGAACCTGAACGGTATTCGCACGGTCCAGGCCATGGCCCAGGAAGATGAGGAGATCAAGCGCTTTGACGTGGTTAATCGCGATTTTGCGGAGGACAACCTGACACTGTTTGTCACCAGTTCACTGCTGGGCGCCATCATGCCGGTGCTCGCGGCCGTGGCTACGTTGATTATAATCGGCTGGGGTTCACACCTTGTCACCACCGGTGAAATCACGCTCGGTACCTTCGCGGCATTCTTCTCGTATCTTGCCCTGTTGCTCTGGCCGGTTCGCGAAGCAGGCTCGCTGGTTACCCAGTGGCAGCGCGGCGCTTCCGGTACACAGCGTTTGTTTGAAGTGCTGGATGAGGAACCGGAGATCACCTCGAGCGATCATGAAGACTTCCCCGACCTGACCGGCAAGATTCGCATTGAAAATCTCTACTACAAGTATGAGAACAAGGACAAGTACGCACTTGAGAACATCAACTTTGAAGTAGAACCCGGTGAGACTATCGCCATACTGGGACGGGTTGGCTCCGGTAAGTCGACGCTGCTGCGTCTGTTCGTCCGCCTGCTTGATCCAAGTCGCGGAGAAATCTACCTGGATGAACATCCGATTCGGGGCTTTCCGCTCGACTATTTGCGCCAGCATGTCTGCCTGGTACTGCAGGACCCTTTTCTGTTTGCAGAGAGTCTGGGTGACAACATTGCTTACGACGACCCTGACCGGTCGATCGAGGACGTCTGGCGCAGCGCCGAGGCAGCAGCACTCAGGGATACCATCGAAGATTTCCCCGAGGGCCTCAGCACCATCCTTGGCGAGCGCGGTGTGACACTATCCGGTGGTCAGAAACAACGTACGGCGTTAGCGCGCGGCCTCATCAGGATGACGCCGCTTTTAATCCTGGATGACTGTTTCTCCGCCGTTGACACCGAAACCGAGGAACACATTCTGCGCGGCCTGGCACAGGTACGTTCAAACCTGACCACACTCCTCGTCTCGCACCGCGTATCCACGGCACGCCACGCCACCCGCATTATTGTGCTGGAAGAAGGCAGGATTGCTGAAATGGGTACACACGAATCCCTGCTCGCAGCGGACGGTTTCTACGCGGAACTCGAGCGCAGCCAGCGCTTGCAGACACGGGACGAAGCAGAACTCGCGAGGGCCGGGTCATGAGTGAAGCGACCAGTATGGCCACAGAAAAGCCCGCAACAAAACTCGATCATTCCATCTTTGATGCTGATATCCATGGCCAGGCGCTGAACATGGTCTACCTGCGGCGGATCTTCGGCTGGATCGGGCCACACAAGCGCATTGCGACCATCAGTGTCATCCTGGTGATCGCTGCATCTACGCTGGCCGTCCTGATGCCGGTGGTGATCACGCGGGTGGTTATTGACGGCATCATCATGGGTGATCCCAAGCTCAATATGCCGGACTTCGGCATGATCGCGTTGAACGACTGGCTGAGTAATACCACCTCACTGTCTGCCATCGTTTCCGCCTGCATCATCTATGCGGTTTTCACCATCGCCTGCCATACCTTCTATCACCTGCATCGTAAGACGTTTGCCCAGACCGTACTTGCAGCATTGCGGGATATGCGCCTGGATCTCTTTGCGCACATGGAGAAACGGCCTGCGTCCTTCTACGACAAGGTTGCAGTCGGCAGGATCATGACGCGCGTCACCAACGACATCCAGGCGCTGTTTGAACTGCTTGGGCCTCGGCATGCTGCTGGGTGAGTTTGTGCCGTTCTTCATCGCACTTGCCATCATGCTGGCGATCGATGTGACACTCACCCTGTACCTTTTGTGTGCCATCCCCATTTTTGCCGTGTTGACCTATTTCTTCCGCCAGGCGACGCGGCGAGTCTATCGCCTGATACGAAACACCGTGTCGCAGCTCAACCAGAACCTGCAGGAAAACCTCTCTGGTATGCAGGTGGTGCAGCTGTCAAACCGCGAGGAAAGGAACCTTGAGGTCTACTCGGAAGTGAACGCGAGGAACCGCAAGCACGAGATTGATGCTATCTATCTCGAGACCGGTTATGGCGCTTTCATGGACAACATGGCCCTCGCCGTGATTCTCTGGGTCGGCGGTGGTGCCGTTGTACAGGAGGCTGTATCGCTCGGCTCGGTGATTCTCTTCACGCAGTTTGTCGATATGTTCATCCGGCCGATCCGCGTCCTCGGTCAGCAATACAACGTCCTGTTCCGGGCAATGGCGAGTGCCGAGCGAATTTTCCAGGCTCTCGACTGGCATGAACAGATCCAGGAGCCAGCGGAACCAGCCAGGCTGCCGGATCGGATCCAGGGCAAACTCGAGTTCCGTAATCTCACCTTCGGCTACGACGCGGACCAGCCGGTACTGGATAACGTATCGCTGACCATCAAACCCGGCGAAAAACTTGCGGTGGTTGGGCCGACGGGATCGGGTAAGAGTACCCTGATCCGCCTGCTCGGCCGTTTTTATGACTTCCCCACCGGTAGCATCTTCCTCGATGAGATTGACCTGACGCACATACAATCCAGCGATGTACGGCGTCGAATCGGTGTTGTCATGCAGGAACTTTCATATCTTTTCCGGCAGCATTGCCGACAACATCGGGCTCGGCAACCCTGAGGTCAACCGTGAGGATATCGTTCGCGCGGCTAAACTTGTTATCGCTGACAGTTTTATCATGGCGCTGCCAAATGGCTACGACACCGAGCTTGTTGAACGCGGCCAGAACCTGTCCCAGGGCCAGCGACAGCTGCTTGCCTTTGCCCGGGTGCTGGCGGCAGATCCGGAAATCCTCATTCTCGATGAAGCCACCGCGAGTATCGATACTGAAACAGAGCAGCTCATCCAGGCTGCCCTGAAAGAGATTATGAAAGATCGTACGTCGATCCTGATCGCGCATCGCCTGCAAACCATTGCAGAAGCGGATCGAATACTGGTGCTCAAGCACGGCGCGGTAAAGGAACTTGGCACCCATGAAGAACTGATGGCACTTGGCGGTGTGTACCACACCCTGCACGAGTTGCAGTTCCAGGATGTTGTCTGATACTAATAAGCCTCTTATTGCAAAGGGTGGTGTTTCACAAGGAGAATCACGATGAGCGAATTTGAAGGCAAGGTAGTCGCTATTACCGGCGCCGGTGGTGGCCTCGGCAAGGCACACGCACTGGAGTTCGCACGGCGCGGCGCAAAGATTGTCGTCAACGACCTTGGCGGTTCCGTCGATGGCAGCGGCGAGAGTGATGCTGCGGACCAGGTTGTGGAAGAAATCAAAGCGCTCGGCGGTGAAGCGGTAGCCAACAAGGCATCGGTATCAGACAAGGAAGGCGCAAAGTCGATCGTTGACGATGCAGTTGATGCTTTTGGCACCATTCATATCCTCGTGAACAATGCCGGTATCCTCAGGGACAAGTCTTTCAAGAACATGACCCTGGATGAATGGGACCTCGTGATGCAGGTGCATATGAATGGCACCGCCTATGTTACCCATGCGGCATGGCCCATTATGTACAAGCAGAATTATGGGCGAATTGTCTGCACCTCCTCCGGTTCCGGCATCTGGGGTAATTTCGGTCAGTCCAACTACGGCGCTGCGAAGATGGCGATGGTAGGCTTCATGAATGTCCTCGCGCTTGAGGGCGCCTCACACAATATTCGCATCAACACGTTAGCACCCGGTGCGGCAACACGGATGACGGCAACCGTGCCAGGTCGCCCACCCATCGATGTGGATAATCCACCCGCTGAACGCGCCCCTTCCCTCGTCACCCCTGCGGTGCTTTACATGGCAAGCGAGGAAGCCCCGACCGGCAAGATCTTCCAGGCCATGGGTGGCAAGTTTTCTTCAGCGGCGATGTACGCCAATCCCCAGGTCGACCTCGGTGTTGATGCTTCTTACGAGAGTTTTCTCAACAACCTCGAAGCGATCACCGACATGTCCCAGGCGGAAGATGGTGTGGCTAAACGTGCCCGGGAACGGGCCGAGCGGCAGCGCTGATCTTGCTTCTCGCTTCAGGCGCTATACCGGTAAAACGCAGACGGGCGCAGGAATACTGACGTCCTCAATGTGCTGACTGAGGCGGCCACTGATGTCGTCCCGCTGATAAGTCCTGAGGTTGTTGCTGTCCCGATTTACAATCAGCAATCGATCTCCGTGCAGTGTGAAATGTCTTGGGTGTTTACCTCCACTCTCCACGTGCTGGATCAAAGCCAGCGAGCCGTCATCCTGTATGGCAAACACGCAGATCGAGTCATGGCCACGGTTGGAGCCGTAGAGGAACTTATCGTCTTCTGACAACATAATCTGCGCGGTGTAGCTGAGTTCGGTGTATTCCGCCGGTAACGCCGACACATAACTCGACTCGACAAATCCACCAGCAGCGTCCGCCAACAACAACGTGGATATGGTGTTGTCCAGCTCGTTGATCACAAACAGAAACCGTTCGTCCCGGGTCGCCGCCATATGCCGCGGCCCTGCTCCCGCCCTCAGACGTGACACCCGCATGTTCGTGGTATCGAGGCTGCCCTCACCCGATACGGGATAAGACACCAGCTTGTCCCCACCGAGATCAGCAACAATCAGCTTGTCGGCATATCGGATCGAAGAATGTGCATGCGCACGCTGCTGCCGCATTGGATCGGGTCCTTTGCCATGCAGCTGCACAAAACTTTCGAAGTCGCCAAGCAGCCCGTCTGCCATCAACGGATAGGTGATGATGCTGCCTGAACTGTAATTGGTACAGGCCAGGTAGTGCTCATTGTGTTGCGCGTTGATACTCAGATGGCACGGGTCTGATCCGAGCGAGGGCAGCGATTGCAGCGGTTTGAGATTCGAAACATCACTTGCATCAAACACAACGACCTGCCCGCCGTCTGCAGCACCACTTCCACGCACCTCAGCGACAGCATAGATTCGAGCCAGCGTGGGGTGTTGCACCAGCCAGCTTGGATTATCCGCCTCACCAGCGAGCGACACCGTTCCATCATCTTCGAGCAGGTAAATGCCATCTGAACCAGTATCGCGAGTGTAGGTGCCAATGAGGTAAGCCATGTCTGCATTGTAGCAGTTGCCTGATAAGAGACTTGTTAGAGGGATTAAGGCATCATCATTGCGTTGCAGGAGTATAGATATATGACCACTACCGTAATCCGCCATGGCAGCGTCTTCGATTCAGTCACCGGACGTTTCGAGGATCGAGACCTTGCCATCGTCGACGGACTGATCAGCAGCGACGTGCCGCAGACGCCGGATTCGGAAATTGATGCAACAGGTCAACTTGTTGTACCTGGCCTGATCGACATGCACTGCCATGTGTTCAAAAACCCCAGCGCTGATCGTATCGGCGTGAACCAGGGGGTGACCTGTGTACTCGATACCGGCAGCGCGGGTCCTAAGAACATTGACAGCTTCCGCGAGTTAGTCGTCGACACCCAGGCAACGCGGGCGTTTGCCCTGTGTAACATCGGCTCACCCGGTTTGCCCGGCGTCAAAGGAGGACATGCGGCAACACCGGAACTGATTTCGCTGGCCGGGACGGTCGAGGCAATTGAACGTAATCCGGATTTCATCCTGGGTGTGAAGGTACTGGCATCATCCTCACACACAGGGCTCATGGGTATCGAAGCAGTAAAAATCGGCAGGAAAGCTGCCTCGCTGACAAACACCCCTCTCATGGTCCATCTCGGCAACGCACCGCCTGTGATCGAGGAGATTCTTGAACTGCTGCGACCTGGTGACATTGTCACGCATGCCTATCACGGTAAGGTCGGCGGTGTGCTGGGCTACCAGCGCAAAGTCATTCCTGAGTTCAAAGCCGCCGTGGAACGCGGCGTGATCGTCGATATAGCCCATGGCAGGGCATCTTTCTCATTCGATACCTGCGCTGCTGCGCTGGACCAGGGTATGCCCGTACATACCATCAGCAGTGACCTTCACAAGGGCAGCATGGACCGCTACGCGGTTTCGCTGGCGAGAACCATGAGTAAGTTACTGGACCTTGGGCTGACATTGGAAGAAGTCATCACAGCGTGTACGGTCACCCCTGCTCGCACTGTTCGTATGGACCAGCACGGGATAGGGACCCTCGAACCTGGCACAGCGGCAGATGTCAGCCTGCTGCGCAAAACAGATGAACCCCACGATGTGGAAGATTCGGAGGGTCAGGTCCGAACCCTGACCGAATGGCTGGACCCGGTTGGTTGTCTGATCGAGGGCCGATACTACCCTGTAACCGAAACTATTTGAGTAAATCTCCAGGCGCGAAACAATCGCAAGCTGATAGGAAGCCCATCAACATGTCCGACTACCCCGCCGTGATCAACGCAGCCGGCAAGCTCACCGCACTGGGCGGCAGCATCCTCTCAGACAAGGTTGTCACCGCGACCGCCAATGCAGCGGTAGCCCACGCTGATCTCGCCGCATTGCGTGAACTTACCGGACATCGCATCGCAGCGTTGACCGGCAGCGAAGCAGCATGCGTTACCACCGGTGCTGCTGCGGGTATCACTATCAGTGTCGCCGCTGTCCTGTGTGCGGAGGAACCGGACCGCCTGACACAGCTTCCTTTAATTGAAGACACGCGCTATGTCCTGGTGCAGGCCGGTCACGCCATTAATTTTGGCGCTGACATTACACAGATGATCGCACTTGCCGGTGCCCGCCCTCTTATCGCCGGTAGCCGTGAGGGCGTCTTGGCGTCAGACACCCACGCCGCCATTGAAGGTAAAGGGTCGGACGAGGTTGCCGCTTTCCTGTACGTGCAGTCACACCACTGCGTTCAGGAGAACATGGTTGAACTGGCAGACTTCATTGCGCTGGGCAGGCAGTACGGAAAGCCCGTGATTGTCGACGCAGCTGCGGAGGAAGACCTGACCCTCTACATCGAAGCCGGCGCGGACCTTGTCACCTATTCGGGCGGTAAGGCATTCTGCGGCCCCACTTCAGGCTTTATCTGCAGTCGTGCCGACCTGGTGGCGCTGTGCGAGCAGCAGTTCCGTGGTATTGCCCGAACCATGAAAGTCGGCAAGGAACAACTTGCCGGGTTGCTGCAGGCAATGCAGGACTATGTGCAGCGTGACGAGGCAGCAGAAAAAGGACGACTTGAGGATATCAATGCTTTATTTATCAAGTCGCTGAAGGATTCAAAGGTGTTCGCCGTCAGCGAGAAGCCAGACGAGGCGGGACGCGCGTTTTCACGCATCGCCATTGAAGCCCAGCAGCAGGGTGACAAGCCTGCCTTTGGTATCAGGGATCTTGCGCGCTTTCTCGCAGCCTCAGCGCCGAGCATCAGGACCCGCAACCATCACCTGCCAAGCGGCATCCTGCTTATAGACGCACGTGAACTCAAACCTGGCGACGATGAATTCATCCTCACGCGATTGCAGGTCTTTGAAAGCGAGCAGTGATAAACCGGTTCCCTCTCGGATGAGTAAACGTTAGGATTTCGCCCCTGCCGGCAAGGCACAAGAACAAACAAGGCTCGCACGAGAACAAGATATCTATGAACAAGTTTTTCCGTCTTCCCCTCGCACTGGCAACCGGCATGCTTGTGGCATGTGGTTCCGACCCCGGTTTCAACGAGGAAACGGATTTCGTCAATCGCGATAGTCGCCTGCAATTCGTCAACATGGTCACGGGCAGCCCCGAACTGGGTATCCTGCACGGGCTGAATTCGACCCAGGTGTCATTTGGCACAGCATCTGATGTGGCAAACCGGGCTGTCGATGACTACGACTGGGAAATCGCCTACCGGCGTGCCGACTTTGATGAAGTCACCGTCGCAGAAGGTGAGGATACGGACCTCCTTTTTGATTTTCGGCAGACTTTCCTGATCATGGGAACCATCGACAATGTCAGCGTGCAGATTATCGATCAGGTCGAACCGACCCCAGCTCGCATCCCTGCCGGTAGCGCCGAGGCCTGGTTTGCAGCCAATACGGACAGCCCGGCAATGATGGACGTCTATATCACCGGCACCCTGGTTTCTCTTGATGATGCCACACCGGTACTGACGCTTGATGCAGGTAGTGCAACCGACCCGGTGGTCATCAATACCTTGGAAGACCAGCGCATCAGGATCACCAGGGCCGCGTCAACAGATGACGTCCTGTTCGACTCGGGCACATTCAATTTCCCCAGCCAGTTCCGCCAGATGTTTGCGATCGTCGATAACGTCGGCCCGGATGGCGACAACTTTGTGGATGTTGTCGCCGCCTCGTCGCTTGCACGCAACCGCCTAGCCAATGAAGCCCAGGCACCCGCGTTGCGTGTCGCCAACCACACCACCAATGACAGCATCAACGTCAGCATCGGCACGAACCAGTTCAACGGGATCGCCCGCGAGACCATCAGCAACTACCAGGCAACCGTAACAGGTAACCAGGACGTGGTTGTGACCGATGGCGAGGGCAACCAGATCGACGTGCTGGTGACCGCCGCCACCACCGGCGTACACAATTCTCTGTACCTGTTTGACGACACAACCGACGATGGCGTGCTGATGGCGATCAGGACGGATGACGAGAACCGCAGCATTACGGAAAGGGTTAACTTCCAGTTTGTGTCCGGTTCACCGGAAGTGGTCGATATGTACGTACTGTCAGACGGGGAAGAAGTTGATGAGGTCAATCCGAACCTGAATGACCTGCTGATGAACACCAGCGGACTGGTCGAAACCATTCCGGGGCAGGTACGCTTTGCTGTGACCAACAGTGATGGATCTGAAACCCTGGCAACCCTGAACGCGACCATGACCGCCGGAAATGCCTATACGCTGGTGTTTGATTCCGAAGCAGCCCTCTTGTTATATACTCAGTAGCAGCGAGTCTACAACCAATAACAAGTAATCAAGGACGTCCGCTATGGACCTTGTCGCCCTGGGCTACAGCTACTCCCGGATCATCCACGACTTTTACGTGCGGAACTGGAAGGACGAAAAGGGTTCATCGAAGATCAGCATTTCGAAACGAGCGGTACTGACTTATCATCAGGAAACTGAAATTCAGAAGAACGTCGATCCCGTCTTCAAGATCCCGGATGACGAATCAGATTACGATGAGGCGGCCAAAGGCTGGGCGCACCAGATCGACAAGTTCTTTTCTCCCTATGAGACAGTGAAACTGCCCTACTCTTTTGGTGATCACCTGGTGATGGCACTCGACGAAGAGTATCGCAAGCAGTGCCTTATTGAACTCGATCGCAAACGACAGAGCATCGTCGGCGAAGCCATGTCGGGCCAGAATGCCGACATCATGATGAACCTGCAGGCAACCATCAAGGAAACGGCTGAAGCAATCCAGCATCTCGCTGCCCTCGTCCCGGGCGGCCTGGGTGACGACACCGACCAGGACCTGATGCGAGGGCGCCAGGAGGTCCTCGAAGCAATCGCATCACTGGAGGGTGGCCTGTCCCTGCTCAACGATGAGCTGACAAAACGGGATATCGAAATCGTCAGTTAGCCTTGTCTGCCGCCTCGCTGCGGCGCCCTAAAAAAACCGAACAGGAAAAAAGAACCGAAGCACACCGGCCAGGGTGACCAGCGATGCTCCGGCAGAGGGGACTGTTTATCTGACCTCGTTGGTGACGGCCTGCCTACATAATCGAGAATACGTTTACGCCAACCAGCACCAGGAAGATGCAGCCAAAAATGACCTGCCTGTGCTTGAAAATCTTGAACCCATGTCGAACTCCCGCTTTTTGTTGTTGTTACAGCAACTTCACAGGATTAATCCTCGCGCGGGTTCAGATCGGTAACAATGGAATGGGTTACCTATGGATATTCATCCAGTAATCTTGAGGTGAGATAGGCGGTTTTTTAAGGGCGTAAAGAAACAGTGCCCTCAGAATGAGGGCACTGGTTTCATGCAGATTGTACGAGTTAAGGCGTTACCGATAACTTTCTATATAACTTTCTTCTTCTCCAGTCGACTCACAAGATCGTCGAGTGTCGACTGCATTGTGGCCGAAGAAAAGTTGTCGGTCAGGATATTGGTAATTTCCTTGTTCATCGACGTGTTGTTGGTCTTTGCGCTGCGTTTGATCTTCTTGTGAAGAGATGGTGGTAAGCGCAATACGAACTTTACTTGGTCTGCTTGTGCCATATGATGGGCCCCTTTCCTTGCATAGCGATTCCATTATAGGCCGCTGATATCAATTAGATTGTAAGGAAGTTCTTACAATAGTTAGAACTTTGTGCGAGTGATCAACAACATCAGAATGACGTTACACCGAAAATGAGCCCCCAAACCTCGGAGTCGACAGAGGTCACCCGACGCCAAGTCCTCCTGGTTGCGGGTCCGATCATCCTCTCAAACCTGTCCACCCCAATCCTGGGGCTGGTCGACACGGCGGTCATTGGCAATCTTGGCGATGCAGCGCTGATCGGCGCCATTGCCGTCGGCTCGATGGTATTCAGCTTCCTGTACTGGGGATTTGGCTTCCTGCGCATGGGCACTACCGGCCTCGTCGCACAGGCCCGCGGTGCAAGGGATACCGAAGAAGCCAAGGCGGCTTATTTCCGGGCGTTTTACCTTGGACTGTTGATCGGCTTCACGCTGATGTTATTGCAATATCCAATCGGCAAACTCGCGTTCAGTATCATCGAAGGCAGCCCGCAGGTGGAAAACGCTGCCCTCACCTACTTCGGTATCCGTATCTGGGCAGCGCCGGTATCACTCGCTTATCTCGCTATCATTGGCTACCTGCTTGGCCAGCAGAAATCATCAACTATCCTGGTGCTGCAACTTATCCTGAACGGCACCAATATCGTGCTGGACATCCTGTTTGTGGTGGTGTTCGGCTGGGGTGTTGCTGGTATTGCTGCCGCCACGGTCATTGCCGAGGTGCTCGCCTTTGGTATAGGCATGTACCTTGTGCACCAGCACATCAGGGAGTATGCCGGCTCCCTCAGCAGCCCACGCGCACGCCTGATGGACCCAGCAGCACTTGCGACAACGTTTTCTGTCAATCGTGACATTATGATCAGGACGCTCTGCCTGATTTTCGCGTTTGCGTGGTTCACCAATGAAGGCGCTAAATCTGGAGATGTCATCCTGGCCACCAATGCCATCCTGATGCAGTTTGTCAGTTTCTCCGCATTCTTCCTCGATGGCTACGCACTTGCAGGTGAAAGTCTTGTCGGCAGTGCCGTCGGCGCTAGAAATCGCGGGTTGCTGAAGGACACATTGCGATATATCACCGAACTCGGGCTTGCGACATCAGTGGTGGTTTCTCTTATATTCCTCGCCGCAGGCACACCGGTTGTTGCGTTACTCACGAACGTAGCCGAGGTGCGAGATGCCGCGGATACCTTCATGATCTATGCGGTCATGGCCCCGGTAATATCATTATGGTGTTATCTGCTGGACGGCGTTTTCATCGGCGCAACACGCACTGCCGAGATGCGCAACGCCATGATTGTCTCCCTTGCGGCATTCCTTGCGGCCTGGTATCTGCTCACACCCTACGGCAACCATGGACTATGGCTGTCTTTACACATTTACTTTGTCGCCCGGGCCGTTTCACTCGCGGTATACCTGCCCGCGGTTTACGCACAAACCCGATAACCTTACACTCCCCTCTTCAAAATCTAACCCGGAGTCATCAATGAAAATCTCTACCCTAATGAGTTACGCACAGGGCTTTGCCGGTGCCAGCAAGGAAATTGTCGAAATGGAAAAAGCTGGCCTGGACGTTGTCTGGGTTCCTGAGGCTTATTCATTTGATGGCGTATCCGCCATGGGGTACCTCGCCGCCATGACTGAAAAGGTCACCATCGCGTCCGGTATCCTCAATATCTACTCACGCACACCCACACTGATGGCCATGACTGCCGCGGGCGTTGATTCACTCTCTGAAGGACGACATATGCTGGGGCTGGGCGCATCTGGCCCGCAGGTGATCGAGGGCTTTCACGGTGTACCTTACGATGCGCCAATGACCCGTATCCGCGAGGTAGTCGAGATCTGCAGGCATGTCTGGCGACGCGAAGAAAAGCTCGTTTACAACGGCAAAAAATACCAGGTACCGCTGCCCGAAGGTGAAGGCACGGGGCTTGGTAAGCCACTCAAGATCATCAATCACCCTTATCGAGAAGAAATCCCTATCGCGCTTGCCACACTCGGCGAAAAGAGCGTTGAAATGACCGCCGAAATCGCTGACGCGTGGTTACCGGCCTTTTACATGGCAGAGGGTGCAGAAGCCGTCTGGGGAGATGCCCTGAAACGTGGCAACGCCAAGCGCGACCCCGGTCGCCCGCCGTTGGATATTTATGCAGGTGGCTCGGTTGCCATCGGTGAAGGGCTCGAAGAGTATCGCAACATGGCTCGACCCGGTATCGCCCTTTACGTCGGCGGTATGGGCGCCAAAGAGAAAAACTTCTACAACCAGGTCTTCAGGAAGTACGGATATGAAGACGAGGCCGAGACCATCCAGAACCTGTACCTGGCGGGTCGCAAGTCAGAGGCTGAAGCCGCCATTCCGGATTCTTACCTCGAAGCAACATCACTTGTTGGACCAGAGGGATTTGTCAAGGACCGACTGCAGTCACTGAAAGAACATGGCGTGACTTCACTGAACGTGGGCTTCCTCGGCACAACAACCGAAGAGCGGGTCAAGAACTGCGATGCACTGGCAAACCTGATTGCAAAAATGTAAGCAGGTACCTGGCGGGGAGTATCAGCCTGGCGGCAGCAAAGACCTGAAGTCTTTCAGGTAGTCGCTGGATGTATACTCCCTGAACTCACCGGCATCAAGGAAGGTAGCGTTGCAGGTTGGGCATAGTTCAAAGCGGATCCGAACCGGTTCTTCGATCAGGCGCTGGTCCATCATCGTGTCACACTTAGGACAGTCGACGAAGACCAGCTCGTTGTATTCGGCGCCCATTTCTTCACTGCCGGTATCCACCACTTCCTGACCAAGCAAACCGTCTAGCAGCCCCTGGGTCAGCTGGTCAAAGTAGAGACCATGACAGTTATCACACCGGTCAACCTGGGTCGGACTTTCAATCACCGTGAGCATTTCAGCGTAACATTTTGGACATTCCATCTGATGGGCTTCCACAACCAAATCAACCGCGAAAATAGCGTATATAAGTGACCGAGCCAACTTTCAGACAGACCCTGACGCAGCTTGTAATACCGGTTTACCTGCCCTCGTTCATCATGTCGATGTGCCAGGGAATTGTCCTGCTGATGATCCCGCTTTTTGCCCTGGACCTGGGGGCAGGTGTCGGCATGGCCGCGATTGTTTTTTCCCTGCGGGGGCTTGGCAACGTGGTGGCGGACGTACCAGCCGGCGCAGCCGCATCGAGACTTGGTGACAAGCCGACGATGCTGATCGGCGTGGGCGTTATGTGCCTTGCTGCACTGGCCGCAAGCTTCTCGTCCAATGCGCTTGGCCTCAGCCTTGCTGCGTTCCTGCTCGGTGTCGGCATGGCGACGTGGATGATCGGCCGACTGACATTTATCAGCGATGCCGTGCCTGCACTACACCGCGGCAAGAGCATTGCCACCATGGCAGGCATCCAGCGCTTTGGTAACTTCCTTGGCCCAACCGTCAGCGGCGTGCTGGCGTTCTATTTCGGGTTCGAAGTCGTCTTCCTGATCGTCGCCGCACTGTCCCTTCTGGCCGCCGTGCTGGTAATGCTGTTTGTTGATGGCAGCAAAGTTGAACCTGAAGAGGATGACCCGCACCAGATACCACTCCTCAATATCCTGCCTTCGGTATTGAGTGAACATCGCCACGCGTTTGCCACCGCCGGTGTTGCCATGCTGATGCTGACAATGCTGCGGGCATCAAGGCAACTGCTGATCCCCCTGTGGGGGGAATCCATCTCGCTGAATACAGCAGAGATCGGTTACATCATGGGTGCTGCTGCATTTATCGATATGTGCATGTTTCCGATTGCAGGCTACGTCCTCGACAGGTTCGGCAGAAAGCCCGCAGCCATGTTATGCCTTGCCTTCCTGACGATCGGTCTCCTGATGGTGCCGTTCTCAAACGACGCATTGGTGCTGACGGCTGCCGCGCTGGTGGTTGGTATGGGTAACGGCCTGGGTTCCGGTATCAATATGACGCTCGGCACCGATCTTGCGCCGCCTGCAACCCGTGGGGAGTTTCTTGGCGTATGGCGACTTGCCGGTGACGCGGGTTCGTTTGCCGGTCCCGTGGTCATTGGCTCACTGGCTGGTGCGGTTGCCCTGACCTCTGCGTTTTATTTTGTCACCGTGGCCGGTGTCGTCGGCATGGTCCTCATTGCCTTCTTTGTAAAAGAGACAATGCCAGGGCGAAGCTGAACCTGCTCGTTCACAACGAGCTCTCAATCATGATTTCGATGAGGGCTGCAATCACCCACGTCAGCGGCGGCAGGATGCCAAACAACACCAGTGCACGAATACGGTCTGTAAAGGGCCACTCCCTGACAGCTCGAATCCTGTCCTGGTAGTAAAGCAGGTTGATCTTGGATACCGGTGCCGGTTCATCGTGCAGCAGCGTCTTATTCAGCGCATGCACATTACCCGAAAGCGCGCTTGCGACACTGGAGAGTTCCTGGTGCTTCACAAAATGAACCCGGCGACGAAAGTGGTTAAATGGGATCAGGTAAAGCGTGATGATGATAAGGCCCGGCAGATACCAGGGCATCATCGCCACCATCATTTCCGATGGCCCCAACTCACCCTCGGTAAACACGATAAAGCTCAGCGAGATGATACAGACGCCAAAGATGTACAACCCAACATGACGCACCATGATGTTGGCAATATTGGAGTAAAAGTCCGCGTTAAGCAGATCGATGCGAATCTTCTGCACGACGTTCATCAGGCAGATCAACTGCCGGAACATGATGTCACCGCATAAGATCACTGCTACATACTGGATAAAGTAGAAAAACAGCAACATCCCGGCAAAGGTCATTGAGAAGCTGATGTCGAGGTTGTCATTGAGCCGCAGGTTCACCCACGCGCACACCCCGGCAAGTACAAGTTCTACCATCACGGTGATGCGACCAGGCTCAAGCACGTTGAATACGTCCTTGAGGTCATGATCAAAATCCAGCAGCCGCAGGACGTCCTCGTACCAGCCACGACCGCTCGCAAAGTAGAACAGCAGGAAGAAACTGATGATTGCGCAAAAAGCGATCGAGTTACGGTAAATCGCCGGGTCCGGATAGCGCACGATGATCAGCAGGACAAAAGCAATCAGCGACAGTGTCAGGAAGCAGCCCAGTGCCAACAACCACGGTGACAAACCGCTCTGATCCAGCATTGTCAGGATGCGAAGGTGGGAAAGGCCTGGCGTTGCCTGGCTTACCTCTTCCAATTCGCCCGGATCTGACGCGAGATCGGTAATCGTGTGTCTCCTCTAACCCTTTGCAATTTTCAATTCTATGCTATTCCAGCGCTTTGAGAACTCAATAAACTGACGGCAGGTTCAAAAACGCACCTTTAGAAAACGCACTACAATCTCACGGTCGTGCTGACTGACGCACGCCGCGCCCAGCTGAGTTGGGATGTAGTATATCCAAGGGGGTTTGATTTACATTGCACCGCTATTCGGTACGAAACGACAGAGAGAAGATCCATGCATAACCTCACCGCAAGCCGCGCAACATTCAGTGGGGCTTTTAATATGGCTTTCAATATAGCTTTCAAAAAAGCCGCGCTCGGCGTCATGCTCACCAGTCTCCTGACTGCACAATCCACCTGGGCTGACACCTATATCCAGTGCGAGCGGCTGCTGGATGGACTGTCGACAAAAGCTGTTACTGACCGGACTATACAGGTGAGTGGCAACAAGATCGTCGCTGTACATGAGGGCATGGTTTCAGGCGACAGTGACAACGACCAAACTGTTTCACCTGGTGATGCAACCTGCGCACCGGGACTTATTGACGGGCACGTTCACATCGCCTCAGAGCAGAGCCCGACACGCTACATCGATAACTTCCGCCTTGATCCGGCCGACAAGGCGCTCGCCGCCGTCCCCTATTCGCACGTAACGCTGATGGCCGGGTTCACCACCGTTCGGGATCTCGGCAGCGCCCACAACCTGTCCATCTCACTCCGCGATGCAATCAACAAAGGACATATCATCGGACCGCGTATCTACACAGCAGGCAAGAGTCTCGCCACCACTGGCGGGCATGCTGACCCAACCAATGGTCGCAACACGGCGCTGCGTGGGGACCCAGGCCCGAAGCAGGGTGTGGTCAACAGCATTGATGATGCTCGCAAGGCAGTGCGACAACGCTACAAGGAACGTGCTGACATCATCAAAATCACGGCGACCGGCGGTGTATTGAGTCAAGCCAGTTCGGGTCAGAACCCCCAGTTTAAAGACGACGAACTGCGAGCCATCATCGACACCGCAAAGGATTACGGCTTCACCGTTGCAGCACATGCACATGGATCCGAAGGTATGAAGCGCGCCGTAATTGCCGGCGTGGACTCGATCGAACATGGCACCTACATGACTGATGAAATCATGCGCCTGATGAAGAAAAACGGTACATCGTTTGTGCCGACGATCATCGCGGGCAAATTTGTTGCAGAAAAAGCCAGAGAACCAGGCTTCTTCTCTGAGCTGGTGCGTCCAAAGGCGGCTGCGATTGGTCCACTGATGCAGGACACGTTTGCCCGCGCTTACAAGGCGGGTGTGCCAATCGTGTTTGGAACTGATACCGGCGTCTCGCCACACGGCGACAACTGGAAAGAATTTGTGTACATGGTGGAGGCCGGTATGCCAGCCGGTGAAGCCATCGTTTCAGCCACCAGCAAGGGCGCTGCCCTTCTCGGCGTTGAAGACAAGCTCGGCACCGTTGAAGAAGGCAAACTTGCCGACATTATTGCGATAGCCGGTAACCCACTCGAGGACATCTCCCAGATGGAACACATCGTACTAGTGATGAAAGATGGCGTGATTTATAAACAGATGTAAATGAGTGATACCGAGACACTTCAGCAATTCCTGAAAGACAACGCGCCGGTTGTCCTGTTAACCGGCGCCGGCTGCTCGGTCGGTGCGGGTATCCCCACCTACCGCGACGCCGAGGGGCAATGGCAGCGCAGCACACCTATCCAGCACCAGGACTTCGTCTCGAAGCACGCATCAAGGCAACGCTACTGGCTGAGAAGCTTTGCCGGGTGGCCACCGGTAAAAGCGGCTGCACCGACCAATACCCACAGGGCGATTGCCCAACTTGAATCCGCAGGCGTCGTGTCTCTTGTGGTCACCCTGAATGTTGATCGGCTGCACCAGAAAGCTGGTTCAAGAAAGGTGGTAGATCTTCACGGTCGCCTCGACGAAGTCGTTTGCCTGGATTGTATGCATGTCATGCGGCGAGATGACATTCAGCAGCAACTGTTCACCCTGAACCCCTTCCTTCGAGCTGAAGCAGCGCTAGCCCCGGACGGTGATGCGGATGTCCCAGATGAGATGGTTGATGAGGTCCAGATCCCATCATGTCCGGCCTGCGGCGGCATGTTGAAACCCAATGTTGTGTTCTTTGGTGGCAGTGTCGACAAGGAGGTTGTGCAGAGCGTGTACACGGCTATCGAAGCAGCCGGTGCACTCATCATCGTCGGCAGTTCGCTGAAAGTCTTTTCCGGCTTTCGTTTCCTGCGCCATGCAGCCAACCTCGGCAAGCCGGTGCTTTCAGTAAATCCCGGCAACTGCCGCGGTGACGAACTCATCAGCGTGAAACTGCGAGTTGCTGCCGACGAGGTTCTACCTGCGGCAGCAGAACGCATCGAGCGCGCGGTGGTTTAGTAGCGTATCAGGACAGCACCCTATTTAGGGTGTCATCGAGGGGTGTCAATGTGATACCCAGTTTGCTGGCAGCAGCACCGGCATCAACATCATCATCATGGTCGAGTACGCCCAGCATCGCGCGTGTTACCGGCGGGTTGCCGCTGACCGCTTCAAATATGCCCGCCATTAACTTGCCTAATCCGATGGGCAGGGAAATTACCGTGGGTCCGCTTTTACCCTGCAGGGATGCAGCTCTCGAAATCAGGGCCTTGCGGCTGAGACTGGTGGGACCGGCGAGATCAATCACAACGTCCTCAGTTGGTAAGGCCAGCGCGGCAAGCAGTGCACTCACAACATCATTACTGTCGATGGGTTGTTCAAGTGAAGCAGCCCTGAAACTGAAGCACATACCAGTGCGCGACTTTGCCGCAAGCGACATCGACGCATAGTCTCCTTCGCCCAGCACCATAGGTACGCGAATAATGGCAGCGGGCACATCGCCATTCAGGAGTATCTCTTCAGCACGCTGCCTCGATTGAAAGCAGGCGTTACTACTGCCCGGTCCTGTTCCCAGCACACCGAGACATATGATCTTTTGCACATCCAGTTTTGCGTCAACCAGTGCCTGGCACGGCGCCTCATGCGCCATCGCGAAGGTGTTGGCACGCGATTCCTTGATAATACCGACAAGGTGAATCACCGCGTCGCAGCCAGCGGCCGCAGCAGACAGCCCGGTTGCGTCAGTGTAGTCCACGGTGCGGATATCCACTTCAATCCCGTCGCCGCGAATGGTTGCCGCGGCACGATCAGAACGCACCACGGCGACCACCTCGTGTTCGCCGGTGGCGAGCAGCGCTTTCATCAGTTTGCGGCCAAGATGACCGTTGGCTCCGGTGATCATTATTTTCATGTGTATGGCATTATTGGTCCTGTCGGACGTCGAGTTTACCTGTAGTTAAGTCTCTCATGTTGTTTTCGCTACCAAACCTGCTTTCCATGGCACGGCTGCCGATGGCTGTTGCCATGGCCGCTTGCGTCTACATGAGCGAGTGGTACATCGCTGTGACAATCCTCTGGATCGCCATCGCAACCGATATCGCCGACGGCTACATCGCAAGAAAGAACGATGCCGCAACACCTCTCGGAGGCTTGCTTGATCATGGCAGCGACGCCATCTTTGTTACGCTGACGCTGGCTGCCTGGACGACCCACAACTGGGTGCCCATCGCCCTGCCGGTTCTGATTCCGATGGCATTTGCCCAATACATGCTGGATTCCGATGCGTTGCGGGGCAAACCGCTACGGGCAAGCCAGTTGGGCCGATACAACGGGATTGCCTATTTTGTGCTGGCGGGCTTCCCGGTCATGCAATTAACCCTCGGGTTGACCCCTATCCCCTTCGATTACTTTGTTTACCTCGGCTGGGGACTCGTTATCACCACGTTGATTTCCATGACCGACAGGGCGGTCACCCTGTATCGCGTCCGACGCGGCGCACCATAAGCGGGCAGCAATCCCACCAACAACCGCAAAAGTCCTCTATAATCCACACCATGAACAAAGGGATGAAGCTATTTGCGGGGCTCCTTGGAGTGCTCCTGGCTGTGCTGGTGACAATTGTCATTGTCGCCCGTAACAGTGATGGACCCATGGAAATTATTGCGGGTGGCCCTTTTAAAACAGGCGAGCTGGCAACCAACATTTCAGACTGGCAGTTCATGGATGAATTCATGACGGTCGAAATGCAGACTATGAATCCGCCGAGATCTCGCGTGATGTGGCTGGTTGTGCATGACAACCGGCTGTTTGTGCTCAGCAGCTATATGAAAACGCGACTGGGTCGGGCCTGGAAACGCTGGCCACGCAAACTCGATGAGAACAATGACGCCATTATCCGGGTTGACGGCAAGCTGTACGAACTGGCGCTGGTGCGTATCGACGATGAACCCACATCTACCGGTGTGCTGGCGCGTTTCAGCGAGAAGTACAACACGCCTTACACCTTTGATGATGTCATGGATGGTTCTACCTGGCTGTTTGAACTGACCCCAAGGGCTGGATAGGTCGACACCGGCTTCAGGCCTGGGCTTCAACAACCTCTGATTCAGGCAGTGGATCATGCCGCACGCAGTTACGGCCAGATTCTTTTGCTTCGTAAAGGCGTCGATCGGCACCTTCGATCAACTCTTCGCCTTCCATAGGATTCTCACCGGACCAATGCGCGACCCCCAGGCTGACCGTCACCTTCAGCTCAAGATCGTCATATACAAAGACGTGTGCTTCAACTTCTTCACGAACCCTTTCAGCCATGGCAACGGCGGCTTCGAGCGGAGAACCGCGGAGCAGGAACACAAATTCCTCACCACCGTAACGGGCAAACACATCGTAGCCACGCGCCTCTGACTCGATCAGTTGGGCCAGGTTTTTCAGAATGAAATCACCAGCCGGATGCCCCCAGGTATCGTTCACCTGTTTGAAGTGATCAATATCGAATAACACGACGCACAGTCCCGACAGGTTGCGCCGGTTGTATTCACATTCCTTCTCGAGTGTTTCGGAGAAGTAGCGCTTGTTGTAGATGCGGGTCAGGCCATCTTTAATGGCCATGTTACGCAGCATGAGGTGATACTCGGTGTCCTCCTCATCCTGGTAGGTAAACTTGAACACCACGGAGCCCAGAATCACCTTGTCCCCTTCGCTCACCTGCATCGGCTCATGAACTTGTTCCTTGTTCACAAAACTGCCATTGGTGCTACCGAGGTCGCTTAAGAAAAAGCCATCGACACGTTTGACTATCATGGCGTGGCGTCGGCTGATGGAGGTATCTGATACGACAAGTTCGACGTCGTCGGAGCGACCGATCATGGTGACGTCTTCACCGAGCTCATAAACCTGCCCGATGAAATCACCTTTGATCATTACCAGGCAGGGTCGCTTTTCCTTGTCTTCCTCCTGAGCTAGTTGGGCGGCTGCCTGAGTGTATTCCGTATTATCAGACATGCGCGTAATGCTGGTAACTCATGGCAGAAATATAGCATCAAAGCGCTAAAGGCTTAATACCGTGGATCGCCCAAAGATCACGGCTATTTCCCATAGCGGCGCTCACGCTGCTGGTAAACACGGATAGCCCGCCAGAAATCAATCATCCTGAATGCGGGCCAGTACACCTCGGTGAAATAGAGTTCAGAATAAGCGCTCTGCCAAATCAGGAAACCCGACAGGCGCTCTTCACCAGAGGTCCGGATGATCAGGTCCGGATCGGGAATACCCTCTGTATAAAGGTAGTTACCAAATTTCTCTTCGGTAATGTCATCAGGGGACAATTCGCCACGGCTGACTTCCTGCGCCATCTTCTTGGCGGCATCAACGATCTCCGCGCGGCCGCCGTAACTCACGGCGATATTGAGCTGGAAGTTATCGTACTCCCTGGTCATCTCCTCGGTCTTGCAGATCTCCCGCACCATCTCTTCTGACAGGTTGTCACGCTGGCCAATCACCTTGATCTTGACCCGCTCCTTGTGGATGACCGGATCAACCTGGTACTGCTTCAGCTTGCGCAAAATCAGGTCCATCAGGTAGTCGACTTCTTCGTTGGAACGCTTGTAGTTCTCGGTTGAGAACCCGTATAGCGTCACGATGCGGATATCCAGGCGCCAGCACCAGCGCAGGAAATCCTCAAGCTTCTGGCTACCGGCATTGTGACCTTCATTGGAGGCAAGCCCCTTCACCTGGGCAAACCGGCGATTGCCATCCACGATGAGCCCAATATGATGCGGCCTCGGCCCCGCCTTGATCTGGGACCAGAGCAGCGGTTCGTAGATTTTGTAGAGAAACGAGGGGGCTTTCACAGAATTATTATTGATTGATGCAAAAAACGTGTCTCACATGCGTCAACTGCCTGTGATTGGGGCGCAAGTCTAACGGGTAGCAAAGGTTATATCTAGACACGGTTGGGGGTAGACGACGAAACTCCGGTTTTGCGCGGTAGTGGACTAACTTGTCTAGTGGTTATCTGAAAGACCGTGCCGAGCGTAGACCGTTCTTAAGCGAACCGCGGAGTGAACAAGATCTTTGCTGGCTAGACCGCGGTTTCCGGGCCAGAGACTCTTTATGGACGTCTACTGAGCGTTCGAACCCCGCGAACCTCTTGTGCGTCCCACTTAGGGTGACGCGAGTAACGCTGAGGGCTCTTCTCTCCAGCAACACCGCGGTGTGGTTGAAATATTTCTTAGCTGGACCGCGGTTTTGGGACCAGGGGCTTTTTATGGACGCCTACTGGGCGGTTTTGCCCGAGTACCTCTGATAGGTCCCAGCTGGGTTCTCGCGAGTAACGCTGAGGGCTCTGCTCTCCAGCACCAACGCGGTGTGGTGGGAAGCGCTCTTAGCTGGACCGCGGTTTCTGGGCCAGGGACTCTTTATGGACGTCTACTGGGCGGCTTTACCCGGGTACCGCTGATAGGTACCAGTTTGGTTCTCGCGAGTAACGCCGAGGGCTCTCTTCTCCAGCGACACCGCGGTGTTATAGCAAAGACTCCGGGTTGAGCCCGAGCGCCACGCGCCCTACCACCTCATATATAGGTGCAGCCACCATCAAATGCTGCGTGGTCACATGCACATCGCGGAAACACTGCTGCAGCGGGCTTTCTTCGTAGATGGAACTGCCGCCGCCTGCCTGGTAGAGGCGATCAACCGCGGCGACACATTTATGTGTGGTGTTTGCTGCGGCGAGGCGCAGACCGGCCTTGGATTCAGTGCTGAGGCGCTCGCCGGTGACGGCGACTTTGTAGGCCTCGCGGATCTGGTGGTGCATATAGGCTTCAGCCGACTCGATGTCCGCAATGGACCTGGCCACCTCTGCCTGTACCAACGGGCGATTGACCAGGGTTCGGTTGGATCCTGTGGGTTTCTTTACGCCAGCCAGGTCCTTGAAGGTATCAAGCGCCTTGTGGGCGATGCCGAGGCTGACAGCGGAAACGCCCATCGCGAGCATGCCGAGCATCGGGAACTGGTAGAGCGGCCGCTGGAAATTCGCGCGCGAGCCCATCTCGACGGAGCGGCCTTCCGGTACGAATACCTTGTTGACGTTGTAATGATGGCTGCCGGTGCCACGCAGGCCGCTGACATGCCAGGTGTCTTCGATCTCAACCTGGGATTGCTCAAACATCATAAGGTGAATACTGGGGCCATGTTTGCCCATGACGCGCTCTTCAACGTCAAAAACAAAGGATCCACCACAGATCCAGTCGGCATTCTGGGAACCACTGCCAAACGGCCAGCGACCCGTTACTTCATAGCCGCCTTCCACTTTTACGGCCTTCCCGTAGGGTGCCGTCACACCAACCGTCATGACACCGGGCTTGTCGCCATAGATGTGCTCGGCATGTGCTGCGGGCATGGATGCGGACAGCAGGCCCGTGGTCATGCCAATCATGACATTCCAGCCGGCCGAGGCGTCCCCGTGGGCCACACGTTTAATGACATCGATACCTGTGGCTGGATGTACCTCCAGACCACCATATTCCTCCGGTACCAGGGCGTGATAAATGCCACCTTCGGCAAAAGACTTGCTGATTTCGGCGGGCAGGCGCCTGGCCTGCTCTATTCGCGACGATTCTGCAGGTAACTTTTCGGTCCAGTTCGCAGCAAAATCAATCAGTGCCTGATCCCTAGTACTTTCGGCAGCATACATCGCGCAATTCCTTCTTTTTTAAAGCATTTTCGCTGAAAGAGTCCCAAAAGCGACCGTTCAGCGACGCTAGCATACGTCCTATCGCAATGTCTTGCATCTGTTGCAGTGCACACTATAATGGTCCGACCATTTTGGTCAGACCATTTTGGACTGACCATTGTGGCCCTACCAAAATGGCCCGACCGACTTGGCACGACCAAAGCGGCCATACCAAATTGGTAGGTCCAATTTTGAAAACGCCTCGTATACAGAACATCAAAAAGAGAACGAAGCATGAGTAACACGCCGTCAAAGGTGGATGAAGTCATCGCCGTCCTCAGGACGGAGATCCTTCACGGGCAGTACAGGCCAGGCGAACGCCTGCCGTCTGAGCGCGACCTTGCAGCAAGATTTAACGCAAATCGAGGTGCAATCCGAGAGGCGATCAAAAAGCTTGAACAGCTCGGTATTGCTGATGTCACACCAGGCGGCGTCCGCGTCGTGCCTGTTGAGAACGCTACCCTGGAGGTGCTGGGCCACTTGCTGGACCTTGATGAAGCACCCAGCCCGGACCTGGTTGGCCAGATTTTCGACGTACTCGGCGCCATGATGGCCCTTTCAGCCCGCTCCGCCGTGGAACATGCGGGCAGCGAAGCCACCGCACGGATGACCGAAATCATCTCCCGACTGATCGAACTGGTCCCCCGCTATGAAGAGGAAGATGCCCGCGAAGCTGGCCACATGGCCTGGAGTGAACTCGGCGAGTGTTTCCTTTCAACAAACAATAATCTGGTGCTGCGTCTCGTCTTTAACGGATTGAGAACTCAGTTTCTAGGACGCATGACCGGCCTTGGACTCAAGCCAAAGATAGATATCGAGGCAGATAAACAACACCTGGAGCAGCTTCGCACTGCTATCAGCAGCGGCGATGCCGCTTCCGCAGCGGATGCCATCCTTGCGCACTTCCGCCTGATCAAACACACCATCTTAGCTGCAATGCCAGCAGGACAAACACCTCAAAGGAGCGCCGTTTATGGCTAACGTAATTAAAGGAGCAATTACTGTTGCCGTGCTCCTCTTCGCAGGCATTCTTGCCTACGGTCTGCTCGCAACGGCGCCAACGCCGGAGCGGGTTGATCCCGAAGAGATCGCCACCACCATCCGTGTCCTCGAAGTCGGCAAGGAAGATATCCAGCTGGAAGTTGTCTCACAGGGCAGCGTCGTGCCGCAGACACAGAGCGAACTGATCCCTGAAGTTAACGGCCGCGTGCAGTGGATGTCGCCGAACCTCGTCACCGGCGGATACTTCAAGAAAGATGAAGTCCTGCTGCGACTGGATGACCGTGACCATCGCGCCACCGTTGCGAGAAGCCAGGCTGCACTAACCCGCGCCCGTGCCGAAGAAGAACTGGCGCGTTTTGAACTTGGCCGAATGGAAGAACTGGTCAAGAACAAGCTCACCAGCCAATCCAGCATGGAATCTGTGCTGCGTAACCACCGCATCGCACAGGCAGCACTGCAGGATTCACGAATTGCACTTGAGCAGGCACGTCGTGATCTGATGCGCACCCAGATTCGCGCCCCTTATGATGGGCTGGTACGTAACGAACGTGTCGACCTCGGACAGTTCATCAGTCGTGGACAATCTATTGCGTCTATCTATGCAAGCGATGCCGTTGAGGTGCGACTGCCGGTTGCTGACAGGCAGCTTGCGTTCCTTTCACTGCCATTGGGGTTCCGGGGTGAGCTTTCCGAAACACTACAGCCGGATGTGATTCTCTCCACCGACTATGCCGGCACACATTATGAATGGACCGGCAAACTTGTTCGCACCGAGGCCGAGATCGACTCTAAGAGCCGCATGGTTACTGCAGTCGTGCGCGTCGAAAACGACGACGAAAGTGCACAACCCAACCTGCCGGTTGGCCTCTTTGTGAAAGCACGCATCATGGGCCGACAGGCCAACGAGGTAGTTAAGCTGCCACGCGCTGCCCTTCGCAACCAGTCACAGGTACTCATTGTTGATGCCGACAACCGTCTGCGATTCAGGGACGTGCAGATTATGCGTTTCGAAAACGACGACGTGATTGTGAACGCCGGTATTGAAAATGGCGAAATCATCAACGTTTCACCTATCCAGACCGTCGTTGACGGCATGAAGGTGAATCCACTGCGCGAAAGCGGCCAGGGTTAATTTCACATGTCTGAACACAAGGTAATTTCCTGGTTTGTCGACAACCCGGTTGCGGCAAACCTGATGATGCTGATCTTCCTGGCAGGTGGGGCCATTTCTCTCGGCACCATGCACAAGGAAGAATTTCCGAGCATCGAACCTGGCATCGTGCAGATCAACGTTCCTTACCTTGGTGCTGCACCAGAGGAAGTTGAAGAAGCGGTCTGCATCCGTATTGAAGAAGCCATCGAAGGCACCGACGGCATGGACCGTATGTACTCTACCGCTCGTGAGGGTATGTGCTCGGTCACGGTGGAATTGCTGCAGGATGCATCCATCACCACAGCCCTGAATGATATCAAGGGCAAGGTCGACGCTATCTCAACCTTCCCTGCTGAAACCGAAAAGCCCATCGTTTCGTCCATGCAGTTCCGCGGCCAGACCGTGTCGATTGCTATCTATGGCCGCACTGACGAAGCGACACTCAAGTTACTCGCCGAGGAGATCCGTGACGATATCGCCACGCTCGAGGGTATTTCCCAGGTTGCGGTGAACTACGCCCGCCCCTGGGAGATCTCCATTGAGGTCAGCGAACAGACGTTACGGCAATACAACATCACCATGACCCAGGTTGCCAACGCCATCAGGCGTTCATCCCTGGACCTGCCTGGTGGTTCAATCAAAACCCAGGGTGGTGAAATCTTGCTGCGCTCCAAGGGCCAGGCCTACCGCGGCTACGAGTACGAGGACATCGTCATCCTGACGCAGCCCGATGGCACCAACGTCACCCTGGGCGAAATGGCCCTTGTACGGGATGCATTCGAAGAAGGCTTCCTGCGCGCCAAGTTTGACGGAGAGCGCGCCGTCACGGTCACCGTTTACCGTGTTGGTGAAGAGGACACGATCGAAACCGCACAGAAAGTCCGCGACTATATTGAAAAGAAAACGCCCTACCTGCCCGCCGGGGTTAAGTTTAACGTCTGGATTGATGAATCCATCGAGCTGGAGCGCCGCATCGGTGCACTCACCAAGAATGCCTACGCGGGTCTTGCGCTGGTGCTGCTTGTGCTAACGTTGTTCCTGCGTTTCAAGGTTGCCATCTGGGTAGCCGCCGGTATTCCCATCGCGGTGATGGGCGCTATCTGGGCTTTCCCGGCTGCCGGCCTCAACATCAGTTCATTAACCGTCCTCGCCTTTATCCTGGTGCTGGGTATTGTTGTAGATGATGCCATTGTGGTCGGCGAGCGGATCTTCAGTCATGAATCAACAGATCGTAACCACCGCGAGGCAGCCATCAGCGGCACCGCTGAAGTGATTGTGCCCGTCGTGTTCGGTGTACTGACAACAATCGCAGCGTTCCTGCCGATCCTGCTTATCGACGGTCGCATGGGTGAGTTCTTCTCGATCATCGGCTGGGTAGTGCTGGTCTGTCTCGTCTTCAGCGTACTCGAATGTATGTTCATCCTGCCGGCTCACCTCGCCCACCGAAAAACGGATGGCTACCCATTCCAACACAGCAAACCCGTGCAGTCGTGGATCAAGTTCCAGGGCAAGATCTCCTATTCACTGGAGTGGTTCTCACATGAAGTGTATAAACCGTTCCTGATTAAAACCCTTGAATGGCGCTGGGTAACCTGGGCTGTCGCAACTGCTGTACTTGTTACCTCCATCGCACTGATCGCAAGCGGGCGGGTCGTTTTCCAGTTCTTCCCCCCCGTTGAAGGCAACCGCATTTACGCCACGCTGACCATGCCCGAAGGTATCAACGTCGAGATGACGGAAGATGCTGCACGCCGTATTGAACGTGCTGCCCACGAGACGGCTGCAGAGATCAATGAGGCACTCGGATATGAAGATGGCGAAACCGCGATTAAGCACGTGTTTGCATCCATCGGTGTTAACGCTGCACGGTCCAGTGGGCCGCCTATGATGACCTCCGGCGGCAGCCATCTTGCGGAAGTTGTGGTGGACCTGGTCGACATCAAGGAGAGACCTGGCTGGAACACCAATCGTATTGCCGATCTCTGGCGCCAGAAGAGCGGCAGCATCACAGACGCGGTTGAACTTCAGTTCACGACAACCAACTACTCGGCAGGTGACGCATTGGCGCTGCAATTGAAAGGTCGCGATATTGAAGAACTGCGACGAGCAGCCGCCTTCCTCAGGGAAGAATTTGCACGCTATCCCGGCGTCATGGACCTCACGGATTCATTCCGTGCAGGCAAGCAGGAAGTGAAACTCAATATCCTGCCCGAGGCGAAACCTCTCGGCCTGACCCTGAATGACCTGGCAAGACAGGTAAGGCAGGCGTTCTATGGTGAAGAGGCGCAGCGTATCCAACGTGGTACTGATGACGTGCGCGTTATGGTGCGCTACCCCGAGACTGAGCGACGCTCACTCGGCAACCTTGAAAACATGCGTATCCGCACACCTGAGAATATTGAAGTGCCCTTCTCTTCGGTTGCCAACGTTTCCTACGGTACCGGGTACTCTTCTATCAGGCGTGAAGACCAGCAGCGGATTATCGATGTGATCGGTGACGTCAACAGGACTGTCGTGACACCGGAAGAAGTCTTCGCTGCAGTGCAGACCGCAGTTTGTGAAGAAGGCACCTCTTTCGCCAGCAGGGAGGCGCGTTGCTTCAACTCGAACTTCCCGGGTGTCAGCTTCAAGATTTCAGGGGAACAGGAAGAACGCAACAAAGCGCTCGGTTCCATGGTCGCCACGGTGCCCCTCGCGCTGATGATCATCTTTGCCCTCCTCGCGATTCCGCTCAAGAGCTACATGCAGCCGCTGGTGATCATGAGTGTCATACCTTTCGGTGCCGTCGGCGCAATTGTCGGCCACTACATCATGGGATGGGACCTGATCTTCTTCTCACTGCTTGGCATCATTGCGCTATCAGGTGTTGTGGTTAACGCATCGCTGGTACTGGTGGACTATATCAACCGGCAAAGGCGTGCCGGTGTGGAACTGTTTACCGCCGTCTCGAATGCCGGGGTTGTGCGGTTCAGGCCAATCATCCTGACATCTGTAACCACCTTTGTTGGCCTGATTCCACTGATGACCAACAACGATCCGGCCACATTCATGTTTATCCCGATGGCAATATCGCTGGCATTCGGCGTGCTGTTTGCAACCGCGATCACGCTGTTCCTGGTACCGAGCCTCTACCTGATGCTCGAAGACTGGCTGGCTTTCTGGGGACTGGATAAAGAAGAAGATCCTGCTCTCACACCCCAGAACGAGATGACCCTGTAAAACGGCTTGAGGACGGACCCGGCGAGTTAGCCGTCGCCGGGTGCAACCGGCCCATTCAGGAAGTGGTCAACCACCTCTACAAACCTGTCAGGCTGATCGTAATGCAGCATATGGCCAGCCTGGTTGATCACGACATGGCGGGCATCCTGGAACAGCTTGCGCTTTGATACCAGGTCAGCCTTGTAGAGCGCGTCTTCACCTGCAAGGTGTGGTCGCATACGCGCCCAGTAATCAAGGCCTTCATCACCCGTGATGATTAACACGGGACAGGCAATCTCTCCCCAGGCAATTTCGCTTTCATCATGGCTGAGGGTCATCCAGATCATGGAGGCCCTGTCATCCCAGGACCAGGTCACGCCCTCGCCGCCCGCAGCGCGGACCACGCCTTCCCCAGCAATCAGCCTGGCAAGGTCTTCACTGATACGGGGATTGTTCCGCATGAGGCGTGACTTGGCTTCTTCGGCGTCCTGCATCACACGCTCTTTTTGTGGCGCGGTGATCATGCTGATGGTGTCGCGCCAGCGCGCATCATCGATTGAAGCACCATCGTCATCTTCAAACGCTTGTCGCGGTGGTCCCATGCCGTCCGCCAGTACCAGCCTGGTGACATGATGCGGATACAGCGCGGCAAAACGGCTGCAGATATGGCCACCCAGCGAGTGACCAACCAGCACTGCACTGCTGACGTCAAAAAAATCGAACATGGCTTTCAAATCGGCCAGAAACTCAACCATGGACTAGCTGCCAGGGTTATCACTGTAGCCATGGCCGCGCAGGTCAACGGATATCACTCGGTGATGACGAAATGCCTGTATCAGATGAAACAGGCTTAGCGAATGGTCCTTCATGCCGTGCACCAGCACCATTACGGGTCCGTCCTGCGCGCCAAACTCGATCGCAGAGATCTGCGCACCGGCGCCCGAGAAGTATTGGCGCCGGCCGGTTTCGAGGTACTTGAGATCGATGCTGGTCATAAGCTGGTGCTGTAAAAAAGGCGAAATAATAGCAAAAGGCGCGTCCCTGCATGTATGCTGATTTCAAAAAGAAAGAGGGAAGACAATGAAATTTGGCATATTTTACGAACACCAGCTGCCACGACCCTGGAACGAAAACAGTGAACGCGAGCTGTTGAAAAACTCCCTGGAGCAGATCGAACTGGCAGACAAGCTTGGCTACGACTATGCCTGGGAAGTCGAACATCATTTCCTGGAAGAGTATTCACACTCATCGGCACCAGAGGTTTTCCTCGCCGCCGCAAGCCAGCGAACAAAGAACATCAGGCTGGGTCACGGCATCATCCAGCTCACAACAAACCACCCTGCTCGTGTAGCAGAAAAGGTCTCCACGCTTGACCTGGTTTCCGATGGACGCGTTGAGCTGGGTCTGGGAGAAGGCTCGTCGGTGACAGAGCTGCATCCTTTCAACCTGCGTTTCCGCGACAAGCGAGATGTCTGGGAGGACGCGGTGAAATGCGTGCTGCCGATGTTCTATAACCATGCCTGGGAATACGAGGGCGAATTCTTCTCTTTCCCGAAACGCGCGGTGTTGCCAAAGCCCATGCAGAAACCGCACCCGCCTCTCTGGGTGGCTTGTTCACAACTCGACACGATTCGCTACGCGGCGCATCGCGGTATGGGTGCACTGTCGTTCAAATTTGTTGACCTAGCATCTGCACAGGCCTGGGTTAACGCCTACTACAACACCTTTGTGAACAACCAGGAGAAGCTTGCCGACTACGCAACCAACCCCAACATCGCCGTTGTAGGTGGGTTCATGTGTTGCGAAACAGATGAAGAGGCCTGGCAGAAAGCCGAGGGCTGGACCTTCTTCCAGTTTGCATTGCAGCTTTACAACAAGGAGGGGCCGTTCGATCCCGGCACCGTAAACTTCTGGGACAGGTACCTCGAATGGAAAGAAACCCCGGCAGGACAAAAACGTTCAGGCAGCGAACTTATCGGCTCACCGGACACTATCCGAGAGCGTTTGCTGGAGCTGGAAGCTGCCAACGTTGACCAGGTCATACTGCTCAACCAGGCTGGTAAAAACACGCACGAGGACATCTCATCGAGTCTTGAACTGTTCGCAAAGGAAGTCATGCCGGAGTTTCATGCGAGGGACGCCGAACACCAGGAATGGAAGCAATCGGTACTTGCAGGCGAACTGCAGCTTGAAGATATCGATACCGACCCGTTCAACTTTAAGGCGCGCGGTGCGCCCACCAAAAAATCCAGCAAGGAAGAACGCAACAGCAACATGGTGGCAGGCGCGGTTGGCAGGCCTGAAAGCAGCAGCATAGGTTAAAGCTGACAGCCTTCAGCCCTGAAGAGCCCACGTAAGGAGCAGGCACGCCCCATCCCGGGCGTGCTGACCGCTCAGAGCGCGTAGTCGTTACGCTCTTCGGTCGCCTCGGAGGCGTACTCAACAAACTCCCATTCGACGCCATTCTTATCGAAGAAGTAGGCACGACGGCGGTGCGGATGGCCCTTCATTACCGATGCTGGTGTTACCTCGTAACCCTCCGCGGCCAGGCGTTTGATCATATCGTCCAGTTGCTCAACCACAAATCCAACGTGGTTGATGCCATCATGCTGATAGGTCACATCACTTCGTCCGGAGTGACTCGCATTCTGTTGCAGCGCGACATAGAAGTCGTCGTTGCCGAAGTGAACCCACCTTCCCATTGCGTCGTCACCGTGGATAGCGCCACCACCGCGCACACCACAGTCCGGGAATGCCAGGCCAAGAAACTCTACTGCTGCATCAATGGATTTCACTGTGATATTGGCATGCTCAAGTTTCATCTTTGTCCTCTCATTTGTCTGTCTCGTCTGTCTGTCTCATCTGTCTCATCTGTCTCTCTCAAAAAATTTAACAAAGTAAATGCTTTGTTAATTTAGACCTCTCCCATCAATATGTAAAGTATTTTATTTACTTAATTTATCGTTTTGTGCAAGATGCCCACATGACAGAAAAAGCCCAAACTAACCAGGACAAAATCCTCTACCAAATCAAGCGATTAGGACCACAAACTGTCAAATCACTTGCAGAAGCACTCGGTGTCACCACCATGGGGATTCGCCAGCATATCAGCCAGCTTGAGGAAGAAGGCCTGATACACGCCACCGAACCGCAGGCCCAGAAACGAGGGCGCCCCGTCAAAGCCTGGAAGTTGACCAGCGAAGGTCACGGACGTTTCCCTGATGCGCATGCGCAGGTAACCTACGAGATTATCACCAGCGTTCGCGACCTGCTCGGCGAGGAGGCCCTCGATCAGGTGATCAGGCAGCGCATGCAGGGCACCCTGGACGAATACCGTTCTGAGATAGACGCGCAAAAGTCCTTCCCGCGTAAGGTAGAGAAGCTGGCAGAACTCAGGACCAGTGAAGGTTATATGGCCGAGGTGGAAGTGATTACCGACGACCAGGTGCGACTGATAGAACAGCACTGCCCCATCTGTATTGCCGCAACCAGTTGCCAGGGCTTCTGCACTTATGAACTGGAGATGTTCCAGTCGCTGTTACCCGGTGCGACGGTCACCCGGGAAGATCACCTGCTTGCCGGCGCCAGGCGATGCACCTACCTTATCTCGCAAACCCGCTGAAACTGATTCTTGCGCGCGTCCTTGAGACCAACGTGCTGGTAACGATGCCACAGGGCCGCATCCTCGGGAACGGAATAGTAGGACGGCGCTTCACGATACCCCGGACACAGTTTGACAATAGACTCGACTAACCGGCGGTCCACCGCATCAACGGTATAAGAGGGATTGAGCGCCTCATCCCAGTACGGGTTGATATGATCCGCCCAGGTGAAGTCCCGCTGCTGTACATAGCGACCACTTTGCATGGTCAGAATAGCGGGCTTACCTTCGATCACATCATCACGAAACAGGCTCTGGTAGAAACGGTATCCCTCGTAGTTGGCAACAAGGTCCGCGTTGGAGTAGATACCTGTCGTAAACTGGCCAAACAGCCAGCGTTCTGCAAAAACGCCTCGCTTGATAATTTCTGGCTCAGGCAGGCCCCGCAATTCACGTCGAAAGTACTTGAAGCCCTGGGAGACAAAGTGCCCAAACTTGTCTGAGCCAACCATCACATCGTTTACCCTGAAGCTGCGTCCCACACCAAAGATGAAGGTCACGCGGGTTGCCCATATCGGCATAGACCGATAGATACTCTTGTGGCGAGTCTGCGGATATTTGTCGACGGAGGGGCTCTTCGCTGCCCAGCGTTCGATCTTGTCGGCCCAGTACCAACCACCAATTTCATAGTAGATGGCTCGTGCAACCGCCTTTTCAGTGTCTGGGGGTTTTGAAGCAGAAAGCACTCGCTCAAGGGCGAGATTTACCTGCTCGTCCATCAGGGCGAGAGAGTCATCAACCTCCGCAGTACGGTTAAGGTACTGGTCAGATTCGTAGGCCACCGCCCCAGCAGCAAACAGGCAGGCACTGACAATAATGAGCAGGCGAATAAACAATGTTTGAAAGTGGTGAAGGAGATTCTCCCACTATAGCCGCTCTACAGCCGCTCGACAGCCCTTTGAAAACTAGCGTGGCGCGAGATAAATGTCGCCGGAGCGCGTCGTGATGGTTACACGACTTACCCCTTCACCCATCCTGAACCGCAGCGCTTCATCACTGCCGTATTTGGCGACACGTGGCTCATCATCGGTTAACCGGTTCCTGATGGTGCCGGACCCTGTTTCGATATCGAAATCCGCATCCACCGCACCACCCAGTTTCACGCGGATATCACCACTGACACTGTCAAACTCAAGACCGTCGTCACCCACCAGGTCACCGGCAATTTCAACATCACCGGATATTGAATGTCCTGACAGTACCGTCATGTCACCGGTGATGACTTCTACATCACCTGAAACGGTCTCGATCGTAAGCTCGTTACCAGCGTCTTCTATGACCACGTCACCGCTCACCGAAGAAAAGACAGAGTCACCACTTGTTTCAACGGCTTCGACCTCACCTGAAACCGTCTTGATTCGCAGGCGCCCGGTTGCATCACGGATGTCGATATCACCGCTCACTGTCTGGATGTCAACGCGGCCGTTCCCGCCTCGCAGTTCTACATCACCGCTGACAAGGGCCATCTCAACGCTACCGGTTACCGATCGCGCAGACACATCGGTAGACACACCTGACATGGAAAGCTGTGAACCGGATGGTATGAATATGGTCAGGTCGGATGAATCACCATCAAACCAGCCAGTACCGTCCTTAATCTCGACTTCAATATCAGCCTCGTCGCCATTCACTTCGAAGGTAAATCGCCGCGTGGCCTCATCGAGCCTGCCCGTCACGTGGATTTCATCGTTGTCCCAACCGCGAACATCAACTTCACCTCGCACCACGTTGATCGAAACATAGCCATCTGCGCTGGCAGGTTTTCTCTCATCCACGGTCTCAGCGGCAATCACCTGCCAGGGCAGCAACAGTCCCATCACGATAACCAGCGGGAAAATCTTAAATCTCACGGCTATCCCTCCCCGCCTGGTAGAAGTCCTCATGCAAGAGCTCCAGTTCCTGTTCGTGTACCTTCATCAGCATCTCCAGCAATCGGTGATTGTCAGGGTCGTTTTCAACGGCACGTTCAAGTTCCAGTCGTGCTTGCTCCATGATCTGCAGGTTTCGGTACAGGTCATTCATCGTTTCTTCAGGCAGACCCTGGTTCACCTTTGAAAACTCCTCCACCATCGGGTTGCGGACTGTCCTGTATTCCGAACGCATCTGGTCAACAGATACGAGTGGACTGACTACCGCTTCATTGCTGCGCAGTCCCGTCACATTGATCAGCATTGAACTGATCGCTATCACAAGACTGGCGGCTACCGCATAAGGCATCCAGCGATCCTGCTGCAGGAAGGGTCGCTGCGGGCGCTGGGTAATCCTGCGTTCAATGCCCTGCCAGAGATCACGCTCCGGCTGCATCTGGCTCGGCAACGCCTTGATTTCCCTTGCGAGGTCGAGATCGCTCATTTCGTTTTGGTTGTTGTCAGTAGACATGTTTAACCCTGTGTTCCTGTTCTTTTGATGCAGGTAGGCCTGTAAAGGTTTGAATTCATGACAGCTGTGCCTTGAGTAACTGCCGGGCCCTGTGCAGCTGTGCCTTGCTGCTGCCAACCGCTATGTCCAGCATCCCGGATATTTCTTCGTGGGTGTAACCCTCAAGGCTGTAAAGTACGAATACTGCCCTCGCGCCATCCGGCAGCGTTGCTATTGCCGCCTCAAGTCCCATCTGCGTATCCGTATGCGATTCGTAACCGGGTTCGGGGATGTCATCAATATCGAGGGAGTATCGAAAAGCTTTCTGTTTGCGCAGGTAAGACAACACCGTGTTGGTGGTTATCCTGTACAGCCAACTGCCAAACGCCGCGTCCCCGCGAAAAGAGCCGAGTTTACGCCAGGCCAGTACAAACGCCTCCTGTGACATATCTTCAGCCATATCACGGTCACCGAGTAAGCGAACGCACAGGGCAAATACCCGCCCGACATGTAGACGATAGAGTGCCTCGTAGGCGGCGTAATCGTTGTCCCTTGCACGGGCAACAAGTTCTCGCTCTTCCTCGAGTGAGTTATCTTCGATGACTGCCACGGATTATAGACGCAGCACAGTGGAAAAGGGTTTAACCGCGACCCAGCGTGTAGAACTCGTCGTTTGGACGCATGCTGGTCAGGTTCGCCATACGATTCGACAGCGCAAAAAACGAGGTAATCGCGCCAACATCCCAGATATCATCGTCGCTGAACCCTGCCGCCTTCATTTCCGCAAGATCCGCCTCGGTGATTCGGGCTGAATTGGTTGCCAGTTTTACTGCAAAATCCAGCATGATCGTCTGTCGTTCAGTGATATCGGCCTTCAGGTAGTTGATCGCCACCTGGTCCGCAATCAGCGGGTTTTTCGCACGGATGCGCAATATGGCGCCATGAGCAATGATGCAGTACTGGCAGTCATTCACCGCAGACGTTGCCACAACAATCATTTCCCGTTCTGCCTTGGTCAGGCCGGAATCTTTTTCCATCAGCGCGTCGTGATAGTCAAAGAAGGCTCGAAACTCATCCGGACGCGCTGCCAGGACAAGGAAAACGTTGGGCACAAAACCGGACTTTTCTGCGACACCTTCGATTCGCTCGCGAATATCATCCGGCATATCTTCGAGCCGGGGCACATCAAACCTGCTGATTTCAGACATAGGATCGCTCAACCTTCTATTTGCTGTTCAAACTTGTAACCGTGGTAGCTGGCAATAGCAAGACCAGCAGCCACGGAGGTAAAGGGGTCATGCTCTGTCACGCTGCCGGGGAAGAGACCTTCCAGGAGCTTTCTTACTGCGACAATCTGGCTCGAACCACCTGTCCTGATAACCCGGTCAATGTCAGACTGACGCCGCCCTGCTGCGGTCAGGACCTCATCAATGATCTTCTCGATGTCGGCCAGCATGCCAGCCATCAGCCGATCCAGCTCTTCCCGACTGAACGGTACGGCAAGATCCAGTTCGGGCACGTCAATGACGGTTGCCGTCTCCGAAGATAAGGTTGCCTTGGCATCCTTGATCGCCTGGAAAACGAGGTAACTGTAGTTGTGTGTAATCAGTTCCTGCAGACGCTCAAACTTCTCAGCACCTGCACCGCCCTGCTTTATCCTGTCTGCAATCTTGGATCGATACTGGTTCTGGTTGAGCGTATAAGTCACCGCCCAGTTCAGCAGCAGATCTTCATATTCTTCGAATGGAAAATCGTTCTCGATCAGGACGCCATCTTTTACCCGTGACCAGGGTTCACCCTTACCAAAGTAAGGAAACAGCATTTCCCTGAAAATCAGCTGATCGATATGGTCACCACCTAGCGACATACCGGTCGTCGCGAGCACGTTAAAGGCAGAACCCGAGTATTCGACCACACTGAGATCCAGTGTACCGCCGCCGAAGTCGACGGTCAGGACACAACCCTCGGGTGGCGATGTCTCATCGTGGCGGTAGCTCAGTGTTGCAGCGACCGGTTCCGGGTAAAACGTCAGCTGTTTGATACCGGCGTGGCCACAGGCTTCAGATAGTCTTTCCTTGGCAAGATGGTTGCGGTGGTTTTCATTTCCTTCAAACAAGACGGGATGGCCGAAGTGAATATCGCCAAGCGTCTCGGGAATCTCCTGTTCAATAGATTTACGTATCCGAAGCAGCACGGGGGTAATGAGTGCCACGAGACGAAACGGATGATTGAACACAAGGAGTCTTTTGATACCGCTGTTACCCAGCAGGCGCTTTACGCCCCGGAACAGGCGCCCCGGCATACCCCGGTCAACCCAGGGCTGACCGTAAACATTCTGGGTGCTGGTTTCCGCCTCGGCATGTGGATCCTCGGGGTTGGCATCCCCGGTCAGCATGGCAGTCTTGGCAATGATCTCAGGTGTGAGTTCTACGATACGATCCCTGTTTTCTTCGATGTACTGAACCACAGCCGCTTCACCCGTGGTAGTAACAAGCTCGCGATCCAGGTGAGTTGCCGTCGGCATGATAGGGTCCGACTCCTCGAGTCGTACAAGCCTTACCTGCTGACCGTCGTACCACGCAGCCGCACTGTTCGAGGTACCAAAATCTACGCCTACACCAATCATAATTTATTGATTTATAAAGAATTTCCCGACTTGGCCGGATTTGAGCAAGGAGCAATTAACGCACATTTAAAATGCCTTTCATAGACTGGCCAAACCGGGATTAAGTGATATGATAAATAAGGCTGAAGGGAAACCTGCGCCTCAACTGTCTCGTTAACTCATTCGTGTTAACCACCACTTCCTCCCAACACAGAGCTCGAAAAAGAGCCCAAACAGAAGAGCACACCATAAGTACACAAACAGCAGGATATCCTTAATGAAAATTGGCATTTCCATTACCAGCGCCCACAGGGTTGATGACGTGAGGGAAGGCGCCAGGCGCATGATCAATCGCGCACGCGCCGCAAGGGCTGCCGGTCTCGATTCACTTTTCGTTGGCGATCAGCATGTCACGGCTATCCCCTACTACCAGAACACCCCAATGATGGGACGCCTCCTCGCCGAGTGGAACGACAACGTCAGCGGCGCCCTTTACCTGCTGCCGCTCTGGAATCCAGTGATACTCGCTGAGCAGATTGCAACCCTCGCCAGCATAGCGGAAGGCCGGTTTGTCATGCAGTGCGGGATAGGCGCCGGAGACCGGCAGTTTGCGGGTACCGGTGCCAATATCAAGACGAGACCAAGTGCTTTTGAGGAATCACTCGATATCATGCGAGCCCTCTGGGCGGGCGAAACTGTTTCAAGCAGCGGTCGTTTCAAGATCGACGGCGCACGCATTTCTCCCCAGCCACCTGAACCCATCGAAGTCTGGATCGGCGCGGATGCACCTGTCGCCATAGATCGTGCCGCGAGGATGGGAGATGTATTCCTTGCATCTCCAGGACTTGGTCACGATGCCGCAAAAGACAAGCTCGACGTTTACCTGGCGGCACTGGATCGTCACAAGAAAGCTGTGCCGGAAACCATCGCACTCAGGCGGGATATCTATGTGGCGCAATCGCCCGATGATGCAGATGCCGCGCGTGAGGCCTCAGGTGGTTATCGTGGCATCGACCCGAACGCACTTATGATCGGTACCGCAGCGGAGGTGGCTGCCGAGATGCAGTCTTACGGTGAACTCGGTTACACAGACATTATTATCAGGAACCTGCATCCGGACCCGGACAAGGCTGTGGCGTCTATCGAACGCCTGGCTGATGTGAAAAAGATACTGGCGGGTTAAGGAAAGAAAACCCTGGCAGGAGCCTCAGGGGTTTTCGGGGTCGATCTCGAGCTGATCAAGCAACTGGCCCGTGCTGGCGAGTACACGATAGCGTGCCAGCAGCGCAATATAGTCGCCGGAAATCTTGGCAATTTTTGCCCTGAGCAATTCGTTCTGCACATCCAGCAGATCAAGCAGTGTGCGTTTACCGAGGGTCAGCTGCTCGTTATAAACAACCAGCACCTCTTCAGTCGACTTCACGTGCGCTTCCAGGTATTCCAGCCTGATCAGGATATCCTGTAGCTCATTCCAGATCAGGGTGACATCCTCTTCCACCGCACGCTGGTTGCTGCGCAGCAGTTCCCGCGCTGCAAACTCCCGTGCTTCCGCCTCGTTCAGCCTGGCGCGGTCTGCACCGCCCCGGTAAACGTCATAGGTCATGCGGACGACGGCGGTTTCATCATCGTTGGCGCCAACGGAACCATCGGTGTCGTCGTTACGGGTTGCGCCGAGTTCCAGGTCAAAGCGAGGGTGAAAGCTGCCGCGTGCCTGCTTACGTGCTGATTCGGCTGCGGCAAGGTCAGCTTCAGCGGCCTTTAACGTTGGATTATTTTTCATCGCAAGTTCAACGGCGGCCTCCAGTGTCCCTGGAATGCCATCAGCTGCAGTAGGTACAACAAGGGACTGTGGATACTCACCCACCACCCGATAAAATTCTGCAATACCGTTCTTGGCTTCGCGTTGTGACAACAGCACGTTGGATTTCGCCTGCGCCCGGCGACCCTGCGTCTGCACCACATCCACCTTGGTGCCTACACCACTCTCGAAACGCTCTCTGATCTTTTCAAGCGTATCCTCATGGTAACCGAGGTTTTCTTCTGCGAGCCTGACAACCTCATCACGTCGCAGGGCTTCGAGATAAACCTGGATCGCTCGTAGACCAACATTCTCCTGCGTGCTGACAAGACGTGCCATGGCCGCTTCAACCAGCGCTGTCTGCTGACGCACAAAATTGATGGTAGACGCACCATCGTAAAGCAGTTGGGTTACCCGGACGCTGCGCTCTTTTCGGGTGAGCTGCAGGTCGTCCTCACCAAGCGCTCGCGTCGTTGTGTTGTTTGAATTTTCTTCGCCGCCCGCCAGGACGACATCGACTACCGGAAAGTAGCCGGCGCGCGCCTGTTTGCGTAATTCTTCAGCAGCGGTGACATTGTGTGAGCCTGCCAGCACATCAGGATTGGTGCGCAGGGTCATGCGTACAGCTTCATCGAGGGTCTGCGCTGAGAGCGGGCCAGGGACAAGCAGGATCAACCCGATACTGCTGCATGCAGTCAGGCATTTCCGCATATTTGTCTGCACCCAACTGTACATTGGCGCACCCCCGTATGTGGCCCAGCGGCTATTGTAACCTCAAGATTGACTTAAACAAACGCCACTATGTCATTGAATTGTAATTCCGGCTGACTCGTAGCTACCTACGATCATAAACGCCGACCAGATATAGGGATACCCCCACTCGGGGCTGTCGATCAGCGCCAGCTGTGTTTCTCGCAGCGCTTCCCGCGCAGGCACACCTTCAAGGACACGGTCATAGAAGTCGGTCATGAGTGCCTGAGTACCAGCGTCACTCACTTCCCAGAGCGAACTGATCACCTCCGCGACCCCTGCTTCCTGGAATGACCGGCGCAGGCCGTAAACACCCTCGCCTTCGTGTATTTCACCGAGCCCCGTTTCACAGGCCGAAAGCACAACAAGTTTGGTACCCGAAAGATTCAGGCCGAGCACTTCGAGCGCGGTCAGGACGCCATCGTTGACCGTATCGATATCACCGAGGAACTGCGCGTTACTGTTGATGCCGGCAAACGCAAGTCCGGCCCGCAACAAGGGGTTGTCCCCGGGTGGTGGGACCTGCAATTCCGCGCCGCGCTGCATCTTCAAAAGCCGCTTGCGCAGTGTGTCATCTGCCTCAAGGAAGAAACCGTGAGTCGCCATGTGCAGGATTTCAGGTGCTTCGTTGATGGACGCCAGGACCTGTTCCTGGGCACGCTCACCAAAATAGACATCACTGCTTTCTTCCTTTGCCTCAACCTGGGTCGTGATGATCCTGCCCTCTTCTTCTGCACCTGGCAGTGGCGCAAAATTCAGCCCCCTCAAACCACTACCGGAACCACGAATACCCAGCTTGAGCGCACTGGATCGACGATCCGCTGCGACAGCCAGTTCTTCTGCACTGACCACGTTGTTGGCGTTGTAGTCGGGCCCCGCCAGGATCACGTACTCGCCCTGGGCCAGGTCGTATACATTTGGCAGCAGATCGCGCCCAGATGTGAGGATATGCAGGTCGGTGGTCTGGATGAGATATTCCTCATCTTCATTCATGAGCGCATTGAACGGCAGGATATTCAGCACGCCATCCGGCACCAGGTAGACGTATTCGAGGCCACCCAGTGCTTCTTCAACCGGGGCCCAGGCCGCGTCAAATGCTTCCATGCCGATTTCCATCACCTCATCGTCGTCAGCGAGGTCGTCCTGGATGATCTCCCGGTATTCGAGGACAGCCGTTTCGAGTGCTCCCCTGTCGTCATACACCACCAGGTCATAAGACAGGTCGCCATCCTCATTGAGGATGATGCCCGCCAGCACCTTGTCATCGCCTGCATCGTTGTACATCAGGAAATCAACCAGCGCGGAGTTCTCATCCAGTGAGTCCGTCAGCATGTCTGCATCAACGTTGGCAATGGTTGAGCGGTAACGCGCGCTGGCGCGGCCAAGCTCACCCTGCAGTTCGTTTACCTTGCGTTCTAATTCATACAGGAACTCTGTATGACGACCCTGGGTTTCTGCAGTTGGACCTGACAACGTTAGCGCCGCAAGCTCTTTGCGCGCCTCTTCAAGATCGGCAGAGATGGACGCCAGCTTAGGGTCCGAGGACAACTGTGAAATCTGCTCGATCTCGGATGTCACCTTCAAGAGCAATCCCTTACGCTGCAGGTTCGCTTCAATCGCTTTTTTGCCCGCATGAGGATCATCCACCCGCGTCAGCAGCGCCAGGTATTCATCAAGCTCCGGCCGATGCAGACGGATATATCCCTCTCGTGCGTTTTCACCAGTCACCCACAACATTCGGTCGAGGAACGTGCTGCGACGGGCAAGGCCCACTTCCCGGAGTTCAACTGACGCACCGAGGTCACCCTTGGCCTCAAGTACCCTTGCAAGATTGTTGAGCGCCTCAAAGGTATAGGGATGTTGTTCACCCACGGTCGCTTCAGCCCGGGCAAGCGCATCACGCAACTGGGCTTCGGCTTCTTCCAGTCGCTCAAGGTCCAGCAAAATAGCGCCGAGATCAATCTGCGACCTGATGCTGTCAACGTGATTCTCACCAAGACTGCTGCGGCGAGTTTCAAGCGCCGTTGACACGGTGAGCACTGCCTCATCGAGTTTTCCAAGACGATGCTGCACGCGGCCCAGGTTGTTAAGGCCTTTCAACGTGTCCTGGTGCGCCGTACCGAGAACCTCGTTCCACATTGCAACCACCTCACCGAACATCTCCTCTGCCTGCTCGTACTCTTCCATCAGCATGTAGAGGAACGCGAGGTTGTTCTGCACGGCGAGTGCATTCGGATGCTGCTGACCAAACTCTTCTGAGAAAAACCCGTAACTGGTCAGGTAGAGCGGCTCCGCCTCTCGGAAGTTGCCCTGGCTTTCATGCAGAAGCGCCAGGTTGTTTCGTGCAATCGAGGTCTGTTCGTGTCCAATCCCGAAAGTTTCCTCCATGCCGGCAACTGTCTGCTTCATGATCGGCTCTGCCTCATCGTAAAGCCCCTGCTGCTCAAGGTTGAGACCAAGATTGCTCATCGCAACCAGCGTAGTGGGATGGGTCACACCAACAATACTCACAAGCGTTTCGACTGCTTCGCGCAGTAACGTTTCGGCTTCTGCAAACTTACTCTGGCGCTGCAGGATCGCCGCCAGTTCAATCAGGACGCTGTAATACTGGACGGGTCGATCCTGCCAGTTCTGTTCGCCATAACGGACGATGTCTTCACTGATCACCCGCGCAGCTTCCGTCTCACCCTGGCTCGCGAGGATTCGTGACAGATAGGACTTACCGGTGTAACTGAGTTCGGTTTCACCGATCTGCTGTGCCAGGCCAATCAAGCCGGACAGCAGATCTTTGGCGGCCTGGTATTCACCCCGGATGCGATAGATTTCGGTGACCTGTATCAGTGCATCAAGGGCCTGCGAATCGACCCTCGTCGTTGACTTATCGAGGTTGGCAACGACGTTCTTGAGGATTCTCTCGGCCTCATCAGGGCTGCCGGTCTCCCGCTCAAGTCGTGCACTGTAAACCATGCAGCTGATGGTTTCAGGGTGATAGTCGGTGTAGGCAGCTGCGTACATGTCACATACCGCGGCGAGTATTGCCCTCGCTGAATCGTAATCACCTGCAGCCTCGTAGGTCGCCACCTCATTGGTGCGGGCTTCCATGGTCAGCATGTGGCTCGGCCAAAGCTGGCCTCGTAGTTGGCGACAATCACCTCTCGCATCGCCGCGGATTCCTCAAACGCACTGGCTGCACTGAAGAGCTCTGCCATCAACTCGGCAATATGCTGGGTACGAGGATGCGCTTCACCGAGCAATGCCGCCGACATCGCATATGCCTCGTTATAAAAAGCATCTGCCTCACCGGCCATACCCATCTGGCGATAGGCAAAACCCATATCACGCAGGGCCGCAATACTGAGCCAGTGTTCCTGGCCGAACGCATCCTGGGCAAGCATCATCACGCCTTCAAGCGCGGCGACTGCCGTTTCGAAATCCCCCTGGTCGAGCAGCATCTGCGCTTCGGCTGCGAGCTCCTGGTAAGCCTCGTATTCCGGCATCTGTCGCTTGTTATCTGCGAGATCGATGAGGTCAGGTCTTCTATCTCGACAGGCAAAGCGGCATACACCTCTGACAGGCGGGTCAGTGCCGCCTGTGCCCGGCTGCGATCGTCCGCTTCGAGTGCCCGCAGCACATCAGAAGCAAGCAGTTCACCGCCAAGATCCGGCACGCCTGCCGCTTCTGAAAGCAGTACCGCCATGTCGAGCGCCTCAGCATCGTCAGGGTTATCGGTAACGATATCCAGGTAAAGCTGCAGTGCGAGTTCAGCATCGCCATTGATAATGGCTTCTTCTGCTTGCTGCCTGGCATCCATCGCGTTTACAGAAATGCTCAATGAAAGCATCAACGTCGCGAAGAAATGTAAGCCAAGGTGCCGTATGTTCTGCATGTTCTGGGGCCCCGTCAGATATCAGATAAAGTGCAATGCAGTATACCTACTCCATTCAACTGGCTTTATCAACAGTTGCCCGATTGCCGGAGCGTGCTAGAGTCACGCCGTGACACGGGTAGCCCCATACCGGGGTTGTGCCGGTATTCGGGTCAGGACACAGCTCCAACCGCTAACTGAGTTAAAGCAGCAACAACTTGTCAGAAGAATCAGAACCCTCACTGCATCAATGCAGCTATTTTGCACACGTGATCGATAAGATGTTCATGCGGCTTGCCGGTTGGCGCACGACGGGAGAAGTACCACGCGCGCACAGCGTTGTAATTATCGCGGCGCCGCATACAAGCAACTGGGATTTCATTTACCTGGTGGCCGCCGCCTACTGTTTTCGAATCAGGATTAACTGGCTCGGCAAAAACTCACTGTTCTTCCCCGTATTTGGCGCCTTCATGCGATTTATGGGCGGCATCCCTGTCGATCGATCCCAGGCAAACAACATGGTGACCGACCTGGCGACGCGTATCCGAGAATCCGACGGCATTAACCTGGTTGTACCACCCAGCGGGACACGCGCCAGAACCGAGTACTGGAAATCCGGCTTCTACCGTATCGCCGAGGCAGCCGATATCCCGATGATCTGCAGCTACCTGGACTACGCAAAGAAAGAGGCCGGACTCGGCCCCACCTTTAAGCCCAGTAATCTTGGCGAGGATATGGATCGCATCCGGGCCTTCTACGAGCCGATCGCTGCGAAGTTTCCCGAGAACAAAAGTCGTATTCGCCTGCGCGAGGAAGACTCACTTCAATAAGCCAAAATACTGTATATAATTACAGTATATTCAGTGTTTACAGTTCTGGCATTTTCACGTGGTAAGCGATCTCAATCGTTGCGAGTTTATTGGCCGGTTGGGAAGCGATCCTGTCTCCCGACTTGGCCAGAGTGGTGTCACCATCACGTCGTTCTCGATCGCAGTTAACAAAACCTGGAAGCATCCCGAAACGAAGGAACAGGTGAAGTCGACGCAGTGGATCAGGGTGGTGACGTTCCGACGGCTTGCTGAGATCTGCGCCGAGTACCTCGGAAAGGGCTCACGGGTGTTTATCGCCGGGGAATTCCAGACCAGGCAGTGGCAGGACAACAACAACACCCGCACGATCACCGAGGTGATCGCAAGGGAAATGCAGATGCTGGACAGTAAGCCGATTGCTTCGCCGGTTAGTGGCAGTCAGCACCAGACTAGTCACCACGAGGCTAGTCACCACGAGACTTGGGGCCAGACCCACCCGGACTATCGCCCCGCCGGTGGCCCGGCGGATGACGATATTCCTTTTTAGACAGCCGAGGCGCGTTTACTGATCAAAAAGGATCACTGAGCGAGCGACGTTACCACTTTTCATGTCTGCAAAAGCCTCGTTGACATCAGCGAGACCAATCCGCTTCGACACCATTTCATCCAGGTGCAGCTTGCCGGCGAGGTAGTAGTCAACAAAACGCGGCATATCAACCCGGAAGCGGTTAGATCCCATCATGGAGCCCTGGATTTTCTTTTCCTGCAGGAACGCGGAACCGGTCAGCTCAATTTTCACGCCAACGGGAATCATGCCAATAATCGTGGCGGTACCACCTGGCCTGATCATGCTGAATGCCTGCTCGGCTGTCTGCTTCAAGCCAATGGCTTCAAAAGAGTAGTGAACGCCGCCACCTGTTAACTCCCTGACCTGTTCAACAACGTCGCCGTTGTTGCCATTCACCACGTCAGTGGCACCAAACGTCTTTGCCATGTCCAGCTTGCTGTCGACCATGTCAACTGCGATCACCCTGCCGGCACCTGCAAGCGCCGCACCGTTGATGCAGGAAAGTCCCACCCCGCCGCAACCGATCACAGCGACGGTGCTGCCGGGTTCAACACGTGCGGTGTGGAACACAGAGCCAACGCCGGTGGTGACGCCGCAACCGATGAGTGCGGCACGATCGAGTGGCATGTCTTCCCGGATTTTCACAATTGCGTGTTCATGAACCAGCATCTGCTCAGCAAAAGATGAGAGATCTGCAAACTGCTGCACCTTTTCTTCATTCATGGAAAGGCGTGGTTCTTCATCGCTGCCTCGACGCGTTTCTGAACTTGAACAAAGTGACATATGTCCTGTCAGGCACTCTTCACAGTGCCCGCAGAAAACCGAAAGACAGGTAATCACATGATCACCTGGCTTTACGTAGGTGACATCTGAACCCACCTGTTCAACAACACCCGCGGACTCATGGCCCAGCACCATCGGCGTTGCCGCAGGATACAGACCCTCAACAAAATGCAGGTCACTGTGACATACCCCTGCGGCGGCTGTACGAATCAGCACCTCACGCGGTCCGGGTTTTGAGATGCTCACCTCTTCTATCTCGAGCGGTTTACCCACTTCCCTGAAAACTGCTGCTTTCATTTATTTCCCCTTTCTTTATTTTGTGATTATTGAATTGTTTGAACGGTCTCGCTGAGTGTTGGCGGTTCCATGCACTGACCCGCCTGGTGATGGAACAGGTGGATATTGCCTCGCTCCATGACAAAATTGTTAGTAGCGATCAACCAGCCACCAGGTAACTCCTCGTAACAGAGCACTGAAAAGATATTCCCCTGTGCGAGGACTCGGGGTTCGTGGCAGACGATGTCACCGCCTTCTGGTTGGTTTCGAAATATGTTTGCCCAGCTTTCCAGGATCTCGTCACGACCGACAATCGGCTGCCATCCCGGGTGTATGCAGACACACGGTGTGTCGCTCGCCCACAGTCGTGCCATCTCGTCGATATCGCGAGCATTAAATGCAAGGTAGAACGCATCGTTTGCGAACTGTACAACGGCCGGATCAATCTTGTTCATACGTTGATTTCACCTGAACCCTCTGCTTCAATCAAGGACCAACCTCACCTTCGGCGCCTGGCGACACCATGACGGATAATCCGCGGACGCTCATCACCGGCTTTGAGCCATTTGATGACCGGCCCCTGAATGCCTCCTGGGTTGCGGCGGAGTCGCTGCAGTCCGAACCTCACGTCAGTGTGATGCAGTTGCCGGTTGCCTGGGGCGCGCCGCTCACGTACCTATCTCCTGCATGTAAAGACCTGACCCCACAGATGGTGTTAAGCCTCGGCGAAGGCCGTGAAGGCTGGTTCGACATTGAAACCCGAGCGCTCAACCGGCGTGATAAGCGGGCAGACAACCTCGGCGTGATTGAAACAGCGCCGATCGATGTGTCCGGACCGGATGTCCGTTATTCCTCGGCCCCGGCCAGCACCGTGCAGCGGTTAATGTGGCAACAAGGCTGGCCGATGCGCGTGTCTTCCGATGCTGGTCAGTATCTTTGCGAGGAGACGTTGTATAACCTCGAGAGCCTCAAAGCGCTTCACACCTCCATCAAGATCGCCAGCTTCATCCACGTACCTCCGTTTGGCACACCAGTCTGGTTCAAAGGCCGCCAGCAGCCCTGTGATTGCAACTTGCTGTCAGTTTTTGTAAAGGAACTTTATCTGGCATTTCAAGGCTGCGTTTAAGATAATTACCGGCTGTTTACCGCTGTAATCTTCACGGAGATCCGCATGGATTGCCCCAAATGTAATGCCGTCATGGAAGAACATACGCTCAATACATTGCAAGGCGGTGTCACTATTGATCGATGCACAAAGTGCATGGGTATCTGGTTTGACATCGGCGAAGCAGAGCAGCTGAAGGACAAGTGGATGTCCGACTACATTGATGCGGGCGATCCGAAAGTCGGTAAAGAGCAGAACAAGATCCGTGACATCGCTTGCCCGCGTTGCGGCAAGAAAATGGAACTGCTCAACGACCCGGTGCAGACCCATATCCAGTATGAAGCCTGCGCTGAGCACGGTATGTACTTTGATGCTGGTGAGTTCACCGACTACAAGTATGAAACCCTCATGGACATTTTCAGGGACTTCATCTCGGCGGTTAAAAAGTAGCAGTGATGGCTAGTGTGATCCGCCATCTACCGCGATTACCGCACCTGTTGTAAAACTTGCGCCCTTGCTCGCCAGGTAAAGCGCCGCCCCAACAATTTCTTCCGGTTCACCACCCCGTTGCATGGGGATGTTGTTCTCCGCACGCTCATTGAACGCGTCCATGTCCCAGGCTTTGCTGATATCCGTCAGGAAAGGGCCAGCCATGATGCAGTTAACCCGCACCTTGGGTCCGTATGCATCAGCAAAAGATCTCGTGATGGCATTCAGTCCCGCCTTGGCTGCGCCGTAGGGTTCTGCGTGGGCACTCTTGGTGACGGAGGCGGTACTCGAGATATTGATAATGCAACCACCCTCTCCCTCGGTCATGCGTTTAGCGCAAAGCGCACTCAGCCTGAATGGACCTTTGAGGTTAATGCCGATCACCTTGTCGAAGAGTTCTTCTGAGACTTCATCAAGGGAAGGATAAAGCGGTGATAACCCGGCATTGTTGATCAGCACGTCAACTTTGCCGAACCGCTCGTAAACAGCATCCGCCATCTCCTTGAGGCCATCCCAGTCAGCAACATGGGCCGAGTAAGGGAATGCTTCAACACCATAGGCCTCAACCTCTTTTGCTGTCGCTTCACAGACATCCAGCTTGCGGCTGACGACGGCGACATTTGCGCCGTGACGCGCAAACCCCAGTGCCATGGAGCGGCCTAGTCCGCGGCTGCCGCCGGTAATCAGCACCACCTTGCCGGACATATCGAGATCATCTTGCATAGCAACGTTTCCTTATCATTTTTACTTGTAGTTTTTGTTCATTCACCAGGCGATCATCGCCGGAAAAAATCGGTCAAGCAGTTCGCGGTAGTATGGGGTGAGCGCAGCGACATCCGGGGGCTTGTCTGCCTTCGAATAAAGATCGTACTGGTTGAACGCCTGGACACTGCTGAGGTGTTCAGCGTCCTTTGCATCCATGAGAAAGCGGTAAGCGCCGCCCTGGTGCCACGCATAAAAGCTGTGAAACCGTATCATGTAAAGCGCCGCTTCCGGCAGGTACGGACGCGCGACCTGGTACATGTATTCATCATGGCCAAAACTCATCACCACTTCGTTGAGACCGCAGCCCGGCTCGTATACACCTGTTTCACTTTCGTATCGGCCGTGGTCCGGGTTCTGGGAAAAGAACTCAGGGTAAACAATCTCCTCCGAGAACGGGCAACCAACCGGAAAGGTATCACCGGTCACCGCCCATTGCGGTTCGCCATACGAGACCAATACCTTTCCAAGATCATGGATGAGACAGGCAGCGATAAACCAGTCCGGCCGGCCATCCTGTCTTGCTGCCTCGGCGGTCTGCAGGAGGTGTTCAAGCTGACTGAGTTCGGTATCAGGGTCGCTCTCGTCGACAAGTTCATCGAGCGCCAGGCAGGTTTCCCACACACCGCGCCTGCCTCGATTCAATTGTGCGTAGGCATTCGCTTTCGAACGCGCAAACTCAAAGGTCTGCTTTTCATGATTGAGCCTGTAAAACCGGGCAACGTCGGTATCCTGCTCGTACTGCCTAAATTCTGTTGCCACCCTGCGGCGTCCTGTAGAATTGCTCCAACCGGCCAGAACCATATCATTAATGGATGAACTAATCTCAAAGCGCCTTCGTTCCAGGGTCAGCACACTCGGGACACTGCTTGGCGAAACCATGACCCGACAACATGGAGAGGCATTCCTCGACAAGGTTGAGGAGATACGACATCTCGCGAAATCGTCAGCGGACAGCCATGACAAACTTCGTGAAGTTTTGACGGCACTGGATGATGACAACCTGATTTACATCGCGCGCGCTTTTAACCAGTTCCTGAACTTATCGAACATCGCCGAGCAGGCGGAGTCCACAGAAACCGATATCAAAGCGGCGTCTCATCTGCGCGACCTGTTCAGACGCCTGACGGAAAAGGGTATATCCGCAGATGAAATCAGGTCCAATCTCTCGCAGATGTGCTGCGATCTTGTGCTGACAGCGCACCCGACAGAGATCACCAGGCGTACGTTGATCCAGAAGTACAACCGGATTGCTACCGCCCTCGCTGAAGTCAATGAAGATCGAGACCTGCCGCGCGAGGTGCGAACAGAGCTGGAACGCCTGATCGCGGAAGTCTGGTTCACCGATGAGATCCGTACCGAGCGCCCCACACCACAGGACGAAGCAAAATGGGGTTACGCCAATATTGAGCACTCGCTCTGGCATGCAATCCCCGCCATGTGGTCCCACGTGGATGAGGCTTTCCATGAGTTCACCGGCGAACACCTGGATCACAACGTCGCACCCATAAAGATATCGTCATGGATGGGCGGAGACAGGGATGGCAATCCGAACGTCACCGCAGAGGTCACCAAGGAAGTGCTGCGCCTGGCCCGCTGGATGGCGGCAGATCTTTACCTGCGCGACGTTGAAGAACTGTTGTCACAGTTATCCATGTCAGACTGCAGCGATGCCCTGATTGAACTCATGGGGGAAGTGTCTGACGAGCCGTATCGCCTGGTACTGCGCGACCTGCGCTACCGGCTCACAGTGACCCGCGCCTGGGCTGAAACCAGTGATGATCCAACACGCGACGTACTCCTGCACAACGATGAACTGATCACACCGCTTAAGGCATGTTATGACTCACTGCAGGCGTCCGGGATGGGCATCATTGCAGACGGCCTGCTGCGTGAGACACTGCTGCGCGCCTACACATTTGGCGTCACGCTGGTGGAACTTGATATCCGCCAGAACTCGGATAAACACGTCGCATTACTCGACAGCATCACCCGCTACCTCGATCTCGGCAGTTACGCGGAGTGGAGTGAGAAAGCCCGTTCAGACTTCCTGCTCAAGGAACTGGAATCCAAGCGCCCTCTCATACCGGACAGCTGGAACCCGGGCGGCGACGCCGGTGAAACCCTGAATACCTTCAGGCTAATCGCTGAAAATAATGGTGCAGGCATATCGAGCTATATCATTTCAATGGCACGCAGGCCGTCGGACGTGCTCGCCGTTGTCCTCATGCTGATCAAGTCAGGCATGAAGAAAAAATTACCGGTTGTGCCCTTGTTCGAAACCTTGGATGACCTGGAAAACGCGGCGTGGACACTGGAACGGCTATTACGCACCCGCTGGTACCTGGAACACATCGACGGCACCCAGCAGGTCATGATCGGTTATTCAGATTCTGCCAAGGATGCGGGCCAGATGGCTGCAGCCTGGGCCCAATACCGCGCGCAGGAGGAACTGGTTCTAGTTTCTGACAAGTATGATATTGACCTGACGTTATTCCACGGCCGTGGTGGTGCGCCGGGTCGAGGCGGCGCACCGGCCCGCCAGGCGATCCTTTCACAACCACCCGGTAGCGTAAAACACAGCATGCGAGTCACTGAACAGGGTGAGATGATCCGCTTCAAATACGGCTCACCACCGCTTGCACTGATCAATCTCGACCTGGTGCTTTCTGCGGCAGTTGAGGCCAGCATGCTGCCACCACCTGAACCACGGGAAAACTGGCGCAGGCTGACACAGCGACTGGCTGACGATGCGCGAGATGCCTACCGGGGTATCGTCCAGCAGAACGCCAGGTTTGTAGACTATTTTGTTGAGGGGACACCAGAGCGTGAGCTCGCGTTGCTCGCGCTTGGATCACGGCCGGCAAGACGTTCCGCTGATGACAATGATCGATCTATCGAAGAGCTTCGCGCCATACCCTGGGTGTTTGCGTGGACACAGAAACGCCTGATGTTGCCTGCCTGGCTTGGCACCGATGCCGCCCTCGACCAGGACCTGAACGCCAAGGACTGGCATGTCATCAAGGAGATGATCACCGAATGGCCCTTCTTCCAGACTCAGATCAATATGCTGGAGATGGTGCTCAGCAAAGCAGACCCATACATCTCTGCACAATATGACGAAATGCTGGTGAACCCGGAGCTGAAAGCGATGGGGGATGATTTCAGAGCACGACTTGAGCGACTGATAGCCAGCGTCAACCGTATCAAGGAGCAGGACAAACTGCTGGAAGGTAACCCGGAGATTGAGCGCACCCTCGAACTTCGCCATCCCTACACCGATCCGCTACATGTACTACAGATCGAGCTGATCAAGCGCTGCCGGGAGAAAACCACTGATGATCTCGACCAGGCCCACAAGGCCCTCCTGATCACCATCGCCGGCATTGCAGCCAGCATGAGAAACACCGGCTGACCCAGGCAGACATGTCCCGGATTGTCATTATCGGCGCCTCCCGCGGCCCCGGCTACCTGTTATACAACGCCCTCAAGGACGCTGGCAGACAGGTACTGGGTATGGCAAGGCTTCCAGGTGAAGCCGGGATGCTCGCGGTGGACGCAGCAGACCCTGCCGCCGTTATCAGCCATATCGAGAACGACGACCAGGTCATATTCTGCACGCGACCTGAACTGCTGAGTGGGTTGCTGAAGGCGGGCCTCAAGTGCAGGCAACTCATTGCGATAGGCTCGACACGAATATTCACGCGCTTCCCGGACGCGAAGTACCAGGCACTGCGTGAGATGGAAACTGACCTGGGCCAGAGCGACTTGCCTGTCACCATCATTCACCCGACGATGATTTACGGTGCGCCGGGTCTTAACAATGTTGAGCGCATCGAAACGGTCAGCAGGTACAGCCCATGGATCCCACTCCCCGCCGGTGGCAGGTCAAAAATCCAACCGGTACATGCCGCAGATGTTGTGAGTGCCATCATCGCCTGCCTGGATGAAGCACACGACGGAGAAACCTACGTCATAGCCGGCGAGGCCCCGCTTGAATATCGTGAATTTGTTGAACTGACGGCAGCCGCTTCAGGGAATCCCAGCAGGGTGATTTCAATGCCGCTCGGACTGGTTCAGGCGTTGGCGTTTTTCACACGCTACGTACCTTTTGTGCCCTCTATCACAAGCGAAGAAGTCCAGCGCCTCATGGAGGACAAGGCTTTCAGCAACGATAAAGTGATCAGCGAACTGGGTGTTACGCCTCGATCATTTGAAGTCGGTCTCAACAGCCGCTGACACCCTCGCCGCCTTCTCTCGCGCCTCTTCAATAGTGTCAGCTAGGGCTAGTCCGACACCCATGCGCCGCCGCCCGACTACCTCAGGCTTACCAAACAGTCGCAGCTGCGTGTCCGGTTCAGCCAATGCCTTATCCAGGCCGCCGAATACAACCTGGCTTGACTCCCCTTCTACGAGCACCACGTTAGAGGCGGCAGGGCCCAGTTGCCGGATACTCGGAATGGGTAGTCCGAGAATCGCCCGCACGTGTAACGCGAACTCTGAAAGATCCTGGGAAATCAGTGTGACCATCCCCGTATCGTGAGGTCTCGGAGATACTTCGCTGAAGATCACCTCATCACCTGCAATAAACAGTTCAACGCCAAAAAGACCGTATCCACCCAGCGCGTCCGTCACCGTCCTGGCCATTTCCTGGGATGCGGTGAGCGCCTTATCGCTCATCGGTTGGGGCTGCCAGGATTCACGGTAGTCACCATCTTCCTGTCGATGTCCAATCGGCTCACAGAACGAGGTGCCGCCCGCATGTCGGATCGTGAGCAGCGTAATTTCAAAATCAAAATCGACAAACCCTTCGACGATGACCCGCCCCGCCCCGGCACGTCCGCCTTCCTGCGCGTAGGCCCAGGCGTTATCGACATCTCCCTTTTCGGCAACGAGGGACTGCCCCTTGCCTGAAGAGGACATGATGGGTTTCACCACGCATGGGATACCGATCTCTTCGACTGCCTCCCGGTATTCTGTTTCGGTATCGGCAAACCGGTAGGTAGAGGTTCGAATGCCAAGCTCCTCCGCGACGAGTCGCCGGATACCTTCGCGATTCATCGTCAGTTTGGCGGCATTTGCGGTGGGGATCACCCTGTACCCTTCTGCTTCAAGCTCTGCCAGAACCTGCGTATTAAGTGCTTCGATCTCCGGAATGATGAGATCCGGGTTCTCGCTCTTGATAACACTGCGGAGCGCTTCACCGTCAAGCATGGAGATAACATGACTTCGATGTGCCACCTGCATGGCAGGGGCATCGGCGTACCGGTCAACAGCAATCACCTCCATCCCAAGTCGCTGCAGCTCAATCACAACCTCTTTGCCCAGTTCGCCGCTGCCACACAGCAACGCCTTGGTGCCTACATCACTGAGTGGGGTACCTATTTTCGACATATGTCTCTCCAGTTGTTCAGTCGCCCGACACGGACTTCACGCGACCAAAGATTTTGTCCAACCTGCTTTTGACGGATTCCGGCAACGGCGGTGACGCAATCGCCATCGCGTTTTCAGAAAGGTGCATCTTGCTGCCGGTGCCGGTCAACACAACGTCGACACCGGGCTCGTGTCGGCAATAACGGTATGCCACTTCGGTGACCGAACCGACGCCACTTTCCTCAGCAAGGAAACCAAGCGGGTTGGCTTCATCCACATCCGCAGCGTCGATTTCACCAGACTTCACCAGGCTGGCTACAGTTTCCTTCAGCTTTTCGGGATTACTCAATGCGTTGCGGACCGCATGCATGATCTGCGTCGCGACCTGCTGTTGCCTTGACAGCTCGAACGTTTCATCGCGTGCAGACGCGTTCAGGAAGTTGAAACCCACCATGATCACGTCAAAGAGGTCATCCTTTAACGCCTGGATCAACATGTCGTGGCGCGGTTCCGCCTGGAAACTTTCGGTGATGCCGAGATGGCGAATCTTGCCGAGCTGTTGCTGACGCTGCAGCGCCGGTACGAACTCGTTTACACAATGCGGGTAGTGCTTAAGTGTCACGCCGTGCAGACTAAACACATCGATGTAGTCGGTGCTGAGTCGGGTGAGCGTCTTTTCCAGTGACTCAACAAGTTCAGTCGCCGCCATGAAATCGTCATTGCGTCGAAACATGGTTTTGCTGCTGATCACTACCTCATCGCGGCGACCGGCAATTGCCCGGCCAACAACTTCTTCCGTACCGTACACCCGTGCGGTATCAAAAAAGTTGATGCCAAGATCCATGGCATGCCGGACCACACCCTCAGCGGCCTGCTCATCGTTACCACGGCGCATACCGAGACGGCTGTAGCCACCGCAGCCGAGTCCGGCGGGGCTGACCTCCAATCCTGTGCGACCAAATACTACTTTTTCCACAAGGCGAGTATACGTGAGTTACAGCGCGCTGGTGACACAACGCTGGCACGAGCAGTATGCTTTAGTAGCTTGAACGAACTTTCGATTTTTTGGCGGGGTATGCAATGACAACGGTCTACGATGTAGTGCAAGAGATCTGTTTAGGATTACCCGAAACAGAAGAAATCACTTCTCACGGATTCCCGAACTTCAGGATTATCGGTGGCAAAATTTTCGCGACGTATTCCGTCAATCATCACGGCGATGGCAAGGTTGCCCTGCTCCTCAATTTTTCACGGGACATGCAGAAGATGTTGATTGAAAGCGCGCCGAAGCACTTTTATGTGCCGCCCTATTCCGGCCCGAAAGGCTGGGTTGGCGTACACCTGAACACCGGTCTTTCGTGGGACCGCGTGGCAAGCCTGACCTGTGATGCCTACAGGAAAGTTGCGCCCAACAAATTGGCTGATATCGCCGAACCGGTAAAGGTCAAACCGCCGACGCAGAAGATGCGCCCAGAGGATATCGACCCTTACAAATCCAAGACGAACCAGAAGCTGCTTGGCATGCTTAAAGACATCTGCCTTGAGTTACCGGAGGTTACCGAAGCTTCACAATTCGGCAGCCCATGCTTCAAGGCCGGTAAGAAAACATTCTGCAACCTGCACATCTGGGAAGGCAAAACGGAGCTACAGGCGTGGGTTGGCAACGATCGGCAGATTGCGCTCACGTCTTTTGACGAACGTTACCGTGTACCTGCCTATATCGGGCACAACGGCTGGATCAGCTTTGACCTGAGCGGCAAGCCCAGCCTCAAGGAAATAAAAGCGTTGGTGATCGAGAGCTATCGGCATTTTGCGTTGAAGCGGATGCTTAAAGCGCTGGATGGTTGACCCTCAGGCTTTTGCGAGACTTGCCCGCGCTGCCGCGATCAGTGACCGGGCGTAGATTTTGTGAAAGATCATCAGCGCGGAAAAGAGAGGCGACGATCCCGGGTTAATCACCGCAGACCCAAACAGCAGCGTTGTATAGCCAGCCGCAGGTTCAACCATCAGCCAGGACCTGGTTGCACCGGATACATCTGCCAGCAGAATCTCGTTGGCTGCCCTGCCTTCAACCTGCCACGCTGAAAAACGTTCTCTATCACCGCTCGCCATTGCTGCTGCCTGTACATCGGTTGACGGCCTGCTCATCGCTGCCGCCAGGATGATTCTTTCGATCTTGAAAAGCGGTGTGCAGTAAAACGCCTCGACAAACTCTTCAATGGTCACAGAGCGATCTATGACTGTCGTGTAACAGTCAGTGAAAACGCCTTCACGTGCAGCATAGGCACCCAGCAGTGAGTCGGCGGGGACGGGTTTCTTATCAACGTTGGCAAACAACCAGGTTCTCCTCGATGCTCCATTGCAAGAATCGTCAAATAGTCTTGTCAGCGGAACCTAGAATACTGAGACTATTCACAAGCGCACAGGAGTCAACATGTCCTCGATCGAATCGTCGACACAAGCGAAACAACCCGTACCCTACCTCGCCATTATTTTCGCTTTTATCGTGACGGAGGCTGTCATGATCGCCTCGGCTTTTGCGTGGGTGTTCATCTACTCGATCACCATAGAAACCGGTGGCGACCAGGCGTTCTATGAGGCCTATGCCCAGGATGCCAGTCCCGTGGTTGCGGTGATCATGGCATTTCCTATGTTCTACGCCATGGGATACTTCATGCGCAGGTACGGCGCACGCGCGCGACAGGCAGCAATAGCTGTTCTTGCCGCGAACCTTGTCCTGGACGCCGTCGTGGTTTCAACAATGGCGGTCGATCTGAGCTACAACCTCATCATGTCTGTTGTCGCAGCCGCACTCAAAACCGCGGGCACGTGGTACGGGTCAAGATCAGCGCTTTGACTGCAATCGCGGAACAGATTGAGCACCTTGTCAGCGAGGTTATTGCGGAAGCCGGTGACTTACCCCTGACGTTGTCTGCCCTAAGCAACAGCACGGGTGTGCCTCCCTTCAAACTACACAGGGCGATCAAAGCTGAAACCGGGATGACACCCGCGAAGCTGGTCGAATCCATCAAGCTGCGGCGGGCAGCCACGGATCTGTTATTGCTCGATGTGCCAATTGCTTTAGTCGCCCAGCGCGCCGGCTTTAACAATCATGAAACTTTCAGCAGGGCGTTTCGTCGCCTGGTGGGTTCGAGCCCAAGGCAGTTCAGGAAAGAAGGCAGCATACCCGCGCCCGGTAAACGCGTCTTGAGTACGAAATGTGATCAGCCGTTCTGGATCGGTACAAGTGAAGCTGTCAGCTTTAGCCGCAACTGGTTGATCAGTAAACGCCATGTCGGTCCGTACACCGAGGTGCCTTTCGACTATTTTGACGAGGTGATGGGCTATGTAAGCCAAAGCCACCTGTCACCAACCGCATACGCAGGTATCGGCCTGGATAATCCCCAGATCACACCGCCAGGTGAGCTCAGGTTTGATGCCGCAGTTGTCGTTGCGGGCGATATCAATCCGGAGACTATCACACAGAAGGGCTTTCGAGCATCACGATTACCGGCCGGCACATGGATCCGTACCCGTTTTGTAGGTCCATACACGCGCATGTCGGAAGCCATCGCAAACATTGCCCATCAGTCTAGAAAAATCGCGGATATAAAACCCGGTCCGCTGATCGAAATGTATCACGCACATAGCATGACCGCGTCACGGATCATTGAATATACAGATGTGTATTTGTACGCGGGGGAGACGATAGATTGAGTACTAGAAGTGCCGCGTCAGCATGTCACACGCCTCGGCATGTCCCAGCACGCACGCCTGGTTAGCATCCCGCTCGGCTGCGGTCCTGTCTCCGCTGTGAAAGTAGGTGCCGCCCCGCTCATAATAAGCTCGCTCGTCGTTCGGGTTACGGCGCAGGTAACGATTCCATAATTCCAGCACCTCAGGCCAGCGCTTCTGGTAGCTGAGCAACCTGTCGGCGTGCTTGTGTGCTTCAAAGTTATCTGGTTGTTCACGTATGACCACCCGGAAATCACTCAGCGCAGACTCGTACTGATCCAGGTGCCAGCGCGCGATACCACGCCAGTAGAAAACCTCTGGATCGGTGTTTCCGCCGTTTATCTCCTCGTCGTAGTAGACGATCGCCTCACCATACCTGTCTGCACGATGCAGTTCGTAGGCTTTCTCGAGGCTGGTTCGCTCTGCAGCGGTGTCAGCTGAACGCGCTGTCTGCTCGGGCGGCACCAGGAAAAAAGCAAGCAGCAGGCCTGCAAATGTGACGACAGCAGCCCTGAACGTATTGCGCATGCGTCCGCATAAGCGCGCAATCGATTGATCGCCCAGTTTTTCGGGTGCATCCGAGAAGAGAAAACGCAGCACGGCACCAACGGCACGACCATTGTGCCGCTGCCAGACCTCATCAAGGTGCAGACTGTCATAGAGGTTGCGATGTCTGCGGTACATCTCGGCACGAAACTGGATAACCAGTGCAAACCAGATGAGCACAAGGCATACCATCGCACCAAACAGGAACATAAACACAGCGTCACACCACGCATCGAATCAAATGCAGTTTACAATGCCGCCATGTTGTTCTCACGCTACCGCCGTAAACCCTACTCGCTTGCATCCCGAACCATAAAACTGGATATGCCCAAGGACGTCGAGTGGTTTTCCAACCTGTCCGACAACCATGCCGCCATGCGCGTGGTCGGTACCATGTGGCCAGGCGGCGTGGTGCTGGCAGAATTGATGGATAAAGAGGCCAACCCATCGCTGAGCTACCTTGAGATCGGCGTTGGTCTCGGACTGCCGACACTCACATTACTTGCGCATGAATGCCAGGTGACGTCGCTGGACGTACACCCTCAGCTAGGTCCACTGCTTGAACGAAACGCGAAGCTGAATCGCACCAGGCATCCTCATTTCGTGCAGGCAAACTGGTCATCCGAGGATACCCGGCTTGGCAGTTCTGATGTTGTCATGGGCTCCGACGTTTTATACGAGCCTTCGCACATCGCAACATTGCCCGCGTTCCTCAACGCACACACCCATCCTGGCAGCCAGGTGATCTTCGTGGAACCGGATCGGGGCCTCTCCTCTGAAATGTTTAACAACATGGCAAGTACGGGCTACGAAGTGGAAAGAACGCCAGCCCGCCTTAATGATTTTGTCGGCAGCGTCTACAGGCTGAAAAGAACGGAGTAAACATGACTGATTTTGTGACCCACCTTGAGTGTTCAGCCACGGGCCAGCACATAGGAGCAGGTACCGTGCAAAACCTCTCGGAGGCCGGTAAACCGATCCTGGTTCGCTATGACCTTAAACGCCTGCGTGACGCAGTTTCGAAAGAGTTACTCAAGAGCAGGACGGGCGGTTTCTGGCGCTATCTTGAGTTTCTGCCCATCCCCGCCCAACGAAACGTCCTGGATCTGGGCGAGGTCACGACACCTCTCCTTGAAGTATCAATCGACGGTTCGACATTGATCATCAAGGACGAAGGACGCCTGCCAACCGGTTCATTTAAGGCGCGCGGCCTTGGCGTCGCCGTGGCCATGGCAAAACACCTTGGACTCAACCATCTTGCGATGCCATCAAATGGCAACGCGGGCGCTGCTCTTGCCGCATACGCCTCCCGAGCGGGCATGCAGGCTACTGTCTTCTGCCCTGATGACACACCTGCTATCAACATCGAGGAAACCCGCCTTATGGGTGCCGAGGTGCACCTGATCGACGGACTGATCAATGACTGCGGCAAGCTCGTCGCTGAAGGGAAAGCCGATAACGGCTGGTTTGATCTCTCTACTTTAAAAGAGCCCTACCGGATTGAAGGCAAGAAAACGATGGGCCTTGAACTGGCAGAACAGCTGGACTGGCAGCTGCCGGATGCGATTTTTTACCCGACCGGGGGCGGCACCGGACTGATCGGCATGTGGAAGGCATTTGATGAACTCGAGGCCATCGGCTGGATCGGCAGTAAACGCCCGAAGATGATTGCTGTCCAGGCGACAGGCTGCGCACCGATTGTCCGCGCTTTTGAGTCAGGTTCAGAACATGCTGAACTGTGGGAGGATGCACATACTATTGCCGCGGGTATCAGGGTACCGGCGGCGGTTGGTGACTTCCTGATCCTGCGAGCCGTCAGGGAATCAGGAGGCGTTGCGCTTGCCGTATCCGATGAAGCGATCCGCGAAGCCCATGCAGAAATAGCAAAACAACACGGCATCCTCATGTGCCCGGAAGGTGCTGCCACACTCGCTGCCTGGAAGCAGGCTCGCCTTGATGGTGTTGTCAGCGCCGATGATCGGTGTGTGCTGTTCAATTGCGCCACAGGCTTGAAGTATTTCTAAAACTTATTCCAATGCAGGATGTCACTGACGTCCCTTCGCGTCGTCGGGCCAAAGTTGGCATCCGGGTACCCGACCGGGATGATTGCAACGGGATGGGCATCATCAGGAATTGCAAGAATCTCCCTCAATTGGGCGTCGATCAAACCCTGCGCCGTGGTCATCAACGTCCCCAGACCCAGCGCCCTTGCCGCCAGCATCATATTCTGCACAGCGAGGTAAATTGAGCTGCCAGCTTCGAGCGACCGTGGGTCAGTCGTTGGTGAAGTAAGGTTATGGAGACATGGGATGATAATGGCCGGCGCATCGCCAAGGCGCGTGAAGAAGTTTCGCGCACCGCGCAACATCAACCGCTCGGTCTTGTTCTCGGAGTTTTCACCGGCAGAAATGATGCCCTGCAACGGCTCCGCGGCATCAAACACAGCCTTTAACGCGTTACCAAGTGCCTCGCGGGTTTCCGGTGAATCGATGACGATAAACTCCCACGGCTGTGAGTTACTGCCGGAAGGTGCCTTGGAGCCTGCCTCAACAACCTGTTCCAGTAACTCCCGCGGTACGGGCCTGTCCTGCCAGTACCTGATCGCGCGCTGGGTAAACAGCACCTCCCAGACGTTGTCGGTTGCGTCCTGGTTATTCGGCAAGTTGGAAATATCAAAACCCATAATGTCTGCCCCTATTGGATTGATCGACCGCCGTCCACATCAAGTGCAACGCCGGTCAGGAATTTCGCTTCATCGGAAGCGAGAAAAGCGTAGGCATCGGCAACGTCTTCTGGTGTGGCGCGACGGCCCATGGGAATCCCATCAACAACGGCCTTTTCCATTTCCGGACTGAGTTCCTGGGTACCAAGGGAGCGCATGTCAAAGTTGGTCGGTGCAGAAACCGGGCAGACACAGTTGGCGCGGATTCGCGGCGCCAGCTCAACTGCCATGCCTTTTGTCAAAGTAATCACCGCGCCCTTGGAAGCGTTATATGGTGTCAGCCCCTTGCGTGGTCGTTTGCCGCCGATTGACGCCGTGGAAATGATGCTGCTGCCCTCGGGCATATGATCAACGGAATACTTCACCGCAAGGAAGATACTGCGAACGTTCACCGCCCACATGCGGTCAAAATCCTCAACCTCCATGCGGGTCATATAGCTGCCGCGATGAGGAATTCCGGCGTTGCAGCACATCACATCAATCTTGCCGAACGCATCAACCGCCGCCTCGCACATCCGTTTGTTATCCGCTTCTTCGGCGACGTCAACCTGGACCGCGATAGCATTCGGCAATCCTGCCGCTACTTTCTCAGCACCGGCAAGATCAATATCAGCACACACAACCTGTGCACCCTCTGCAGCAAACTTCTCCGTAATAGCAACGCCAAACCCTGACGCTGCCCCAGTAACAACGACACATTTTCCTTCAAACCGGTTCAATGTTCTCTCCCCTCAAATCAATCAGACTGGCGATGTTACCACCACAACCAGGACCAGGCTTACGCATCCCAGGCAACCGGCAGTTCCTTGATGCCCTGCAATACGGGCATGCGCTTTTCCATGACGACCTCGCCATTCAGACGCAGGTTCTTAAGTCGCTCAAGCACAATATTCAGAAAGACCTCCCCTTCGATGCGCGCAAGCGGTGCACCACGACAGAAATGGGTGCCGTAACCGAAGGCGAGGTGACGTTTTACTTTAGCGAGGTCGCGATCAAGGCTGAATTGCATCGGATCATCAAAGACATCCGGGTCAAGATTTCCTGCAGCCCAGAGCAACATGACCTTTGTGTCCTTATCAAGGCGGGTCGGACCAAGATCGACTTCCTCGTCATTGGTACGAAAGAGCCCGTGAACAGGTGCGTCGAGGCGCAAGGTTTCCTCCATCGCGAGCGGGATCAGGTTGCGGTCATCAAGCACGCGCTGGTAGGCGTCACCTTCAGTCAGCAGCCTGTAAATGATGTTCGACAGCATGATGGTTGTCGTCGCACTGCCCGCGGTCATCAGGAAGTTCATAAACCCGAGGATCTTGTCATCAGAAAGCATGCTGCCATCCGGACCTGGCGTTGTCAGGAAGCGGGTCACCAGGTTCTCATCACCCTGCCATTCGCCGGACTCAAGTTTCTGTTTGGTGAGAGCGAGTTGATCAACATAGAGCTGGTTGGTCTTTTTGAGCATCTCAAATCGAATATCCTCGACGGAGGCGTTGGCCATCATCTCGGCTGCATCCGCCTCTGGGACAAACATCATGCCGACTGCACTCACAATACTTTCCCGGACCCACTCAAACCGATCTGTACCGTCATCATCGTAACGATCCACACCCAGCAGTTTGAAGATCACAAACAGCGGCAACTGGATCGAGAGTAGTGCGTGCAGGTCGGCCTCACCATCGTCGATGACGCTGTCGATGCGCTCGTTGATGAAGGCTTCCATGTCAGGGATCATCGCTTCAAAGACTTCCTTCGAAAACGAACTGGAGACGATTCGAACCTCAAAGGTGTGTTCGGGAGGATCGACACTGACGAGCACGCCGGGTGACTCAAGGTAGTTCAGCGCAGGGCCAAACTTGCTCTTCCAGACATCGTACTGCTTGAGGATCTCGACGATGTCGGCATGTTTTGCCACCGAGTAATGATCTCCCTTGCTGGAATGGGCAAAAGGACAACCGCCTGCATGCATACCCTGGTAGATCTGTTTGAAATCACTGAGAAAAGGCTCTTCGTTAAAGTTAACTTCTGCAAAGCCTTCGATCGGCTTTGTCCGCTTGTTCGACATTGCTTGCTCCCCTGCGCCTCGACTCCGGGCGTTGTTTTATCGCTATGTGCTTAAAATACTGACATATTTTCCCAGTTATTGTAACGCGTTCCAGCAACAGCGGAACCACGTCACAAAACGGCTTTGCGGGTGTGAACGCCTTCACGATTGCAGGACCGCGCCCGCCGCTTATTCCCGATTGCTACCCGACTGTCTGCACTTCGCTATGCAGGGTTGATCAACGCTTCTAGATTGAAGCACATGAAAAGACGAATCCAGCTACTGATCCTCGCGGCCACATTCTCTGGCTACCCACTTACCGGATGGGCCGACACGGTGTTCAAGTGTCCTGATGCAACAGGCAAGATCGTATTCACTGACGTCCCCTGCGCCACCAGCGGCAGTCCGGATACTGAACCGACCGAAGTACAGATAAAGGTCCTCGATGCCGAAATCGCGAAGACCAAGCGCATGATCATGGACACGCGAATGTTATATGAGCGTCAGCGTGCCGGTGCAGATGAAGAAACCCTGCCCGCCATCAGGCGCGACTACCGTAATCGTAACCTCACGCTCAGCAACCAGCTGCACGACCTGAAATCGAAGCGATCAGATCTCGTCAGCGTGGTCATGCACAGCTTGCAGCAGGGTTCCTGACAGACTGCTAGATTTTCAGTAACTGTTTGCCGAAGTTCTTTCCGCTGAACAGACGAAGCAAACTTGCGGGGATATTCTCAAACCCCTCCTGCAGGTCTTCCTTGTACCTGATCGCACCGGACTCCATCCAACCCCTGATTCTTGCCCTGGCGTTTGGGTATTCCCTCTCGTAACCACTTAAGAGAAAGCCCTCGATCTTCGCCTGTCGAAACACGACGTTGAAGTAATTGGCAGGCCCCGGTGGCAGCGTTTCCTGTTCGTACCTTGAGATTCCTCCACAGATGACCACTCTTGCAAATGGTGCGATACGGGCAAGCACATCGTTCAGGACTGGCCCGCCGACATTATCAAAGAACACATCAACACCGCCGGGACAAAGCTCCTTCAATCGCCCCTTAACGTTATCGTTTTTATAATCGATGGCACCGTCATAACCGACGTCGTTCACCAGCCAGTCGCATTTCTCCTGCCCGCCCGCAGTGCCGATCACCCTGCATCCACTGATTTTTGCAATCTGCCCAACCATCGAACCGACTGCGCCAGCAGCACCGGAAACCACCACCGTATCACCGGCCTGCGGCGCCCCAATACGAAGCAATCCGAAATAGGCGGTCAGGCCACTCGAACCCAACGGGCCGAGGTTTGCGGTCAGGAACTCATCATCCGGCACTATTTCAACATCACGCCTCGTGACGGTTGCATACTCCTGCCAGCCAACCTGGCCCATGACCTTCGTACCAACCGGCAACTTGTCATCGCCCGATTCGACAATCTCGCCGATGCCACGCGCCCGCATCACCGTGCCAATCTCGCTACCTGCGGAATACCCCGGGATCACCTCCATCTGACCTTTCATTGCCGGTTCAAACCCAAGATATTCGACTTTCACCCGGGCTTGCCCCTCGTCGAGTGTTGCCAGGTCCTCTTCATTTTCGAGAAAGTCCTCAAGTAATAGTGCACGAGCACGAGGGTTTCCGTTAACAAGCCATTGGCGGTTTTTCATTGCCTCTTCCAGTGTTATGACAGCGTCTGCATGTTATCACCCCGTTGGTATCACGTTATGCGCGGGTCGGCTGGTTGCGGCCCATAGGCAGCGCTGCAATTCCCACAATCGCCTTGAGGGTATTTGCCGGGTTGAAATCCTGCCTGTGAAACCCCACGTATACATGGCACAAGAGAGCGCGGGCTGGTATGCTTCGCGCCTTATCTGAACGTCAGCAAACCGCTGAATTTATTGAAGAAATACCAGGACCCGTGACGATGACGAACGAAGAAGCCCAGGACAAGAACCTCCCGTCTCTTAACTTCATGGACGAGAAGCTGTTCAAGTCCCGCTCTATCTCTATCTTTGGCCAGATTAACGAGCGAATCGCCCGCACGGTCACTGAGCAGCTGCTGGCCTTGCAGGCTGAAAGTGACGAGCCGATTACGATCTATATCAGCTCACCCGGCGGACACGTTGAGTCCGGTGACGTGATCTACGACATGATCAAGTTCATCAAGCCTGAAGTACGCGTTGTTGGCACCGGCTGGGTAGCTTCTGCGGCAACCAATATCTATCTTGCTGCAAAAAAAGAGAATCGCTACTCGCTCCCTAACACCCGTTACCTCGTGCACCAGCCCTCCGGCGGCTCACAAGGTGACGCGACTGATATTGCCATCCAGATGGAACAGATCCTCAAGACTAAGGAAAGGATCAATAAGATCATTTCCGAGGAAACCGGCCGACCCCTTGAGCAGGTCGAGAAGGATACGGACCGCGACTACTGGATGTCTGTTGATGAAGCGATTGAATACGGCATCGTTAACAAGGTAATCAAGTCCGTCTCTGACATCGGCTGATCTCCGACAAATGACAGACAAGCGGATCTGCGTTTACTGTGGATCCAGCAGCGGCACAAACCCGGCGCTTACAAGGGCGGCAGCGGATCTCGGCAATGCCATTGCCGAGGCCGGCTATGGCCTCGTCTACGGTGGCGCAAATCGCGGATTGATGGGTACCATCGCCGACACAGTGATGGCCGCCGGTGGTGATGTAATCGGTGTCATGCCGGAATCACTGGTTGAGATGGAAGTTGCCCACGACGGCCTCTCGACGCTCCACGTTGTCAGCTCAATGCATGAGCGCAAATCCCTGATGGCTGATCTGAGCGATGCCTTTATTGCGCAGCCGGGAGGCCTTGGCACCCTTGAGGAACTCTTTGAGATCTGGACCTGGACCCAGCTCGGATTCCACGACAAGCCGGTTGCCCTCTTCAACACGCATGGCTTCTTTGATGGGCTTATCGACTTTCTTCATCATGCAACCGCGCAGGGTTTCATCAAGGACGCTCACCTCCAGACGCTCATCATCGACACCGACCCAGCGTCCCTGATCAAACGGATCGCAGACTACGAGCCAACCAGCGTGGGCAAACTTTCCTGACAGGGTCAGCTCTGGTTAAAAACGGGTTTGCGTTTTTCCAGAAAGGCCATCATGCCTTCTTTTGAATCCGCCGTACCCCGGTTATCGATGACGGCCTGTCGTTCGGCTGCCAAGAGCTCATCCAGCGTCTTGTCTTCACTGCCGATAATCACTTCCAGCATGCTGCGCACAGCACCAGCGGGCTGTGCGGCAAGTTCGTGTGCGAGCGCAATTGCCTTGCTCTTCAGCTCTTCGATCGGCCAGACTTCATGCACGAGTCCCATCCGAAGCGCTTCAGGGCCCGACACCTTTTTCGAGCGAAGGATCATATCCAGCGCATGATCGCGACCTACACACTTGGATAGCCGGGCACTGCCGCCCCAGGCCGGTACTGAACCGAGATCGAGTTCCGGCAGCCCTATCTGCGCACCCTCTTCGGCGGCCAGCCTGAAATGACAACCAAGTGGGATTTCCAGGCCACCACCCAGGCAGAACCCGAATAATGTCGCGATGGAGGGTTTACCCATATTCTCAATCGCCCGGATGACCTTGAGTCGCTGATCGAACACGGCTTCAGGGCTGCCCTTGCGCTGGATACCTTCCGGCAGCTGCTTGAGGTTCATCCCCACGGAAAAGTTGTCCTCACCCTCGCCTGTGATCACTAAAGCCCTGACGCTGTCGTCGCCCGCAATATTGTCGATAGCAACTTCCAGTTCATCCATAAACTCAAGTGACATCCGGTTATAGGGTGCGTCGTTGATCGACAGAATTGCGACCGCGCCGTCGCGTTGCTCCAGTAGTGCCGTACTCATAGCTTTCTCTTACTACCCTTCGGGGTTTTATGACAAAACGCGAGTGTAACACCGCTCGCCAGTGGTGATCTTTATCTTGAATTTGCAGGTCTGCGCCACAATATCTGGAATACAACATCCTTTTTTGGACGCACTTTGTTATGACTAGAATCTTTTTGTTCCTGGCGACCAACATCGCGGTAATCGCGTTGATCAGTATCGTATTCCAGGTACTCGGTATTGAGGGCCTGTTGATGCAGAACGGCGTCGACCTGAACCTCTACGCTGTGCTGGTCATGTCGGCGGTTATTGGCTTTGGTGGCTCCTTTATCTCACTTGCCATGTCCAAATGGTCAGCGAAACACGCGATGGGTGTACAGATCATCGAACAACCTCGTTCACAACAGGAGCAGTGGCTCACCGCCACAGTGAAACGACAGGCAGAGGCCGCGGGTATTGGCATGCCGGAGGTGGGTATCTTTCAATCCGATGTCGTGAATGCCTTTGCAACGGGCATGAACCGGAACAATGCATTGGTTGCGGTCAGTACCGGCCTGCTGCGCAAGATGACTGCGGATGAAGCGGAGGCTGTGTTGGGCCATGAGGTAGCGCACGTTGCCAATGGCGACATGGTTACCATGGGCCTGATACAGGGTGTAGTGAATACGTTCGTGATCTTCCTGTCGCGTGTCATCGGCTTCTTTGTTGACCGGGTTATTCTCAAGAACGAACGCGGTCTCGGTATCGGCTACTTTGTAACGTCGATCGTCGCCCAGATCTTCCTGTCGGTATTCGCCACCATGATTGTCATGTGGTTCTCGCGACGCCGTGAATTCAGGGCTGATGAAGGTGGTGCGAACCTGGCTGGCAAGCAGAAGATGATTGATGCCTTGAAGCGCCTGCAGGGTGATACGGCAGAAGATCTGCCCGGTGAATTTGCAGCCTTCGGCATTTCTGGCGGCAGGCCAACCGGCTTCAAGGCGCTCTTTATGAGTCACCCGCCGCTTGAGGAAAGGATCGCGGCACTCGAGGCGAGCAAGTAAAACCGCAAACTACACGGGGTTATCCAAGTACGCGATAACCCCGGCCGCGCATGCAGTTGTGAATCACTCTTTCCTTGCGGCGCTCCCCATCTTGAACACCCTCAGTTGAACCAAGGATAGCGCCCGTACCCGCTCCCTGACCGGCAGCTGTGCTGTCACCAAATATTGCACCGATCGCACCACCAATAGCAGCGCCTATCGCACCATGCTCGGCCGCTTCACCAGCGGTATTCACCTCTTGCGCAAAGCTTTTGCATTCAGCCAGATCAGCTTCGTACTTCTGTGGATTAACACCGCGCTTATCGACAATCGGGTCGCTCGCACATCCAGCGAGTACCATTACTGCGAGAACCGGGGTCACCAGGTAGTTTATTTTTTTCATCATGCCAGCCGTCACTATTACCTGAGACTAAGGTTAATGAATGACGCTGAACAGAAGATGAATGGATCAGGAAACCCGCGGCATGTTGTCAAACAGGTAGGCGATCAGGTTGAAATACCAGGCAACCCAGAAGTTGGCGAGGCCGGCTAAACCCAGCGCCAGGTACCCCACCCTCACGACAACGGCGCCGTATCCTCGAAGCGATTGCAGTGCAGCATAAACAGCGACAACAATACCGAGCACCGCGGTGATATCCATGAGCAGCAACAGATAGTGCAGGCTGTCCGGGACACCTGCCACCAGGTGATCCACATCACCGGTGAGAATCATCACCATGCGTACGTACAGCGCGACCACGAGGACCGAAAACACCAGCCCGGTCAGTGCATGATGTATTGGCAAGTCTCTATGACCGCGGACAAGCCCGACGCTGATCAGCACGATGGCAAAAAGCGCTGTGATGATGATCAACGCAATCATGATCTGCTGATTACCGGGTGCATCAAGACCTGACACCTTTTCAAAGCTGGCCATTGCACCGTTGACATTGAGATGGGTAACCACACCCGCTTTGTTTCGCGTGAACCAAAGCGTTCTGTCTGAATTCCTGGCCTCGAACACATCGTCGCCCGCGTGGTGGTATCGACGACCAAACAGGTTGATGCCTTCCGTGTAATCTTCAAAGACACCGACATTCGCGTACTGCACCAATATGCTCATTCGCTCAAAACGCGATGTACTGCTGCGAAGGGGAACGTAGTCCCCTTCAAAGTCGCCAGGCTCAAATGGGAGCGACGTGCTGCGCCCGGCAAGGTAAGGCACCGGGAAAAAGTGATCCATGAAGGCATCAATGATGCGGTCTCTCGCACCAGCCCCGGGATCGCTGTTGTAGGAAACGAAAATACCCAGCTCCAGGGCCGGGAACATCGCAAGGTCGCTGTGAAACTGGTTGGTGTCACCGCCATGCCCATAGCTGAGGTGCCCGTTGATTTCACTGCTGAAGAAACCGTAGTACATGGCATCAATCGCCGGATGCTGATCAAACAGCGAAGTGCGCATCAGTGCCGCTGTTTCCGGTTTGAGTATTCCTGCCCCATCGCCAAGGTGGGCAAGCATAAATCGCGTCATATCATCAGCCGTGGTGCTGATCACGCCAGCAGGCGCATCCTGCATCCACTCGTAAGGCTGAGCGTTGTACGTGCCGTTGCCGAACTTGTAACTGAGCGACATCCGCTCCGCGAGGTTTGCGGGCGGTGGCGTCTGGGTGTTTGTTGATACCATCTCGAGCGGCACCAGGATGTGTTCATCGACGTAGTTCGCCCAGGCCTGACCTGAGACTTCCTCGACGATATGCCCGGCAAGCGACGTGCCCCAGTTCGAGTAGGACGCAAACTGCCCTGGCGGGCGCACCCGCTGGGGCATCCAGGTAGCGAGATATTCCGCAAGCGGTACTACACCCTCAAGCGTCGCGCTGTTCATGCCAATCGGCTGGTCTTCAAAACCCGCGGTGTGTGAAAGGAGATGATGCACCCGCACAGGTTCATTGAAAGCCAGGGGAATCTTGAAGGCCGTCAGGTAATCATTCACATCTGCTTCAAGGTCGAGTTTGCCGGCCTCGTGCAGCTGCATCACCGCTGTCCAGATAAACGGTTTGCTGATCGAGGCGATACGAAAAAGTGTCTGTGCAGGGTCAACCGGTACACCCGCTTCAAGATCCGCCCAGCCATAACCACGGCTAAGCAGTACGTCGCCGCGGTACACAACTGCAACCGTCGCGCCGACGATGCCGTGATCCTGTTGTTGTACGGCAAAAGCGGTATCGAAGAAGGACTCAACCGATTCCGACGTGATAGCTCTCTCGGCTGCCGTCGCAGAAGCGCCGATTACAAGGCATGCGGCGGCCAGGCATCGCAACAGCAGCTTTTTCATTTTGCTGAAAAGGTGCCCATGCATCGGGTAGTGACCGGGGAAACATCAACCCCCTCTGCAATCGGCAGCAGCGTCGGCGGCTCATCGAGTTTGAACGTGACGTTGTTGATCACCGCGGCAATCGTCAGCGGCAGGTAAAGTCGCGTTACACCCATCCCAAGGCATAGGTGTACGCCGCCGCCAAACGCATTGCTGCGTTCAGCGCTGCCATCCAGCCATCGCTCCGGCTTGAATTTATGAGGGTCCGGGTAACGCGCCTCTTCGAAGTGGGCAAGTCCGTGCAGGTGCAGGATCCTGCTGCCGGCAGGTATCACATGCCCCATGATTTCAACGTCCCTTGCGGCGAGTTTCGGCACAACCGGTGCTGGCAGGTAACATCGTTCCGCTTCAGAGATCACTGCATGGGTAACCGGCAGTTGCTTCATACCTGCGTTCAGCACATCAGGGGAAAAACCCTGCAGCTCTCGCGCAAGCCTGCCCTGCCAGGCGGGATGTTCGCCGAGCGCCCATAAAAGCGCGCAGGCAATATTGGCGATATTCCCGACACCTGCCGCGAGCAGCAGATAGGTTGCGAGCACCAGCTCTTCGCGATTAAACGCGTGGAACTGTTCAGGCCGCTTCCTGTCGAGTACCACATCAAGTGAATCACCTTTGCGAACACCAGCGAGGCGTTCATCCACGATCGATTCAAAGATACTGAAGGCACCGCGTTTAAGTTCTTGGTAGCGGGTACGGGCAAACCAGGCGTTGCGTGTTTCTGCTGGCATAAACCCGGCTGCGATGAACGCTTCCTCGAAAGAAAAAATGCCCCGGATCTCTTCTTCGGAGAGCTCCACTTTCACCTGTGTTCTGGATAGCGCCCTGGTATAGGTCACGGCCAGCGCTTCATAGATATTGGACGAAGGCCCGGCGCAATCACGGACACCGCTGACGATCTCGTCAAATGCGATATCTGCATCACGCATCATGGAGGCGATACCAAATGCAGGCAGAATGATCTTGCGGGCGCGGCGATGCTGCTCGCCATCAAGCTGGGTCACATGCAGTTCACCCAGCTCATGCCTGAAGAAGTCACCACCAGAGGCAGGCGGTCCATAGATCCAGGCATCCGGCATACGCCAGGCTTCAGCGTTGGCCTCATGCCCACAAATAACAACAAAATTGCCGTCAGGTAGCTCAGCGTCGAAAACCGCACCGTCCGATTTCAGCAGATCGCACCAGGAGGCAGGGGTATAACCCAGGAATGCCGGTTCAACCGTCGTGCCCGCTTGCTGCGGTTCCAGGCGCGAAAGATCAAGTCGAGGCAACGTGCTCATAGCACCAATATAGCACCATACCGAATGCAAAAAGCGTATGATTGCCTCTTTCCTTGACCAGGGCTGATCATGGCCGAACAGTTCGCATCCCTGACCGAAGACCACATCAGTTTTATCCAGCGCCAGCACGTGTTCTTCGTGGGTACTGCTGGTGCCGAGGGGCGCATCAATGTGTCACCAAAAGGTATGGATACGCTGCGGGTACTGGATGCGGGACATGTCACCTGGCTCAACCTGACCGGCAGCGGCAACGAGACAGCTGCTCACGTCGCTGAGAACAGCCGCATGACAATCATGTTCTGTTCTTTTGAACGCCAGCCGCTCATTCTGCGCCTGTATGGTACGGCGAATGCGATCCACCCTCGCGACGAATCATTCCAAGAGCGCAAACAGTTGTTCCCGGAGATTGCTGGTACACGCCAGTTCTTCGACATGTCCATCGACATGGTCCAGACTTCCTGTGGCTGGGCGGTGCCGCACTACGAGATGACAGGCGAAAGACAGACACTGCAGAAGTGGGCGACCAACAAGGGTGATGACGGTCTCGCCGTACACTGGCAAGAAAAAAAACCAGTTCAGTATCGACGGTAAACCCACCCGCATCCTGTCCTGATCATGCTGCTTTTTATCTATGGCCCACCCGCTGCGGGCAAGTATACGATTGCCAGCATTGTTGCTGAGCAAACACCCTACAACCTGTTCCACAATCATCACGTGGTAGACCTGGTTCACCAGTTTTTTGACTTCGGCAGTGAGGGTTTTATCGCACTCAGGGAGAAGCTCTGGCTCGACACCTTCACCACCATCGGTGAGCACAACCTGCCGGTCATTTTCACGTTCAACCCTGAAGCGACCGTCCGCCCTTCTCTCATCGATGAGATTTTTGCGATGTTTCCCGAGCGATACGTGATTGAACTGGCCTGCCCGGATGACGTTGTGGAGTCGCGGCTTGATTCACCATCCAGGTCGGGCTTTACCAAGCTGACCGATGTCGGCATCTACCGTCAGGCGAGGGACAACGGCGGTTTTGACTTTGACTATAAATTTGAACCGGACCTCGTGGTCAACACAGATTCAATGTCTGCCGAAGACTCGGCAACCCACATCATCAATTTTCTGAAAGACAACCAAGTACAGGGAACAACATGACTGACCTCAAGAACATCTTTTCCATCGAAGGCAAAACCGCTGTCGTGACCGGCGGGTCGCGCGGCATCGGTGAAATGATCGCTGCCGGTTTTCTCGCCAACGGCGCGAAGGTTTACATCAGCTCACGGAAAGCAGATGTCTGCGATGCCACTGCGGAACGCCTGCAGAAAGACTTTGGCGGCGAATGTATCTCCGTACCCGCTGATCTCTCGAACATCGAAGGCTGCGAGGCACTCGCGAAAGCGGTCGGCGAACAAGAAGACAAGATTGATATCCTCGTTAACAACGCTGGTGTGTCCTGGGGTGCGCCGATCGATGAGTTTCCCGAGATCGGCTGGGACAAGATGATGAACACCAATGTAAAAGGTGTGTTCTTCCTCACCCAGAAGATGCTGCCACTCTTGCGTGCGGCAGGTACCGATGACGATCCGGCAAGGGTGATCAACGTCGGGTCAATCGACGGGATCAAGAACCCGATCTTTGAAACGTTCTCCTACGGTCCTTCCAAGGCTGCGCTTCACCACCTGACCCGTGGCCTCGCCCTGCACCTCACAAAAGACAACATAATCTGTAACGCGATTGCACCTGGGCCATTTCCAACCTGGATGTTGAGCACCGGTGTTGGCGGTGGCGGCGACACCGATATCGACTGGAGCGCAGTTGCCAAGGGCAATCCCCGAAAGCGAGTGGGTACCGCGGAGGATATTGCCGGTCTCGCCATCTTTCTCAGCTCAAGGGCCGGTGCATTCACCGTGGGTGAAACGATCACCTGTGATGGTGGCCAGGCATACGCGACCTGACATTAAGAAATTTTAGACAGACGGGAATTCACCTATGCCAAACATTAAGGCAAACAACATCAATATCGAGTTCGATACTTTCGGCAGTGAAAGCAAACCGCCCCTCCTGATGGTGATGGGGCTCGGGGCGCAGATGATCGCCTGGGATGTCGAGTTTTGTGAACTGCTTGCGGACCAGGGGCACTTTGTCATTCGCTATGACAACCGGGACGTTGGGCTCAGCACGCATTTTAACGAACACGCCGCCCCTTCTATGGAAGCGCTTGTTGCTGAACTGCTCGCCGGTAATCAGCCCGACGTTCCCTACACGGTTAACGACATGGCGGCTGATGGCATGGGCCTTCTGGCTGAACTCGGCATCGATAAGGCACACATCTGCGGCGCGTCCATGGGCGGGATGATTGTCCAGGCGATGGCAATCAATCATCCGGAGCGCGTGCTCAGCATGACATCGATCATGTCGACAACGGGTAATCCGGAGTTACCGCCAGCAACGCCAGAAGCACAGGCTGCCCTGACCTCACCACCGGCAACCAGTCGCGAGGAAGCCGGTGAACGAGCTTTTCGAAACAGCAAAGTCATTGGCAGTAGCGGTTTCCCGGTAGACGAGGAGCGTGTCCGGTCCCCGCGCCATTGACGCCTACGATCGGGCTTTCAACCCGGCCGGTGTTGCGAGGCAGATGGCTGCGGTTGTTGCCCATGGGAGATCGCAGACCCGGATTGAAGAAACTGACGTTACCCACCCTTGTGGTCCACGGCCGTGATGACCCGCTGGTTCCCCTGACCGGTGGTATCGATACGCGGGACAACATTCCCGGCGCTGAACTCCTGGTGATAGACGGCATGGGTCACGACCTGCCCCGGGGCGCATGGCAGACTATCGCTGATGGCATCAGCGGTTTAACATCCAGGGTGTGATGAACTACACACCACATATTGCGTCGCTGGCGGCAGGATTCCTGATTCCCATGTCAGTTGTGCTTGTAACCGGCGTGCGCGAACCCTGGGAATCA